>JACCIA010000005.1:0-600000 GCA_018906985.1 Apocrypta bakeri | reverse complement strand
GCCTCGATACAAGTGCGGCGTTGCGCTCGTTTTTGTCGAGTCTCTTCTGCATTAGTCGTTCCCTTAAGCCGACGAAACTCAAGATAGCATCGCATCGCGCTTTACGCGCGGCTGAGACCAAGCGGTAGCTTTTGAATTTTTCCAATTCTTTTTATTTATTTTTTCTTACTATGGTGTCCTTAAAATGCGAAGGCTGCGCTGTCGTGTACTTCGAGTTCTGCTTATTTTAGCCGATCGATTCAATAAGGTTCGATGTTGCTTTGATTGTGCAACAATTTTGTAATAAGGCATTTTTGTAGCAAAGAGGAATTTTTCTAGATAATCGTCATTAGTATTATCTATAGTCTTATCTCCTTGTAATCTGCCTTTTAGCTCGATTTTTTAAACTACGATTATCGATGGAAAAAGTTAGGATTTTACTACGTTTGATTCAAAAGTATAATTTTTGTTTGAAATATAAATTTTTTATACAATATATAATATATACAATATAGGATATCCATGTTTTTTTGATTAAAAATAAATATTTTTAATTTTATTTACAAATATGTAACACCACATGAACTTTTACAAACTAATTAAAAACGTGAATAAAAAATAATACACTAAAATTCGTTTTATCCTTTACTTCGAAACAGACATAAAAGTACAAGTTATATTAAATCAGGAATTAACGTTCCGGCTGTAACATCGGACTTTCACGATACAAGTATAAAATTTTTTCACACGCTTGTCGGTATATATTTTTTAATGTACAGCAGTCATAACGTTCATGTGAATTGAAACGTTCGAAAGCTTAAATACTGTCTTCCGGGACATTTAAATACTTACCAGACGTCAAAGCACGATGAGGATGTAAAAAAAGGCGTGGGTGGCTTACCTGCAACAAAAAAGAAATTGACGACATTAAATAAGATCTCGTGAGTAAATAACGGTTTCTGGATAAAAGTATGCAGATTCTGTATCATCGAGCAAAAATATTTATTTTAAAGTAAAATTATGTTCAATAATACATCACTTATTTATATGTAAATTAAAATTCGCTGGACAACCGAACGAGTAGAAAAAATTAGACACGTTGGCACGTTCCGAAATTTAAAAAAATATACTAATAAAATCCAATATCAATCATTATCGAGTCTTTCACTGAATGATGAAAAAATGTTGTATTTCAATAAATACTCTATCAGCGTTTAAAACTTGCGCTTTCGTCATATCCCATACAAAAGCTATTTATGTATATATGGGTGTATGTACATCCCAACAGTGTTTTCCAGTCATCGTACTGGAACAAACGGTTTTGCCGTGTGTAAGGAAAAGCCGCGTGTACGAGGCAACAGCGAGAGACATTTCCTTCGAGAATTTTTTATCAACCTCCCCCGCACGAACGTACGCAACAAGTCGGAGTTTCGCAGTCTTTTATCACTGTACGTGAGCACCCCCACTTCCTTTTAAAACTGTTCAAATTAATTAACATCTCGATGTATCCGATTAGCTATCGACTATCGTTTATTGAATGAGACTCCAAAAAAATGGCAGCTTTAACAAGCTCTGCGTGCTGTACAGGTGTACATATACGATCCGAAAAGTAAAACCCGCATAAAGTGTAGAAACTCGAGGAAATCCCTGTTCGCTTATTAGCCAATACATTCCAGCAGCTACACGTTCGATTCTCTTATGCTTCCTTCCGAAGTCGACATTTCCATGCAGACGATCGGTGACCTCTCAAGTCTGCCGCCGTCGGTCTCGTTCTCGCGGATTTTCTCACGGTAAGAGAGAAAGAGAGAGAGAGAGAGAGAGAGAGAGTGGCGTATCAGGCGCTTGTGCCGACGCGCGAGGGTGATTTCCGCGAGATGGATCGGTTGCTTACTGCCGCCGATGCTTCTTACCGCTTTTTCTCTCTCTTTCTCTCGTTCGTAAAGCAAGTATAAGTATATACATGTATAGATAGATAGCACGAGAAGGAAGAGAAGAAGAAGAAGAAGAAGAAAGAGGAGGTGGAGGAGGTGGAGGAGGAAATAATTTAGAGGTCAACGGAGAGGGGATATTGAATTAGACTGAATTTATTGCTCTTTCGAGTTGTGAGGTAGTTGCTCTTGGATACTGATGTTGGTGTGGTATTATAAGTTTTGTAGAGGTATTGGGGGAGAGCTTTGCGCGAGCTAAGAGTTTTATGAGCTGCGGGTGGAATGTAATAACGGATTTTATTGCGATGGAGACTTTGATTGGGGGAAATAATTTCTTTTTCGTGATTGTGTATTGATTTTGTTTTGTTTTGTTTTTGAAATTCGATGGTTTTTAGGGTGATAATTGTTTAAAAATTTCACCAGAAATTGGCCAAGTTATGGTGTAATTTTGATCTGGATTATATTTTGGATATACATGCCTATTAATGTTATTATTAATAATTTATTGTTATTAAGGTTATGACTGGTGGAAAAATATTTTCTTTTTGGATAATTATTTATTGATTAAGTTTTATTTATAAAATTCACGAGTTTTTATGGTAACATTGTTTTATATTTAAAAATTAGTCAACTTTGAACTATTGATTAACATTAATTAATGAAGTATTTTATTCTAGATATCACAACACGAAGTTAATACCACAATCTCATTATCATATACGTACAATAATCTTGTTGAAGTAAAAGTTTTAATACACTATTTTAACTACTACTACTTTCATATATTATAGTTGCACTAATTTACACTGCATTATTATATTTATTTCTATATTTTCTAATGAATCACACCACCAAATAGGAAATTTTCAATATTGCAAAATTCACATCGCATTGCATCTGCAAACCAATCATTTTCGAGAAAAATGATAAACGATCACTGACTAGTCGGAAATTACTAATAAGTTAACAATTAAAAAAAATAATAATAATAATGAAAATTAGTAATACTCATAAAGTATTTTCTGAATCATCAAGCAATAGAATCTAATTGGCACAAAATCGATATATCCATTCTTCCCATAACCCAAGGCGATATCACTTGCGGAAGCTCTTTCGGCCTTCTCCATAATCTCCATAATTTCTTTCATCATCATTTTCTTCGACTCTACTGACGATAGTCATTGGGTACGTCAATTCCGCTGCAAAATCCATCTCGACTGAAATGCTTGCGTGCGAGAATCTATTCTACGCTCACTACACACACGCACACACACACACACACACACACATATATATATAAATATATATATACAGCGAAAAGCTCTTTGTACCCTATGCGACAGCTTTCCATTGTATCGACGTCGAAGAATGATCGATAAATTTGAGGCTGCGTAACGCGACATAATTCATATATCCATTCCGAGAATCGAAAAAAAATGTGGCCTCATTAATTCGAGTCTAGACACGGTGCTACAGTGTAGCCTTGTTATTAAGAGCGCGACGATTATGGCGATCGGCCGCTGGCGTTTAGCCAATGAGAGAGTAATCCGAGGTGTGTCACGTGAATTTCAAAGAGGAGAATTTATCGTTCTTTTGTGTGTGCGTGGTAAGTAAGGTTATTAAGATTAATGTGGAGTAACGTTAATATTCATAACTATATGTGCGTATATTTAATTGAGTGTAGAAAGTCTCTCTTAGTTGGGAATGCGTTTTATGAAAGAACTAGTTTAGACACTATTGAATTATGTATTGATATTGTAATGAAAATTTTTGTTTTGTGTGTGTGTGTTTTTTTTCAATGACGTGTTTTCGTAATGTTATGTTAGTCGTTATTTAACATTGTAGTATAAATAATGTAGTATGCGGGTAGAATTAGTTAATAGCCTCTATTGAATTATGTAATAAAGCATCATTACAAATATTGTTTTTTTTTTGTAAATTACCTGTTTTTAATGTAGGTCATGTATGGTGTATTTTTTAAATAAAGTAATATTTTCAGATTATGGTTAACCCCGTCATACAGATTTAAACGTTTCTTTAATAATTGTACTATTGGAAGTACTAGATGTTTTTTATACAAACAACTTTTTTATTTGCTTTTTTAATTTATTTTTTTTCGGTCTAGCTTATTAAATATCTATAACTTGCTATTAGCGCACAGTCGATTCAGTATCGCTTAAAATTTCAAATAATTTATTGTACATAACATAAAAACTTCTTGAATTTCAAGTATACGTTCACATTAAATTTAAAATCATCATGTGAAAATTAATTTAAAAACGCCATACGTGTATGTAAAAAAATTCTGTATATTTAATAGAGAAAGACTGTCAATCCAAATTAAGAAGTATCGATTGGTCAAATATAAAATGTTTTTTTATTCTTATCGGGTACTTTACTAGGGCAGCAAGCTGTAATATTATTATTTGATCTTTATCAAGTCCCTTGTATTCCGATGTGAAATTTTTCAAAACCACACTTAGACTCGTAAAATTGTACACACTATGAAATATAACACCACACGAATCTAGGGTAGTTTTAAGCAGTGCAAAGCCTTCATTTTTCACCCACAACTACTAATTCAAAATAACGATTCCACACGTGTGAACAAGATTAACCGTGCAATCCTCTCTAATATATTAAACCCACATCTGTTCCACACGGCGCGTGCGAAAACACTAATTTGCATCGGCGCACGTATAACAATCCGTTGCACCCTTTCATCGAGCATTGAGAGAAAAAAAGAAGACAACTCACGGTAAATCTCCGGCATTGCGAGCACGTAGCTCAATCAATCGCGATCGGGTGAGCCGAAAAAAATGACATCGTGATTGGAAATTCCGATAAGCATTAATCGCCACAGCATCAAGCGCAGTGCGCTTTTTCCCGCGTAACGGTTTTTCCAAGAGCAGAGAGTAGGCGTTTGTGACTGTTGTGCGGGATGCGCTTTATGTGCGCGCTTTGTGAAAGGAGCCGAGGGGAGAGAAGTTGGTCAGAAGTAAAAAGACGATTGAGCCGCTCTAAATGGAGTGGAAATTTCGATGGATATGTGCGCTTCGGTAATTTGTTCCCGGAGGATTGATGGTTTATTGATGGCTTTTTGCGACGTGCTCCTGCATTTCAAGGTTCAACCGTATAAGATGTTTTTCTGGGAAAGTGTAATGACGAACGAGCGATTCGTTTTACGTCGATTTTCTCCTAAAGCATGATAATATATATGCTTTTATGGATGATTCTCACTGATAAATCGGTCATTTTTTTCCTTTCTTTTCGTGGTGTTTTAAGACTTAGTTTTAAGAGGTAGTGCCTTTTTCGACGTTTTTCTGGAACTTGGAAAGTGCAAAATTACGAAATTTTTCAAACAAATTTCCATTGTAAATGATGGGCATGTATGTTTTATTCAAAAGATGGACTTTTGAATAAATTATCGAATGAACAGGAAACAAATTTTTTCGTTTTAAAAGAATTCGAGTGGAAATAATTTGATTTGATTCATAAAGAAGAATTCATTACCAAACGTACGATTTTCTGATAAATCGGCGTCGCTATATACGAAAATTTATTCTTCTTTTGATGACGTTTTAAGATCATTCACAGGAGGTTCCGTCAATTTTTTATACTTTTCTGGAAGTTATAATGTGGAAAGTTTCAAATTAAAAAGGAATAGTGATTTGAAGAAAAAGAATTCCTTTTTTTAAATAATATTTTCACTTCTAAACGTAGCCAACAAGTTGAAAAATGTATTTTACAAATTTTTTAATTTTATTCAAACTAGATAATGTAGCACTTGCAGGCTAATTTAACTAGCCGCCACCTACCAGACAGCTAATAAAATGACTAATCATTTAGTAAATATTACGTTTACTAACGTAATCAAAATTAGTATCTTTCGGTACAGTCAGTGATTTAAAAAGAAAAGTCAGAATCATAAACCGTATTATTTCCAATAAAAAGAAAAAATCATCACAAAGAAAAATTCATATTTTAAATGACGATATAGCAGAGTGCATATATACAATATATATGTGTAACTATCTACATATATACTATACACATATAGATAATTTAATTGATAATCTATAAACAGGTACACATATATATATCCACGCAAGTGTGTCGAGACAACACCCGCACCTTCGCTGTATCTTCACGAGTAGCCGAGTACACGGGTATCCCATTTCCAAGCTGTTAGGCGATGGTCGTCTTGTAACACGGCCGATAACGCAATCTGCGCTTCCTTCGTTTGTTCCCGCCTGTTTTCACGCGCCGCGACGAGATTTTTTTTCGAATCGTTTGTTCTTTTTTCATCTCCGCCCTTTGGCGGCTTCGACCAAAAGAGATTTCTGGACGGACATGATAAGCTTTCTTTTAGTACTTGTAACCAATACGACATATATATAATACCGAAATAAAAAAAAATACCTAAATGAATATAATAATAATCGAACGATATAGAATGAAATTTTCTTTTGTACATTTCAGTGCGCATTATAAAATTGCTCTTTTCATTGTTATGCCTGCCCTTATGCGCCTTATACGTTCATTAAAACAATGAAATGCTAAGTTTATTATAATTGTTTGCGTCTTTTTCTTCGCCGTTTCGATGCTAATTACTCTGAGAATCACCGTGATAAATGTACGAGTTGATGTGAAAATTCACACCTACATTATCATCTATATATTTCTGATTCTATTTTAATTTTCTGTTCATTACAACATTATTCTTATTTATAAAAAAACTGTATAAATTATAAATTATAACTATTAGGTGGTAGGGATAAAGTGAAATTCGAATCTAAGAGTATTTTTTAATTTTCACTCATAAAATTAGGTACAAATTATAATTACTCATTTTGATAGATACATTTTTTCTTACATTAATACAATAAATAAAATAAAATAGAAGTTGAAATTAGAATGGAAATTTAACAATAAAAAATAATAAAATAAGATTTAGAGTAATGAACTTTATAAACATTTGTTATTGATTTAATTTATTTTTCTTATTTATTAAAATTTATGAATATTAGCTGCAGCACACTGTAAGTTAAAATTATATTGACTTTTTAATAAGAATTTTCCGTTTAAGAATCGTATCTTAATATTACAGTAGTGATATGATACTTTTTGCAAGAATACCGGTTACTTTTTCGATATGCCGATGTCGAGAATTTATAATCTTGGAAAGCATCGCAATTGATTACAGCAGGATTCAATCGTGTATTAAAACAGCTAGTTTTTATATGAATCATTAAACCACTTCTTTTTCTCGGAGTATCGTCACAATAAATTCAGTTATTAATCGTTTAAATTATCTCCGATCATACCGGATGGAAAAGAAAAAAAGCTTCGTGATTTCTTCCTCAAAAGATAGTACAAGTGTGTACATTAGAGATATGCACGATTCGGCATATAGTATAAGCATCAATTTGTTTCGAGATTATCGAAAAAATTCATTCAGTATAAGATGTACACAATGAAAATTTTTTGGATATTTCTATGAAAACGTATTTATCAACAAAATTGGTTTTTTCAAAGAAGAATTTGTTTAATTTAAATATACATAATGTTATTTTAGCTTGAAAAACTATTTACTTCTTTTCTTAAATGTTTCTTACTGTTTCTTACTAAATAGAAATTTGCTTTTTTTAAGATAAGACGTAACTATAATTTACAAAGTCATTTTTTTTAATCTAAAATTTTCTTTTGAAAACTGCAAATGTTTATTGAGACACAATGAAGAGTTTCGAATAAGATTAAATAAAATTTACTTATATAAATACATAAGGATTAGATTCAAGAATAGTTAATTATATATTTCTTAGAAACAAACAAATTTTTTTGTTTTTATAATTTTTTACGAACAAATAGAATCTTAGAAGTAATTAGCAAAAGTTTCTTGAAAAATATTTATCACACAACGATAAAACTCAACTTTAACCAATTGCAATATAAATCGTTTTTTTGTATTCAAACTAATTTTTGAAAAATAACCGAATTATAATTAATAATGTATAAATAATTTAATTAATAAAGAAATAAAATGAACGTAAATTTCAAAGTATTCCATTATATATTCCTAACATTACATAACTATAACGTAAGCTATATATGTATTAAGTGTCCTACAAAGGCTCCAGTTAATTATTTCCATGGTAATTATTTTTAATATTTCCATTAAAAACTATAGTATTAAATCACAGTACTTTGACGGAATGTATTTCCACGACAGTATAGAGAGTTGACGATTATTATTTCAAACTAGTTCAGCGCAATAAAGTATCAAAATTCAAAAGCGCCCACTGTTCATTTCGTATTCAATTACAAAAATATATACTCGCCAACGGTGTAATAAACGACGTCGACGCGTCGACCACCTCCCACCCTTAAAGAGATTAAGAGTCACAAAGCTCCCGGTCGTAAATTCGCGCTTTATTGTTATAATGAATGTCCGGGTACAAAGGAAAATGTCCTAATTGCGGAATAAAAGAGAAAGAGAGAGAAAAATGATATGACGCGCTTTTACAATGAGTGATTTACGAGCATATCTCCTTGACACACCTGGCGCTCTATACTGCACGGCACGCGCAATCAAAGACACGCTCGATGGGCGGATATATACGTTGTAGAGGACCGAGTCTATCGGAAATTCATGCTTCAGCTGTGTGGAATCGATATTATGCTAATTTTATATTTCAAAGCGAGAGAGAATGGAGAAGATCATTTATGACTGAATGCGTGTCAATGCGATGGATCGCAAGACTGGCACGCACTTTAAGTGATCCGATGATTACCGATCATATTCTGCTAACTGTTCTTCATTGTTCTATCTAAAGCTTCGACGTACTAGGAATTCTTTGATGGAAACTTTTATTTCATTATTACGATTTTTAACATTTGTTTTATATTATTATTATTATTGGGTTATTTGATTTAATATATTCTGGTAAGGATCACCGATACTGGAACAACGGGCTATTATAGTTGTTGCCAGTTTTGGTGCAATTTATAGTACAATATCGAGACACTCTACTGAACTGGTCCAAATGTTCACTAGGAATCAACAGATTAGGAATCAACATACTGCAACGCGTCAATAGATCGAAGACACGACCAGTCGAAATCCAAGAAAAAGGGCAGAAGACCGATAAAATTTTATTAACTATTTAATCATCTGCATTTATAAGTAGACCACAACTGTGTAATTATAACATGTACTGCTGAGTGTAAGTCTAAGCCTAGACTACACTCAGACTAGAGACAATCTGTGGTAAAAATTACACCAGAATATATGTCCAATTTCTAGTAAAGTTATTATCAGAGATGTTAGATTAAAAAAAAAGTTTGATATAACTGTATGAATAATGGTTTATTACAAAATTAATTTACTTTTACAAATCTATTTGCTTTTCCTCTGTTAATAGATTTTCTAGACTTGTCCCTACGTCTGGAAAACTAATTGGGATCTAGCCATGATCTGGTATGAGTTACAGAGCTGATTTTAATAATATTCGAGACTTGTTGAAAGTGAGTTTTCCCGATACGAATCCAACTTGAAATACTAATATACATACATATGACATGTATTATTAGTATTAGCAATCGGAATACCGTCAACTTTTATTACATAGTTTCTGATAAGGAAAACAGGTCTGGACCTGTATAGACACGTTGGTTACGAAAAACATATGAATCACAATATGAAGCGTTTGATTTAAAAGTCATGATCGGCAGTCATTACAGAAACAGGTTAAAACGTAGGACAATCGAGGCTTCCGTGACTATGTTCTGTGTTTTTCAACAACGTCCTTTAAAGGGAACAAGCATTTTATAATTAAAAATTTTAATTAGTCATATTAATTAAATTCTTTATTTACTTAATACGGAAGTTGTAAATACGCATATCTTTTATTTCAGCTTTGTTATATATTTTTGAGTACCATCGTTTTTTTATAATACATTCCTCTATGTATTGCCGATAAAAACCATTTAACAATCGCACATACACAGTGTTACATTTAGTGTTAAATAACAAATTTCCAAATTTATCGTACAAATCCCGCCATTATAACATGATCCACGAACAATCAAAACATACAAACTAAGCCAGTTCCTTTTAAGTTGTATCAAGTATTTCTCACCCTACAACCCCTTTTCTTGAACCAGTAGGAATTACATCGACTCTTCTCCTATCACGATGTGTTTTTTTACGGCTCACGAGCGATTTACAGCTAATCGAGGGTTTTATCGAAATCTCAGCGTCGTCGGTAGGAAAAACGAGCCACCGTCGCTTGGAAATTCCGCTCAGAATCTCATGACGCTGACTACTACACACATACACACTCTTTATTTCTGCAGAAGTGCGCGAAAATTTTTTTCTTCTCTCTCTCCTCCTCTTTCGTTCGATGTGATAGGCCTTTGATGCCGCACTGCGGTTGCAGTCCGACTGGGATATTTAGATAGTGGTAATGCTCGAGGTGCATATGAGTTTATATATATATAGAGTTGAATGTTTATTTTGCATAGAGCATAATGAGGCAATTTCGTTACGTTTTCGAGTATTGCAATAAATACCTGCGCAAAAATATTAGTATATACGGAATATTACTAGGATAGTGTGCTAGTTATTGCAAATAGTATTGTTAAAAAAATTATTAGACTAAAATTCATATTTTTTTAGATAAGCTCGTGAAAATATGTGGGGTTTGAAGTATTGACAATTTATGTTGGTTCGTTTTCTAATTTATTTATGTGTGTACTTCGAATCCTTCTAAATCTCCTGTCTTCAGTGATGAATATTGCATTAAATTCAAAATGTAACAAAATTCAAAAAATCGTTCTTAAGACATATTCCTAAACACACAAAGAAAATTTCATTTTTTAAATGGCATTTTATAAATTATTAATACTTTTCTAACAATATATATATATATATATATATATATATATGTGTGTGTTTATTTTTCGAAGAGCGAAGAGAAGAGGTGCACACGCGATAAAAGAATAATTGCTTGCTTAGCAAAAATCTGAAATTAGTAATAATGATCTTCGCTACCGATACAAGTTATCATTATAATCCCATGAATGGTATAATGATTGCCACGCAACCTCTTGCAGGAAGATCAGCTCTGAAATTCCAACTCCTTCGGTGCAAAAAAAGTAGCGGACTACTAAGAGAGGCAGAGAGAAAAGAAAATAAATAAAAAGATGTTAACTTCGTGCAGAAGAGAGGCTGAGAATACTTGCTAATGTTCATAATTCGTATGTATCGTTTGAAATCGTTAATATGAGTGATTAACTAAAGTTAACAATTTTGACGAGTTGCAAACGACATTTATGTATTCCTTCCGAGATATTGCTGTTGAAAATTATTACTTCAACAAATTAATCATTAATTTAGACAAACAGTTGATTATCCAATATATTACACGATAGTACATATACGTATACATATATATAGTAATAAGCCAATGAACCAGGTATATAGTCGGTAGAACTTATGCACTATGACCTTAGCCAATATACCGTATTCAGTTAATTCAACGTCGCGCTAACAGTAAAACCGGCTCTTTAGTAGAAAAAGAAAAACTCGCGCGTCCGAGTCGACATTTTCGGTCCCCTTGGTATAAGACTTTATGGAGCCGACGTTCAAGCTCTTCTGCCATACCAATTAAATCGCCCTTCGACTCTTATTCTGACGATATATATGAATATATATGTACGTATATCCTCTTTTTACATCGATACACAATAGCTGTCGCGATAAACGAATGCTTGCAATTCTCCAGACTATACTAAGATAACTTTCAATTTTTCGAGCAACTGTAATTTCAACCATATATATGTTACAGCATGAAAGGAACCACACGCGGTGTAATAAAAATTAACCCTCGAAATTGCCCTATTCAGTTAATATGCAATTCGAATTTTTAACGTACCGCCGAATAAAAAATAGTCATTGGATAAGATGATTTAAGGAAATTATGCTACGGTGAGAAATATATTTTCATACTTTGAACGCAGATTTATAGCAAGAAATGACTAAGCATTCAATGTTAATTGGGTCGAATTAAATTGTTTTTTCATAAACGCGTTTATACAATTTTAAATTCGGGACGATATACCTATTTAAAATTTATCAAATTATAGTCCATTATAAATTTAATAAAATATGGCGTTTACCTCTACCTACGATTTCCCATACTACACGAAGGCAACATTCAGTTTTTCATTCGAGTCTTTTCTCAAATTCCAAAAATTTACCAAATATGCCTCCAGCCAAAAATCCACTCGGAGTATAATAAAAATCAACCCTTCAAAATTGCCGTTCTCGGTAAATAGCATTCCTTTCAGGCGGCGTGAATTTCATACGTACCGCAAAAAAATAAATAAATAAACAAGCTACCAACGCTCGGATCGTCAAAGTGTCGCACCTGCACGCGCTTTCGTCGAAATGCCAAGCGTATAATAGCGGTTAAAAAAAAATTCGACGAATGATGAGACTGAGAGAGAGATAGAGAGAAGCGTATAAGGTAAGAGACTACACAAGGTGGGCATTGTAAAATGTAAATGTGCCGACGCGTCGATATGGAACCGCTCCCCTGTATATGGCCGAGTATGTCATCGCTTACTCGCCGGATTCTCCTATATGGAGGTGTGGGAAACTTTCGCGTATCGAGACGTTTTCTGGGGAAGTATATAGAAATCGCGCGCTTTTTTTGGAAGGATGATATTTTGAAAGCGAGCGCTTTCTACACAGAACTATATATATATGTGTGTGTGGTATATAAACGACGTTTCCTTCTAAAGTGTCGAGGATATAATGAAGCTTTACGGGCCTAGAGTTTGATGGAGGCTTTGGTTAAATACACTGGGAGCGGTTATTTTTATGATTTATTTATCATATTTATGACTGGCTATACGTGGGAATATTGCTATCAGGTTAATTTTAGGAGGATAATGTAACGGGAGATAAATCCGAGTTTGAGAAAAAATAGTTCGACATTTTTTTTATTTATTGCGAGCGAATGAAAATTAAATGAACGTAAAATTCACGGGTTGCAGGGTTTTAGTATCGGTGCATTTTATTATATATATATTTTCAAGCAACATAAAGGATTTCGCGTAGATAATTTCTGTGGTAGCTATTGGTCCATTGAATATAATCAGCAGCTGCATTAACGAGGAGATGCAAATGGAAAGAGAACGTTATCGTAGCCACTGTATATATAGTGATTGACGCAAGATAACGGTATATTACTTTTTGGAGGAAGAAGTGGTCTGTCTTGATGTATACTTTGCATTCGTGCACTATCAGAGTAGAATAAATTTTTTTCTTTTAATTCCAGGTAAACAATCTTCTGGGCTATGTAATTGCTACTGGAGAAGATAATAATATTTTAGCACTTATCATTAACATACATTTGGAATCGTAAAAAAATGTTTTTAATGTTTTCATTGCAGGTAATTTAGATACGTAATTCAGGTGCATAATTAAACATTTATTGGGCAGATCAAACAGTAATCGATGTTTTTCTTTACTTTTGTGTTATATATAATTTTTTTTGTAGGCAATCTGTAAGTTTCAGATAGTGGAAAATTTACTACTTTTAGATAATGGAATTATTTTAATTCGTGAAATATTATTTTTTGCTATTAGACAGCGCGACGAAAAAAATTCATTTTACTATTTAGTGAATATTCAATATTTTCTAAAATGTGGTCTTATATACCGATATTACATGTATTGGAAATTTTATATGGGTTTTTATGAGTCACGAATAATTAACACCAAATTTACCCGCTGTATAAGTATCTACGGTTAATCTACAAAAGTCATAATATCATTTTATTAATTGCAACAGGAAATTAAGTGCTCTATATAATAAAATGAATTATTATTTTTTATTTTTATTAAATTAAATTTTCTGTAAAGTTATTTACTTTTTCTTGTAAACTTTTACAAAAAGTAAATAGTAGAAAGAATATTGCAACAGTAAATAAAAAAATTAATATCAAATAATATTTTATAAAACGTATCTTCATAAATTTAAAAAGACTAGGATTTACTTAGTGGATCGCATAATTAATTAAATAGAAAAATAACAAAGATACAAATGTCAAAATATATAATTATTAATAAGTCGATATTCATGAAAAATAAAGAATCATATTATTTCTATTTTTTTTTAATTTATTAAATTTATTAAATTATTTTCCCTCACTCAAGCAATGAATACTGATATTTCCAACTTTTTATATTTAAATAAAAATTATCGAATGCTCACTACCGAATAGTGAATTTACACTGAAATATTTCACTTCTTTCGAAAGTACATCACAGCGTATAAAGTTAAAAAAAATAATAATTTTTTCCAGTTAATTCAATTCTTTGTTAAAACGTTCAGAATTTTTATAAACGTAAATTAACTTCGTCCTTTGCGCAAAGCTTGTAAAGCTTGTAAAGTACACCTTCAAAAAGAAAGTTAATTAATTTTATTTTACAAAAATTTGTAAAGCCGCAATTTACATATCCTAAATGAATCTGTATTATACCGAGAAGATCAACAACTTTTCAGATATAACCATATATATACAGCTAAAAGCAACGAATCACCCATCGGCATACATATACATAACTACTCGTCCATTGACGAAAATAATCGAAAATTTCTCTTTCCCAAACTCCCCCTCGCAAAAGGATGACAGAAATTTTCTCCCACTTGCAATTACAATTTAGACGTCAAAGAACCTCATCAGCATAGCTCTCTTCCTTCTATCTTGATTTACCGCTAGGTTCGAAAAGCCGCAACTCGTCGGCGCCCCATAATACACCTATCCCATCCACACCATTCATCTTCGGCCATACATACCCTTGGAGGTTTTCGACTCCATAAATAGAGGCTGCCTATGTAAATAAACGCATATGCGAATTTTCGCGCTTATATCTATACAACACACTCACACATAGACGCACACGAAGCTTGCAAGCAAAAGTCAGTTGTAACTTACTCTTCCGTTGGTGCTTACTCCTTTATTTTCTTTAATACGACGTCGTTGCAAGAAAAAAAAATACTGTCGAGAGTCTCTCTATTTCTTTCTCCCCTTGACTTGGCTGTCAATCGTCTTCGGAGACAGCGCGCTTTTCATCGCCACGCTCTCTCTCTTTCCTTCTCACTAATTGTTTCTTTTTTCCAGTAGCCGCAGGCTAGTTTACGATTATAGTTTCGGCGTACGACCGCGAAAGGACATGTACAATGGGATAGAGAGAGAGAGAGAGAGAGAGAGAGAGAGAGAGATCTCGGTGTTTCCGCGAAAGACGACGTGAGCCAAGAGATATGACGACGTTGCACAAAAGAAGAAGAGGAAGTAGAGAAAAATGCCGATTACGTGTGTTTCGCTACGGGGAGTTTGGTTTTGTTCTTATATATAAATATATATATATATACGTGCGTGCGTGCGTATATACGTACAGTAGCTATCGCGCGAGGAAAAAGTTAGTAAAAAACAACACGTGTTCTCTATGAGTTCCCCTGTAGAACGTACGGTATATCGATTTATTATCGGTATACATATATACGGTACACACTTCTCGAAAAGCTTTTCTGAATGTATTATAAAATTGAAATAATAACATTTTCACTTGTTTTATATGTATATATAATATCAATGTATTATTATAAACAATAATTGTAATTTTTATTTTGTATATACATATTATAATTTCATTTAAGATAACAATCTTAATTTTTTTTATATGATAAATTTTAAGATTCTAATTTAAATCACTGATTTGAAAATAGTGATTTTTAATTCGTGTTACATTGTAGTAGAAAAATTAAATGTTTGAACATTTAGACATTTAGAGTTAATAATTATATTATGTAAGTACATTTGGAGATAATAATTACTACCTGGGAATTTGATTAAATAACAATAATTTTTTGAATTCGATTATATGTAGTTACTGTTAGCTTCGATTATATGATTTTAATCGACACATCATCATTGTTTCAACAATGAATTTATAAACCTAATAATGCAAAATATAATTTTACCTTTAGCCAGTGTATATTGAATGCTAATTTGGTGAAATTTTTAAGGCTATTTGTGTATCAATGGATATTCATTATTAACAGTATACAATGTTTTTTCAGGCAAAACTGCAAATTCAGATAACGATTCACGATTTCATAAAAGAAATTTATTTAATTTAATTGTATTTTAATTTGATACATCACTGATTCAACCATTTAAATTCTTAGTATCTTAATGATACACTGCGAAAATGAATTAAATAAAATATTCAATTCAAATTTCTTTAGTCGAAGAAAACTAATTTTTAGCTTACATCATTTTTTTCAATGTTAATTTTCAATAGTAATTATAGTATGTATTAACCCGCGTTTAATCGTTCAGTTAAACTAATTCAGTTAAAAAAATACACAGCAAAGAGATGATTATTGAGTTTTATAGACTAACCGGTGTGCAATTATTTTCAAATTTCTTTAAACATCTCAATCAGCCAATCGGAGAAGCAGAGAACATGATAAATAACTTACTCGTTTACAAGCCGAAACCACCACATTTAAAGCTCTTCGGCCCAGAATATTAATCCTTTTTCAAGCTCTTATTCAGCACAGCCCAAAATGCGTAGAAGGCACAAGCGATTTTTCAAATCATAATCATAACGTGTCCGCACTTTCGTCGAGAGATGTATCTTTCAACATTTTTTAAGAAAATAAAAAATCATAAAAATATACAGCTGCTTACTGTACGCGACTGCGTATATTCGTCTTCGTTTTAATTCTCGGTTATTATTGCTTTACATATACAATATGATTTGCCTAAGGGTTTCTACAAGCCTCAGCTGTATCATTTGCATTTATTTACAAGGGTGACGTTTTTCGAATTTTCACTAAATTTTGGTATTTGTTTAGTTAAAGAGGTTATTATACATTAGTTAACTAAAAATTAGTTACTAAAAATTTACTTAGAAATTGCTGTTTTGAACGGAGAATAAACATTTACGGAAAGCAAATATTAAAATTACGTAAATATGTACAGTTAATAAAGTAGGAATATTTAAATTTATATATTAATAGATACTGAAATTAAAAAATAATGTTATTAAATAAATAATTAAATAATTTGTTGATATCGAACAAACTTTTTTCAGTGTATATAATCAATATTCCATTTTCAAATTCTTGAGATATAAACTAAAAGAATTTCGTATCGAAGAATAATTGAATTATTAAACAAACCAAGAGAGAAACGGGTTATCCAAAGAAATACTTTTTTGGAATCAAACAAAATTCTGTTATTTTCAGGGTATAAATAATATTTCAGTTTCCAATCTGCGAGATAGAATAGAATAGATTACAGAACTGCATAAAACATATTCTATTTTCAAATTCGTGAGATAGAAACTAAAGGAATTTCTGTCGAAAGAACAATTAAATAATCTGACAAGCCAGGAGAGGTGTGGTCTATAAAAAAAAATAATTGTGTGGAATCAGAAAAAATTCTGTTATTTCCAGTATATAAATAATATTTCATTTTCAAATTCGTGAGATAGAAGCTAAAGGAATTTCTGCCGAAAGAATAATTAAATTATCAGACAGGCCAAGAGAGGTGTGGATTCTTTCACTCGTATATAGCATCAATAGTTAAAAGCTTCAGCGCGCATAACTCGCCGACACGACTTTTCTTAACGAGTGTGTGGCTTCGCGCGTCTGTTTTCTCGAGTTGTTCCTTTCAGGCGTGGATGCTATTTTTTCTCCCTTTCTCTTATGGGTTTCGCATAATTTGTCGCTCGTATATACGACTTTGCTTCGTTCGTTTTCTCTTCTAAGGTCTTTCTCGCCTATTTCTTTGTAGCCGCTTTCGATTGTAAATTTACGACGTTCGCTACATAGCGCGAATAATATAACGAATTGAATTTTCATCGTTCGATTAATCCACTTTGATTTTCGTTTTTATACACACCTATAACAACTATAAGTGCATCTCGCTGAGCTACTTTCTCGTATAATTTTGACAAATTGATGCGAATCTCATTTCGCAACTGCGGGACTGCTTTGAAGAGGCTGTACATGGAAATGTTATTATCCAATTTTTTATATGGTAATTGTATTAAATGCGAAAATTACGAGAATAATAGCAGTGGCATTATATCGCTTTAGTTACACGATCAACGACGCGTCCAATTGGATTATGGTCATCATCAGAGAGTAGTTTCATTCAAATTGTCCGGACAGATGAGATCGACTATGTGCGTATGCAGTATGTACATTGTGTGCGCGGTGCTCTTTGAGCGGCGCTGATTTCGAGAAAATAAAAACCAACTGTCAAATAGAAAGATTAATTCGAAATACAATTTAATGCAAGTGAAAAGCTATTCTAGTGGATACATAAATCATGCAGTAGCGTGTGAATTGTGTTTAATTGTAGGAAGACCAGAATACGCATGAATTATAGCGCTTTCGAGACAATTTAGAGCCAGTAGCATGAATTAGCATAAATATATATATATACAATAAAAGTTATTGTACTTTTTTTTAACAAATAATGTTGATTACTATGTAAAGTGATCGTTCTATTTGGTTTAGAGATTTTTTTCTCATTTACCGCTAGGAGGCGCCTAGTTGAGTGAGACTACGAGAGGTCAATATAGTAAAATATCATTGTTAGGATCAGTAGAACTTATTAGCATAAATGTGTATATATACTCTAATAAGTGTATTTTATATTGTTGATTACGATGTTAAGTGTTTGTTCTATTTCATATGGTGCAAAATAGAATCATCTGACTGCTTGGAATGCTTTTGTCTAATTTTGTATTTTTAGAGTTATTTTTGATTCAATTACTTTGCAACAAAAAACACACCGACTAACAAAACGCTGAAAGTTACAAAAACATCGACTAAATACCACGACGTCAAATTTGACTCTAATCGAATGTAATGCAAGACCGTATTATCCGACACCGATCGTATCAGCATGTGAACTTTCTTCGTAATTGATCAGTCGATTATAATTGTTTTCTCACGCAATCAAGCAGCTTCTCGCCTAAAAATGCAGATTGAAAATTAAATAAAAATTTGAAATTATAATTCGGCAAATCACTGCGTAAGTCTTACAAAGCTCGTGAATGTTCTCCTTATCGTTTCTATCTGATTGCTCTTGATTTTCAATTAACCATCAACGCCTGACTCTCTTCCTGATTCGCCTGAGGCTTGATTCTGCAGTAGAGCAGTCGCATTGCGACGACCTATTTCGTTTCTACCATTTGATCCCTCATGACGCGTCAAATATTCATTCATTCTTCGTTATTCATAGCTCGGTTTGGTCTTATCATACGATAATCTTATACTGGATTTCTTTTACCGTAAATTTTCACATCGCCATGACGAAACTATATGCTTAATGCGTATTTTATTTATATGATAAATTTTATTCGTGTATGTTTTTTTTCGAATGCTAAGTATGTACTGTATTGAATGAAGTTTGATATATAATTTAAGAAAATTTATTCGAAATTACATTATTTTTATGTAAACAATTACTTATTGTATATGAATAGCAATGTACTGGAATACGTTAAAACATTTGTTTCAATGTTATGGTTTTTAAAATCTATATATATTTATTGGAAGTCGAAAAATTTAAACGATGCCTTGTTATTCGTACGAGTAATATAAATTATTATTTCAGTTAAATTCAAATTCAAATAAACATAATGATTATTGAGAAACATAAACGAAGAAAAAAATTCGTTTTTTCAGAGTATTTTATGATTTAAGCTTATTCTTTTTGAATTCCAAGGATATAGTGAAATATAAACACGAATATAAAAACGAATATTTCATCGATTTTTAATCACCAAGTCTATTTCATACAGATATATATTCAAATAAATCAAAAAAAGTACCACTCAATAATATTATAAAATTCTTAGAAAAATTCTTCGAATCAAGTGCTCTAAGCACAAATAAACGCAATGTGACTTCAAAGATATTTTTGTCCAAATTCATTTGATAAATCCAAAAAATGTTTAGTATCATTTATATATTTCTTCGAATTCCAATTAAAGCAACGTTTTATTACATTTTCAAGTTAACTATTTCCTTATAGATAACACGCGATCGTTTCACCATCTAACTGAGCTATTTATCGCTCGGTTGTATCGGCATAATCTCAGGATAATTTTTTTTTCAATATCCTCCGCATTTTCGGTGTTAGTCGTAAGCGAGACATCTCTTCCAAGGAGAGAGAGATCTTAATCGACCACACAAGCTGTGCATCGCAGCCCCGGGCGCGCAATCCTGCCCACACCGTGTACACGCTCTTGGAAAATTGATATCGGTGCACATGCGTGGGCAACGAGGCATCAATCATCGTCATCTTCCACATGCATGCGTGCGTGTTTTTTTTCCAGGAGGGTAGGATATTTGATATGGACCAAGCGTTTCGAAAGTTTTCGGTGTAAGTGCAGCGGTAAACATAATTTTGACTGCAATTAGAGTAACTGATGAGAGAGGATTATCCTATAAGAAGTTCATTTGTTTCCATTGATCGTCTGACGAGACACGGCTGTTACTACTTAGAAGATAATACGTTATTTTCCGGGTAACGTAAGGACTTGCTAGTTATCGAAAATCAGGGTAATATGTACTAAATCAATGAGTAATTACGCGTGTCGAGCGTTTATTACTACAATGCTGATGATCCTTTAAAACGATACGATTTCAATTAAAATTTTCTTAGAGCAAAAGCTTCCAGGGCTACCGTGTATATTTAAAAAATTTCATTCCCTATCAGACCTCTTGTGTAAATACGCGTACTGAGAACGAAACTCCATTATAATCGACATTTTAATAACAGCAAAGATTGTACAACTGAAAACGTTAATCGCAGGTAAGCAGCGTACATTATATTGCGGTTAAATTGTAATTCATCGCGGTAATGTATTAATAATTTCCGTGCCTTATCTACTAGCTTTGATAGCGATAAAAAGAACCCAATTGAGATATGCGAAGATGAAAAAAATTGTGCTGAAGAGAATGTGACGGAAATTAATGAATTTGCATACGTTGATAGCGTATTATGCTTATCAATGAATCTTATATTTATAAATTAGTTTTATAAAACGTCGTGTTTTTGAAAAATGTGCTCTTCTCTTCGCGATTGTAGCTGAGCGATAAGTTTGTCGGCCGGTGCAATGTGAATGCCAAGAAGGTCTTTCGAAAATTACATGCCGGTGTAATCCGGAAATCATTCGGAGATAAAAGAGTCTTAAACAGCAGTTTAAAGCTTATAATTTCTCTTCAAGCATGTCTGTTCTTGTCTTCACGCAACATCCTTCAGTTCTAAAGATTTTAAAATTCAATTTCATCTACTGATATTAAAGTAAACAACCCGTTCCTCCGTATAGTTTAACGTAAAACGTTTAATTATTTATTTATCGATTGTGTTCTTAATTGTGCAATATATATCGCTTGTTAACATCGATTTTACTTCAGTTAACTATTTGTTTTCAATATTTTGAACTTCAATTTCGAATTGTAATATTGAAGTACACAAGTCAAAGATGTTTTACGGATGTTCTAGTTGCAAGCGGCAGTTTACTAATTTTGAAGTTAACATTTGATTCACTTCTGTGATTATGGTATATAATGAAAATGCGTTGTGAATTCCATAAATAATGTTATAAAAATAGTTTAAACAAATATATGAACTAAACTCAGAAATTTCGTAACTTGAATAACAGTTTACTTAATTTTAAAGTTCATTGTACTTCCTTTAAAAGCAAACAGTTGCATTAGTCACAACAAAAACTACATCTTATAAGATATAGCTTGCTCACTGTATGTTTTAAAAAACGTCTCTTCATAACACGTATTAACCATAAATACAAAGTTTACATTTTCGACCCTCAAAATACTTCACATTTCTTAGACTCACGTCCTACAATATATATTATATATATAGGACGTACAAAGAAATCGAAAAGTTTACATGATCGCAACACACTTAAAAAGTAACAGTCCCGCAAGGTGGTCCCGTATAACTTCGGTATTAAATCGCAATGTACCGGGGCGTAATAACAGCGCGTCCCTGTGATTATCGAACGAGTCGGTCACACTTACCGAAGCGATGCAACGCGCATTACTTTTTTGCCGCCGATGGTTTTCGGTATGTACGGAAGACGGGGGCTTATATTTACGAGATACTTGCTGCGAACGGTAATGCGTCATCCGGTTTGACACACCTGTACATTCTCTTGGCTTCGATATTATATACAATGTATATATATATATATATATATATATATATATGTACATATACATACATACAAGTACAGATACCGAATTGATTTTTTTTGTCTTCAAGATACCACGGTGAACGTTGAAAATTCCGTACACTTAGATCGACAACGTAAGCACTGGAGATCGATAATTATCGAAGAACACGCGAACCGATAAATAATTCATGCGGTTAACACGAGACTTTTGCTCGTATATACCGCCAAATACCATCATAGATTCATAAATTCTCTAGTCTACGAAAAAAAAGAAAACGCCAATGGTACAGCGCAATTGTTGCTGCACCCGGTATCTCTGCCTCTCACGATTTCGTCTCCGGCGAAAATCGCGATGGTGTGCTGTTTATACACGAATAGCATAGATATGGAGAATTCTCAATTCGCCGGGCTACATCATCTTTTTTACTCTCAACACGGGTAGCGATTCGTAACGAATCCTAATTCCCGTCCTATCTCTTTGATTCTCCAAATATATCTGCGTGTATATATATTTATATACATATATAATATACTTCTTTTTTCGATAAATTCACCGACTTGTTTGCTCGCATTCTCTACAATCTGTTTTTTATTGTTTTCTCAGCATTGGTTTATTATTGCAGTAATGGAATTTAAAAGGCCATTTAAGATAATGGACATTTTTTGCGAGGAACTGAAGGTATTTAGATTATTGAACTGGACTAAATTGTCACTAAGTTTTTGTATATTTTACAGTAATTTTGAAATAAAAAATTAAATATATCATTTGTTATTTATTAACAATCATCGGATATTAAGACAAACTAACAATCACACATTTTAGCTTTCTTTTTTTTTTATTATTATTGTTGATTCTATGAGTATATTATATTGCAAATACAATTAATTAATCTAAATTATAAAAAACAAAGATAACTTGCATTACAATAACCTGGTAAAAATAATTCTAATACGATATTTTTTCTTACGCATTTTACGCATTTTATAGTACAATGGAATATTTCAAAATTCGCTCCGTTTTAAAAAGCAACTAATCAAAACTCGTCTTAATTCCCTTAGCTTTTATCGGTTGTTCTTCCCAAGAAAAGTCAATTTATGATCAATCATTTCACCAAATCGGATGCACTTCCGTCTATAAAAATGATTTTGTATTACAATATCTTCGTTTTAAAGCAGTATAACGTATAGCGGTATTTAAATCATTAAAATGTATGTACTTAAGCAAGTGCAATTTAAAATGTACCACCTTTGGCTCTGGTTTTATCAAACTACCACATACACGTATCTATATTTATAATCATTGATCACTGCCAATCAAATCCATAGATCAGAAACTCTTCCCTCGAACACGTAGACTCAATAAGAAAACGCAAGATCTCCATTCATACCTTTGAAAAAATAAATCAGACTACACATAATCCAGAAGAACTAAAAGCACACCTCCAAAGAAACCCGTGTCGCCATTATATCACCCGAATCGCGTTCAGTATACAATGTATGCGCGATAGAACGGTACCTGAAAAGCCGATAAGCCAAGCACGCGGCTCCTCGTTATTCAACCAGTGCAGCCCCGGTGAAAGTGCGCCTAATTATTTCTTCGCCAAGAGCGCCCGAAATTATCGGAGCCGCTGGCTTACAACCGATCTATTGCACATGTGCAGAGCCAGCGTTTTACAAACGGGTGAACGAAAGAGAGGATATTACCAAGAGCGAACGTGTTTTTCGTGAAGTTTTTGAAGACCACGTTAGGAAATCAGTTTCGCGTATATAGCATTGAATGAGTCGTTGAAATAAATCGAATCCAATGAATTAATATAACGCACAACTGCAAAACGACGTTGAGACTTCGAGCAAGGTGCCTCGCGTCGCGTGTGCAAAGTGGCGAAATAATCTCGTGTGCAAAGTAGCGGTTCACCTTGATGTGGAGAGGATTAATCGCAGACCATGAGCGCGTCGCGCGAAAAGAGAACTCGTGACATTTCGTGAGCTTGGATAACAGATTAAAGAGAGATCTTGAGTTGATTGATTGATTTATTCATTGCTTGGCTGTCACAGTGGCACAATGACGCGCCACGTGACAATTAAAAGCCAAGCTCTATACGTCGACGTTAATTTAACTCCTGTAAAATGTGTCTGAATCTGAAAAAATTTGTCCTTAAGCAATATATACTTTGCTTAGGAATTAGCTATGTAATCGCACATATATATATATATATATATATATATATATATATATATATATATATTCATTCTTTGTTCGAGTGTTTTGTGGATTAATATGATACTCTAAGACTGGAGTGACATAAAAAAGTTATGTTCACTCTAAAATTCAAGTGATTTTTTATTCTTTACGATTCTCTAGAGTTGGAGCTACAAACAATTAGGGCCATTATGTTTTTTTATAAACAATAAATTCCTATTTCAATAATTGTCACTATCATATTTATCACTCTAACAGTGAATTTGTTACTCAGATTTTAGTGCAAAAAGAATTGGATCACGACTATTGCTATGAAATATCACAATTAAAGAGAAATTTTCACTTTCAAAATTGAATTAGTAGAATTGTCTTAAAAATTGAACAATTTAAAGGTTTAAAATATATTCTCAGCATTGAAATTTTGTAGTTAACGACTTTCGATGCGAATGCTTTTGTCCTCTTCGGGATAGGCAGGTGACGAAGACGAACTGCGACGACTACTATCTGGGCGCGGATGCATGGCCGGAGGGAATCTACATCTCGCCCGGAGTCCGGCGATTTATATCTCTGGATTTAAGGGCGTATTGGCTGCTGATGTGCCCTTCGCTTGTCGATCGCTTGATCTCGTCCAAGAGAAAGCGAGGAGTTTTAATTGAGGTGTGGCTGGCTTTAATTTTTAATTTTATTTTAACATAATTGCGAAGCTAGAATTTAATTATATTTTTTGTTGTTAGAGCAGATTATTTATTTATCGTTTAGCTATCTCTGTAAGGTCCTAAAGCTGGTCGTTTAGGTGAGTCTTCAGGATCTTGCAGCAGCATTTACAGTGGGAATTAACCCATTGCAGCAGTTGTGGGATATCCGTAGATATTGTCGAGTACCAGTATTCTATTCAATATTTTGCTTATTGAGCCATCGTTATACGATAAGTATTCTAATAGAAGGTAACAATGCAATCGCAGTTTCTGGCCATCCGTGGATTATTATCTGTTCATTCATGAGTAGTCCCAATATCTGGTTATCCAGGATAATCTTCATAGTCATGTTCATTGACAATTGAAGTTTTTGGTCATCTATGGATTATCATCAGATCATCCATGCAGATTGTATGTTTACAGGAATACAATTGGTCTAGTTATC
Source organism: Apocrypta bakeri (assembly GCA_018906985.1). Classification (NCBI taxonomy): domain Eukaryota; kingdom Metazoa; phylum Arthropoda; class Insecta; order Hymenoptera; family Pteromalidae; genus Apocrypta; species Apocrypta bakeri. The sequence goes on along the minus strand of JACCIA010000005.1, from coordinate 574,445 downwards.
ATAACTCATTATCGTGGTGATTTTGACCAAATAAACCAGCAAGTCAACAATTAATGTAAAGTCAACGATCACTTAAATCATAAACTAATACAAATAAAGAATTGCTGTTTGTTCTTTTAATGTAAGTCCTGCAATCTTTTTACAAAAATTACTCCAGAATTTGGCGAACGGTTGACTAATCCTCGCAAAATTCTATCAAGTAGACAATGAAAATTTGTGAAAATCATGTTCAAAATAAAAACATCCTTGCAAAAACAACATCATAATTTGGCCAACTACGCATACTGTTCAGTGATAGATACAAAAATTCAACGATCTCTAACAAAAACGATACCTAAATTTGTAAACTACATATACACTTGGCCAATTTCAGAAGACATGTTTACCAGGAGGACGATAAAACAAATCCAATAATTACAAAAATCGTGGTAACTAATAAGAGTACATACATTCAACATCCAACTGAATGAAAATAATATTTAAAACTGAAAATCCGACGTACAACTAAAATAGAACAAACAAACTCACCACAGTATATAAAATAAATTTTTCATTATAATCATAGTACTGGAATCACAAATGTTTTTCATGCCACTCATGCAAAGTTAGAAAACAGAGTGTATATCTACGCGCATAAACCACTGATCGTAGCACTTTCATCGCGTGTACACCACGAAAGCCTTGGAGAAAACCAAGCCAGATAACGAATCAGTCAAGCTACAAACACCTCTTTCATGCAGGGCGAAAGCAACAAATTGAAATCTCAATTGCAATCAACTTCTCTTGCAAATAATTTCAGCTTAACGACTCAACTCTTTTCCTTCTATTATATATATATTCAGAGGCATTATACATACATAGTATATAGACAAATATACACATACATACATACATTATATATATAAAGACAGATATAGTCTTACATAATTATTGCACGTGTATTCACTTTTCTCCCGCACCTTATAAAACACTTGGGCATCAATCGGCAAAAACAACGTGAGCGCGTGCCAGTTTTCCGCGCTCGTTTCTCGCCCGCGTATACAGGTACGATACGTATCGCTGAGGCACGATGCTACTTCTCTGTGTCTTTCTCTTTCGTTTTAGCGAAATGCTCGCGTCGTCGCCCTGCATTTCATCGCTTGATCTTGTAGCTCGTAGTCGTATAGAAGTCCCCTGTGGGATGGCGAAATTAACTGGTTGGCTTTGCTCACGAATAGACGAAGTAAGTCTGACTCCTTCTTTTTCTCTTTCGATCGTTTCAACGAGCTCTTATGTACGTACAACCAATCTCATAATAAAATGATGATCAAAATCGATCGATTACAAATAGTACGATAGAGATAAGCGTTTTAAAGATTACTTTATTTTTCGATGAGGATTAATCGATAGTTTTGTTTTGTTTTCATGGACATTTTTATACGCATTGGAAAATTTTATTTTTTGACAAAAATTGGGTATTTATCGGGAAAAAATACTTGTTTTTGGTTTAAGATACAACAAAAAGTTGGAAATAAAATTATTTTCAATTTAATGGATATTTGCTTGAATGCGTTATGTAATTTCTTAAAAGTTAAAATGCTCAGTTATTTAATTGTCATTTAGGATACAGTTTTATTTTAACTTTCTATATAAGATAAGGTATTGTTTCTAATAACTGTTTACGTAGAAATTAGACAGGAAACATATTATTGTAGGTTTTCGAATTAGTTATCGCTTACTGTAAGTTAGTTTATACTGATCAAAATTTATTAACATTGTAATTAAACTAATTAATTATTTTGTATACGTTTATCTGATTATAGAATTGATAACAAGTAATTTGTTAAAGAAAAAAGTATGAATTAAATAAACATATGTTTACATTTTAAACAATCGTAAATATTGATATCACGATCAATTAATTATTATTTTTACATTAATCTTCACTTATTCAAAAAAAAACAAACACTATTCACTTCTTTACACAATGTTCATTATTTAAAATTTCGAAATGGAGTACCAACTGTTACAAAACCGAAAGTGTATTAATTTTTATAACGCAACGATTTCATAGTTGAATAAATAAGCCTCGTATAATAGGATCATCTTTTCGAAAGGTATACCTTTTGAACAAGCAAAGGATTTACGATACGACTATATCGACTATTATGTTTGGGTGATTCAAATCCAAGCAGCCAAGGGCTTGTTTACATAGCTTTTGGAATTACGAGGCCACAAATCCTTCGAGGAATTCGCGAAATTATTAACGCCTACCTCTTGCGCTTCCCACCCACGTAAGCCATTGCCGTTAGAAAATTTACACTAGTCGAGCTACACCTGTCCGAATATAAAAACGAACGACAAGTGGATCATAAAGACAAATCGGTACTACGAGAGAGCCTGAACGATGATTTTTCTATATCGACACGAGTCCCTAAACTCGAGTAATCGCTGTGTGCGGTCTAGTTAACGTAATTCCAAGCTACTGCACGCTTTTACCTCTCTATCTTTAAGTTCTTTGTTTTTCTTCTTCCGATGATCGCTTTTTTACTTGTTTCCTCGCCCCAGAGATCGTAGGTTTTACGAGACATTTTTTCTTCTCCGGTAAGTATTTTTAATTAAAAGCTTTTTTATTGGTTCGATCATCGGTTGGGTACGTAAGATCTCGTAAAAAATAATTACAATCGTAACGATTTTTTTTTGGTTGATAGTTTTTGCTTCCCGTTCTTCCGAAAGTATATAAAACGTAAGTCGTGGACTAGTTGGTGGATGGAATCGCTCGGAGGTACAGAGAGTTATACAGCTATACGGCAGCTAAGGTGAACTCAACAGCTCAAGTAATTGCTGCTGCCGCCGACGGCGCACTAGTTCTGCCGTGTGCGAGTCTCGATCGTCGATCATTAGGCGGCAGCTTGTTCTTTACAATCGCCGCTAAACATCTCTCGGCGACGTGAGTAGCCACTTTGGTTTAACCTGATTATTATTTCTGGATGTGTGTAGGATGAGCAGTTGTGGCGAATCTTCGGTAGATTTGAACTAATGATAATGTTGTGGTACAATTGTGGTATTGGCAGGTTTCAACTGGAGACACGATTACACAGTAATTGGATAAGGAATGGCTACTTATTTAAATTTCATGGTTTGGCAGTGTGTGTTCACCATTTCGAAATGTTGTGTAACTGGAAAATAGTGAAAATGTTTCACTTTTTGGTCGGTTCCGTGTGTATTTCAGTAAATAATAGAATAATCATTTATTAATCTGAACATTAAGACATATTTGTGCCAGAAACCTTGTATAACATAAGTTATATTTCACAGGAATCAGGTGTAAATTTAATAATTTAATACATGTCATTTATTGGAACATATCGATTTTCTGTTCAAATTTGGAATACTAGAATTATATTCTGATACAATTCAGAGCACTACTACTAATAATCCTATTGTTAATATTGTTAATATTTCCAGTAATGTCAATTTTTAACAGGTCATAGTAACTAGAGTTTTCGAGTAATTGCCAGCATGTATATTACAGAACCTAACGAATCTTTTCTAACATGTCTTATTCTCGCAACTCCAGCATCGGACAATCCTATATGCAGTAATGTACCTAAAAATTCTATTTGTTGATCCAGTATTAGCTAGACTGTAAATTAATTCATTTCCTGGTAAAAAATAACATTTCCTGGTAATTCTCATCTTCCAGTACCACACAAGTAACATCTTACAATACAACATTAACCTTTAGATTCTTTCAATCACAGATCAAATTACAGACCCTTGTACATACAATTCAGAATTCAAAGAATCTTTCCTGGGATGTCCAGTATCAGCTTTACAAATACTGTACGTACAAATTCCATTTATTGATCCAACATTAAGCAATATTCATTCACACCAAGAGTATAATCAACAATTTACGAACAAAGCGGAAAATTTGTTCGACTCTTATCTGAGGAAATTTTACAAACAGATCAACAGTCAAGATATATAAGTAGAAAAGCTCTCGCAAGTAGGAAGTATCTTATAAATACGAATCTCTTGTGCGTCCCTTATATACATTACACACTCGCAGCAACCGGTCACAAGTCTTAAAAACGTGCTTTTCTCCCCCTTCGGCTCGGCATAAATCACTTTATTCAAATCAGCGGTTTTATACGCGCGTGATATCGGTGCATAACGACCTTCCCTATATATGCGCTTATATTCTCTTTGCTCGATGTCTCTCTCATTTTTTTTCCTCCCTCTTTCACTCTTTACGTCCCGTTGTTTACGCGCCTCGCATTACGCGCGTCATTAAAAAATTTTACGCTTTGTTGTCAGCTATGCGGTCTGAACCCGCGATTGTTCATTGGGGAGAGAAAGAGAAGAGTGAGGATTGTGCGCAAGTACGATAGATGCGAAGATCTATTGTGCGGGATTGGAAAGCGTATAAAACTCGGAGAGGATATTTATCACTTTTGCTCGTGACCGACTGCATATATATATATTGTCGCCTTTCAATTGAACTAAACCACTATATATGCAGGAGGGAGAGAAACGATGGTTAATAATGGAATATGTAAGGTCGTGTTATTGGAAATTAGGATGAGGAATGAAAAATCGGTTTGAAATTAGAAAATTTTCTCTTCGTTTAGTACATACAATGACAGTATAGCGTGACGTCTATTACTAATATCGAAATTGAAATGGTCGTAAAAGGAGAAAATACAATTACTCGTATTTAGTCCACTTGCAATTATACGATGGTGTACAGTTTTCATGGACGTTATATTAAAAAAGAAGAAACAAGAAAAGACAGAATAAAAGAAAATTATGACATAAACACCTGTGTGTTCAAGCCGAATACTGGATATCAGACTAACGTTAATTATTCCCAAGTTAGAAACGCTAATAGAAGATATATATACATAAGCAAATACTTATACGTATATTTTTCGGGGCAATTGCAATATCATGTATGTAGATATATAGATGTATATACTATAAGAGTATATACATGGCCTGGAGGTGGTGTATACAAGAAAAATACAAATTTTAATTAATATATTTAAATAATATATATAGGCATTACAATGGTATTATGCTTCAATGTATATAGAATTTCGTGGTGTACAGATGTATATAATATATGAATTACAACATTGGATTATTCATTTAGATTCAAGATTCAGAGTGAGTATAGTAATCTCCAATAGAATTTAATGAACAATTTTTTTTGACTAAATAAATATATATATATATACATGACTTATAAATATAGAACCTACAATGGCACTTCGTTGGAATATATATATATGCTATACATACATATATATACATTGGAGCGTATTTAGCCTATCTCAAGTCGTATATAACCATAATGGAAAAGACGATAATGGAGCTACACTAGGGATGGATTAAGTGCTGGGAACGATCTTGATTTTTTGTTCTTCTCCTACACATCGTTCTATTTTTCTCCTTAATATCCAATCTCGTTCGTATTTCTTCCAAGCTATGTTTATGTTATCAGTCGATCATTACACGCTTATATATATAGACATACATATACACCTACCGCAAAGTTAACCTTACGCATACGACCTAACGAACTTTGTATACGCGTAGAGAGAGAGAGAGAGAGAGAGAGAGAGATCTAATCGCACATATACGCGTTGCGTCGCATATACGGCTCGTTTAATCGCGGAAACCTATATATATATACGCACATACCATCGTGTGCATTTTATCGTATATATATGTGTATATATATATATACATGTAGCAAGACTCGTTAGATCGTACGAAACGCATATACATATATATATGGAGAAACACACCTTTAGGTAGGCGGCAGTCGGTACAGGATCTAAAGGGGTACCGACGATTTGTCGCAACGACGGCTTTGCTTTTTGTTCTCGCTGTGAATACGGAATATTACCATTGCGGGCTGTGCCTATTGACGAGACGCCAATTATTTGCGCGGAATCGCCGCCGGAACCGAGAAAGCGCGTGTTGCTTAATAGCATTCAGGTGGATGAGATGCGATTTTTTTTTTCTTTTTTTTTCGACTATATTCTATACCCGATGTGTGGGTGCTTTGCATTTATATTAGTGAATTATTCGAAAGGTGTCGAAATTATTAAATGGTTATCGTCGTTGGACGAAGCTACCATACCCGCATGTACTAGCTTTGCCGAGGCGAGTGAAAAGTGCCGCGATAACACGCGAATTCGCATTTACCATGTCATAAATCAGGAAAATCGAGGAGCTTGGAAATTTCATTAGCTGGTAAGTTCTGTACAGCTTCAATTGATACGTTGTTTACTTTAGATCGAATGTAATATATATGTGTATATATTTGTGTGTGTGTGTGTGTGTGTGTGTATGTGTGTATTTAAATTTTTTTCTCTCTCCCTCTCTCGGCTTTCTTTAGATATAATATTGCTGCAGCAATGTTTATTACTCGTACTTTATTTAAAAGCTCGTTTTCGTCCTTCGCAAACTTCCAAACCTTGATGTATGTACACATATGCACGTGGAGATTATATTTAAAAAAAATTTAAATAACTTTCACAATTACAATCATAAACAACATCGAGCGTCTCTTTCTCAGAAAAACTCTTTAATCTCGCATCACGTCGTCGTACGAGTCGATAAAAATTAATTAATATCCTGAACGTTGGGCGGGAAATAAGGAGTAACGAACGTGCCAGAACTCGTCCACATTCTCGGACCTCCGTATGTACATATGTGTGTGTATATAGTAGCTGTCGTTTGGCTAATCGTTGGGCAATTATCGGCGGGATGAAAAAAAGCGTGTGTTTTTAATTCGTTAATCGTCGAAGAGATCGGTATGGAAAAATGTTGCTTGTATAGTTTTTAAACAACACCCGGAATCGAATCGTATGTTTATTGTCTTCTTTTTATATGCGTCGATATATCGATGTATTTAAAATGTTTGGATTTATATGCACGTTTTATGTACATTTGTATTTAATTTACTTGTATTTAAAAATTATAGAATGTCTATATAAAATTAACATTAAGTACACAATTAATAATTTTTAACGTTTTTAATTTATTAGTGTGCTTTTTCTGGTGACACTTGTAAAATGTATTCATGTTTCTGTAATATTAATATTTACAGAATTTAAATGTCAATACATGTAATATATATTTTTATCTAATATTAAATTACATTAAATTTTAAAATATTATTGATACTCTTTTACGATTTTCTCTAATTCATATAAACATGTACAAATGCACAATTGGCAAAAAAATATACCGATATACATTGGCGAATAAGTTTTCATATTTCGAATATTTTTAACAACTTAATTTACTATTCGATCGAGCACACAAAAACATGATTAAAAAACGAAAAAGTCATTGAAATAATATAACGTATACATTCGAATCTTTTTGATCTTTAATGCATATGTTAACTAATAAAGAAAGTATAGGAAAAGAAATCGTATTTTCGAACTCGACTCGTGCACACACGTAACAGATCTTTAACAATAGATAAGCATCCCAACCCTGTTGTAGAGAAAAGAAATAAGTGTAACGCGTTCATGCAAAATTTATTTATGAAAATCCACATGCGACAATCGAGGGCTCGGCAAGTTACGCCGTAATGACAATACGTGTGTATATGCATGTGTATACGTAAGTCGCTAGGTGTGTTCGCATACGTATGTCCACATTATTTCTCTGCTCCAGTTGAGGGAGGCGTCACGCGAAAACGTTTTTCCACCGAATCGGGAGTGCCAAGGAATTAATATCGAGTGCCTCGGGCCAGTCGTGAATTCCGTGAAATTACCCACGAGCTATTATGTCTCATAACTTTAACAATCAATTATAAAAATCCACCGAATTGTTAAAATTATTTTTTTTTAAATATTGTTCAGAATGATAATCATTTTACAACATATAATATAACGTTTAGAATATACATTCTCTAAGCTAAAAAATACACCTAGAAATTACATCACGCATTTGAAAAAAAAGAAAATTAAGGAAAATAAAAATACAATACAACGTATATCTTAACGCAGACATTTGGATTAGAATTGCGATTCTCGTACGTTCATTAGTTCCGTTAGATTTGAAAATAAAATAAAAATAAAAATAAACGGTTAATTGATCGAATGAGAAATTGGAAAGTGTGCGAGTAGCTTTCGCGAACGACACAGCGGAATAGATAAGACAAGATTTGCCGCGAGCCGCACGCAGTTCATATATTATGTATCGCGGCCCACGCGACTGTCGATCGCACGAGCGTGAGTATATTAAACGATTGGCTTTATTGCCGGGCAAGACATTCGAGTTGCATGTGTGTCTATGACAAACGGGGATTAATGCGCTGAGAGAGTACATCGACGTCGCTATAAACTCAACGACTGTCTCTATTGTGTAGAATTTGATAATTGGATAGTGATTATGTTGGAGAAGTGAACGTTATCTTGTTTAGACTAGCTTCTAAAGAAATATTACAACATTTTAGCTTGTACAGTGATGTAATTTACTATAAAAAATAGTCAAACCTCTTCGACTTTATTCAAGACTAAAATAGCAAATTTCAAATGTTTTGTTTGTATCTATGAGATATGGTCAATGTGCAAATAACACGAATATACGAATAGTATCTTTATACCAATAATACCTTCAAAGGATGTTATTTTCAATAAATAAATAAAGAAGATCGAGTTAATTAACGTTGAATCCTTCGCGGAGCCACATTTGAAACGAAAATATTCATATGCTTTCTAGAAAAGCTTGAACGTTACTGATAAATTGGTTCAACATTTTCTAGAAAGCGTATGAATATTTTACCTACCGAACAATTGGTTTACTGTAACTTAGTGGACGTATCGACTCAGTCGGTAAAAGTTGAGTATGACAACCTGAATTTTATTAATGCTATATTTGCCATAAAATTCATGTATAGAATGCTTGTATATGGAATATAATAAGATTTATCTTAATTATCAAATGAAAAACATGAAGCTATTAAAATATATTAATTTCAATTTAAAATTCACGAATGAAAGCTTAGAAATTTCACTTACCCAAATGTAAAATAAATTTGCACATTAGTAAAGATTTAGTTAAAAATATGCACTCATAAAGTCGCATAATATCGTGGAGAAATTCGTATATGGTCAAATATCATATCTAAAAGTCAAAAGAAAATGAAAAAATATTAAAAAAAAAGAAAATAAAACGAAGTGAAATAAAAAATTGCATTCTATTTATACGTAATATACATTTAGCATAACATTTTAAATAAATGTTCTAAACGTTAAAAAAATACACTCAGCTTACTAATTACATTGTATTTTCAAGAAATGTCCTGGAAAAAATCCTTCGAAATAATTTGCATTCATCAAATTTCTAGTTCCCGCATCGACGATATAATGCTCACTTATAATGCATGCACATCTGAGCAACGCCCCCCGGTGAAGTGAAATCGGTACGGCAAACCTCGACTAGTCGTCTTAACACCTCTCGTCTCTGTAATTTCTACACTAACGCAGCCGGATTACACACCCGTACAGTCGATCTAAGTACCCGCGGCGTTATCTCACAGTGCTAGTAAACGTAATATAACCATATATATAACACCCAATATATATGCATAAATGGATTATTCATTGACAGATTGATCAGTCGAGAATTGTATTTTCTTCTAAATATTTTTAAATTGCTTTTTGGCACTATATCTACCTATCTGAACGTTTTTGATTTTTTGATTGAAGGTTTTTTAAATTACTGGATGTCAAGGAGACCGTTTGCATACGACTGTTGAATTTGAAATTTTTTGCCAATATATCAGTGATTGCTGTATGTATTAATAGGTATTGCGGATTTTGTTTTTTTAAGCTAAAGATTATCATTAATTTCAATGTTAATGCATTGTTGGGGGGAAATTTAGTTTATGGATAGAAATTCAATTGAATAGTAGTTTATTCGACACTTAACTCAGGACTAGGTTAATTTTTAGACAGGGTGATTTTTATATGTTTAATCTATAAATTTTAATTTTAATTTAATCCATTAATGTTTATGTAAAATCATTTTAATTCTGTGCATATTGATTTTACGAACTAGTTTTCAGTATGTTGCTTTGAACCTTAATATTATTGTACTTATTTTTTAGAAATATTATCTAAATTTATTATTCATGTACTTAATTAATTTTCACTTCTTATTAATTACATTAATATCATTTTTTAATTTTCATACACAAAGCCACTAATAATTATATTTTCTCTGATTTAAAAGAAACCATAGTAAACACAATTATTATAATGTAGTAATGCTGTAATTATTGCACTCGAAAAACATATTTGTTGGTCTGCCAATTTATAAAACAAAATTTTATGTATACGTACACATGTAGGTACTGAGCAGGTAAAAGGTCATCTTCATCCTGGCCAGTTCCTAGAAATTTCCTCTCCTATAGCCCCAAAAGCTGGCAAGCAATCGAGCGTCTACTGTATATACAATTGACAGTAGCCTTAAACGTGACTTAGTAAAGTGATGATTATAGCAACCGAGGTTGTCTTTAAATTGATTGTCAAAGTCATCTAAGTTTCACTTATCATTTTCGCATCGAATACTTTTATACTAAAATCGAAATATGAAAAATGATTTGAAGAACTGTACCTTATTGAGTAGATTAAAAAATTTCGTTAAACGTTAACGACTTTGCGCATCGTCCACGATTGTTAATAAAACATACAAAAAATCTTGTAGTATTCCTTATACAAAAGACTACGGTCTGAGCCATGCATATATATACATATACGTATTTATACACACCCATTCCCAAGAGTCTATACAAACCAAACGGTATCATAATCGTCTTAAATCTCCTTATCACAACTTCCGATTCGATCGTTTAAATAATCCCAAATAAATTTAATTCCCTTTAATTCAACTTTATCAAATGACAAGGATCCAATCGACGTGCTCAAGGTCGTATAAAAATCGATTCCACATCGTCGATCGTCCGCATTTGTCTCACTCGGCGTAAAAGCCTGGCAAATGAAACAGACAAAAAGTCTCTCTCTCTCTCTCAATCTCTGTAAATCGTTTAAAGTCGACCGCCCCTTATCTCGAGCTCGTCCAATCTTTCTCATGCGATGCTCCGATGCTGCAGGGCTCAATGCACCGCGATATCTGCCACCATCGGACTCGCTTCTCTCGCTCACCGTACGGTTTAATTAGACGAAGATAAGCGCGGGTGCCTTCCCTACCCTGTGGACTTTTTTTCATTTTATTTTTTATCGCCAGAGGAGAATGAGATCAAGACGAAGCTTGGTGACGGACGTCGCACCGCGCTGGGATTAATGAGCCGAGACAGCGACGCGACGAGATGCTTTCGTTGCGATCCCTCTCCGCTGATTTTGTTAAAGAAGCTCGAGAGAAGGACTACCTCGAGGTTTACGATGGCTGATATGGAGGTAGCGTTCTTTTTTTTGTAATTAATTGCGACAAGTTTATAACGAAATTGCTGAGAGCTTTATGGGAGCTATGTGCGTGCATTGAATATTTTGCATTTTTTCGGATACATAAGGTGGAAGCATGTGTGTATGTGGATTTTTTTTGAGTCTTGTGTTTATACAAGGCGAGAAACGCTCCTGTATAAAGTGGGCCTTAGTCGAGTTTATTAGAGGAAAACATTTAGGACTAAAATTGTACAAGGGTTTGTATAACTGATTCGATCATTTGAGTATTTCATTCTCAAATTGATTTTTAACTAAAAATGGTTGATTAATTATATTTTGAATTAGCTTAGCGAGTAGTACGAGACAGTAAAATTTAAGATGAAAATTAATAATTTGATCTAATCCAAGAGTTATAAATCAGTGATGAGTGTAATTGATTATCTGCCAAATCACATTTTCGATAGTGTATAATATTTTTATAATTTTGGAATACATTTGATATGAATTCTGATTTATTGATATTCTATAAATTTGAATATGTGATTATCACTCGAGTTTTCAAGTGACATACATTGGAATAACATTTGGATGTCAGTAAAAGGTCATTTTCATGCTGGAGCGAAAAATACAATTCACTATAATTAAAAAGCGATTTATACCGTAGGCAAAAATTCCTCACAAAGCAATTGTGACGAATTGACGAAAAAATGCTTGTCGACTGCTTGTCGATATTCAATGTAAAAAATCTTTGTAATTCTTATTAATTATATCATACATCGTTTCTCCAAAAAATTTTAAAAACTTATTATTATATACTATATTTTGATAAATATTAAAGCTTCTAGAAGTGTAAATTCTCCGTCTTGCAAAACTATCTATAACTTACTGAACGAAAATACATTTCTCTCTCTGTATATATGTATATATATACATATATATATATATATATATATATGTACGTACACTTAAGATGAAACTTTGTATGCTATGCGGTGAAACTACAATCGTCGAAGATCGTAACTCGTCGTACAATCAATCGCTTGTCACATTATCGATGACAAAACTCGCGAACTATTACATACCGAGAAAATCTCTCGTATGTAACTCAAGCCTATTTATGCGAGCGTACAACACACGCAGACTTCCTAGAAAAAGAGTGAAGTCACCCCCGCATTAGGCGCCACAATGCTCCAACTAAATAATAGAAATCTTACGCCGATACACAACCGCGAGCATCATAACGATACTATATATACCGGCGCTCCTGTAAATTGTATATATATATATATATATATATATATAAACTCGCGATTCCCTTTCGCGTCGACGAGCGATAGAGTTAATTTATGGCCCCCGCGGCAGTGCATAATTCATTACGTTATCTCGTCCATTGTCAGCTCGCGCGTATTTCGCAGTTTCCTTCGATATACACACCGAAGGCGGCACGGACAAGTATAGGATTGTATGCTTGTGTGTATATATATATATGTATATATACATGTATATGTAGAGAGAGGAGAGAAAGATCGAAGCGATCGGAGGTGGGCATACGAGAAGAAAGAGGAAAACGAAACGGATCGAACGTGTTATCGGATTGAGGAGTCGAGGACGCGAGCTTTGTGTTACGTTACGTTTTTAGAGATGCTGGTGGGATTTGTTTGAACATCGAGGAGAGAATGTTGTATTTGATTATTGGTTATGAAGCTATTATATACGATGTAGTCGATACTTGTTGAAATTTTGGCGTCATTTACTGCTCATCTTTCACGTTTATGTTTTTGGAAAAAATGAATAATTATTGTAACGTGACTAGTATAGATTTATTATCTATTTGGAATTATTAGTAAGTCGGACATTTTCTCTTATCACCAAAATCTTGAGACCAAAATCTTTGTTTTGTTTATAAAAAAAAATGGTTCTCATTACCGAGATTATAAAAGAGATCTTTAATAACTGATCTACAGAGAAAAACGTATCAGATCATGCTAAGTCTCTGTTACTGCATCTCGTTATTACTACATCAAGTTTCTATATTTTTAAAATCTAAATTGGATTATTAAACAAATAATTATTGTTCTCGTATATACGTGTATGTACAGAAATCTGGACCAGTCATGAAAAACTCATATTTAAGATATGATAGCTTTATTTATAACTAGAAATAAAGCCATATATTGATATAAGGAATCTTCATAACTTTTTATGCTGATACCAATGATCGGACTGATGAAACACATGTCTATAATTTCAAATGTATTTTATTTATAAAGTACACCTACCCTGGTAAAGTCCTTTTTATGTTTTTAGTACGAGCGGATCCCCTGAGGTGATAAAATTCTTCGTAAATAAATAAATAATAAATTTCAATAAAATTTCGTTCATCCATACTAACACTTCAAAATCAGAGAACATATATATTGAATAGTAAAACTGGTGTATGAAAATTAAATTAAGTTTCTAATATACAGGAACGTCAATAAATTTACATTAAATTTCTAAAATAATATATGAACAATAATATTAACGTTCAAAGCGCACGTATTGAAAACAAGTACGTAAAATACAATAATCCGTGTGTCGAATACTGCGTAAATAAAATTTATCTACCACTAATGTACAAATTGAAAAAAAAGAAATTCACTGAAAGATCGATGCAAATTCAATGTCAATGTACACGGAATTGATTTTACATAAACATTCATGGATTAAATGGAAGTGTCAATTTCTCAATTAAAAATATGAAAATCATCCTGCCTAAAAATGAACCTAGTCCTGAGTTAAATGTCTAATAAACTAGCATTGACTTAAATTCCTATCCATAGGCGAAATTTCCGTCCAACAATACATTAACATTGAAATTAATGATAATCTTTAGATTAAAAAAAGCAAAATCCTCATTACCTATTAATACAAACAGCAACAGTCGTATCGAGATAGTCTCGAACAAATGAAAGTTACGTGGGTGGAACGGAAGAAAAAAATTTGTTGTTACCGAAACGATCAAAGAACTTCGACCTACTCGCCATCGCGATGTCGATTAATAATAATAAAATAAAATAATAAAACGCGTTTTTCACATACAAACACACTCGATCGTTACGCGATAATAGGCCTGGACTTTTTCGCAGCTACTTTAAACGTTCGATTTCGCGATAAGATATGTACTATATTTGAGCGAACTCGGCGTATAAACCTATCTTTTTTCCAGTTCATCGAACGAACAAATAAAACGACTGTACGTACATGAGATTTACTATAATCGTTTGTTCAACAAAACAAAATTTCCTATCAATTGATCTTGGACTTTCGAAACAAAGTCATTTTCTTGCATTACTTAGAATGATCCAGCAATTAGCCGAGGATTTCCTTCAAAGTCCTGACACGCGCTTTTTCGCGTGAAATTCCTTCTTAACCTCACGCAAAATTCTCCCACACTGTATGCTGTGGTATATATATATGTTCAGCTGTGTACAAACGTTCTGTTTTTCGTCCGTAAATGGCTCGAAATTCTGGCGTAACAACTCACGCCCTGTAATGGGCATAATTAGCATTGTACGTTTTATCAGCAGTTTCCGTCAGTCTTGTACTTGTGCTGTACCGCAAAGACACCGAATCGATTAGAAATGACTATTTATGTATATACGCAGCGGGTAAGAGTGCCTTTTTCGACAGCAGAACGAGCTGTACTTGCTATATTCGGTAGTTCGTAGTTGTGTTGTTAGGATACGCGGGTGCGAAATCACTGAGTCTTGTACTACAGTCTTGGACCATAATATATATACGTATTAATGCATCAAGAGATAACCAGAGGTGTATGCATGTATATCTAAGGTTTTCGCTCAGATTTTTTTCGGATACACTGAAAGAAATGATGCTGATTTTTTGATCAAAGCAATGTTGTTTGAATCGAATAGAATGTTCCTTTTACAAAATCATTCTATAGAAAATTATATTTACATAAACTTTGTGCGAAGTCCGGTGGCGTCCAGTCAACTTAGCCTGCGAGTAGTTAAGTTGCTCTATGGTAAACACAACGATGATGCATTGTTAGGCTGTGTGATATATGTGCTGAAGCAAATATTGGATATCTTTGGAAGGGAAAATATTCTTTAGGAACAATTTCGAAACAATGATTTACATTTAAAGCAGTATAAATATTTTTAAGACAAAAGGATATTACAAGAAAATTTGTTTTCTTTCCACTGAAAAAGATATCTTTTTGACAAGCTATTTAACATTGTTTTATCAGTGTATAGAACAATAAGAAAGAACCTGGTGTACTTTAGATGTCGTTATCTCGACAAGAAATAAATCAAGTATTCAAATTTTCAAGCCAGTTGAAAATTCTTAAATGACATCGTGAACGTGAAGTCTCGACACCTGAATATATGCGAATCATAAACTGTTCATTTCCATTGATACAAGCCACCTTGTAACTTAGCCGAAGAAATCGTGACCCTTTCGATCAGTTAGACAGCACCACGAAGAGCCTTTGTAAAAAGCTTAGAAGACATCATAATCACCTCTCAAGAGTTATATCACAAGCGTCACATCTTGGAACGTAATAACTCGTTCGAACAATCGACAGCACAGTAGCATCGTCTGACCCAGTTATATAGGCAAATAAAAAAACGTTATGTCGTAGTAGAGCTAAATTAATAAAGCCTCGATGTTTCACTATATAGACGAGTTATCGGCTATCGGTGCTGCCGGCACACGTCTCTATAAGCGACGACGCCGGCGGTATACACTCGCCGTATATACGTCAGATGCTATCGTCCCTTCGCTGCGCGCACCATTAGCTCGTTGTATGGGTATCCGTTCTCTCTATGTGTGTGCTTATACGTGTGGGCATGTTATGTATATAGAACGAAACGCAAAAGTAAGAGAGGTTGTTGCTGATGTTGTTCGCGGGAGCTCTGCGCGTGGGTACAAAACGATCGGGTGTAGATCGCGAGTTCAAGGAAAAATGTCCACGTCGAACTGTGTTCGTTTTGCGGAGTAAAAGCTGATTGCGAAAGTTGAGGATATGTTTGATTCGAGACTGATATTTAGTCTTGTGTATTGTCGGAAGGTAAAGATCAATTGCAATGATCTTTTTTAATTCAATGATTGAGTGTAACCGATATTAAAGGATCGATATTTAGAAGAAAACGTTTTGTGGAGTACTATTAGTAATCCTACAGTTACGTTATAATTAAATGATAGAAGGAACAATTTGGATTATTGGCTGTAAAGACCTCGTTCGATTGAACCATAAATTTTTCATGACATTCAATGCAAATGAATATTTGATAGTATTTAAAAATATGCATTAACAGTTAATGCATCTAACAATAACGTCAAGAATGTGACCTTAATGAACCATTTCTTCACGATAACTAAATCTTACAACCAATGTGATGTATGAATATGTGTTTGTTAACTTTATACCTGAAACGTTCTTGCAGTAATTTCAGATTTCCACACACTTTAGGGATTGAAAATATTGTTTGACCAAAGTAAAATTAGCATGACTTTTTTACTGCGGTCAAAGTATTTTCCACGCATACTAATTATCTTATAACGCTAACCATCTGACTGAACTGCCCATTGCTTCTTCTATTTCTCAGTCAATTGCTAAAAACCAGAGGCTACGGCGCCTATGAATACCTCGCCACATATATACACCAATATAAGCTCGTCTACCTATATATATACAGATAGCGTCAACATCTCACGTTCGCCTCAACCCTCGGCCGCGGCCACCATTCATCCAAAGGATGCCCCCAGGCAGCGACGAGAAAGATCGCCGCGATCGAGCTTCTATAAGGTATGTGTGTGTGTATATATATATATATATATATAAAGGTACATAGCTGGGTGCTACTGAAGTAGCCAAGGTGTCGATTATGGTGCAATAGTTGTGCGGGTATTGCTACTCGTTTTGGTTCTGATATCGAGAAGCTGGAGATAAATGAGAGTTGCTGCGTGAAGGTGTTGGAAAGAAAGAGAGACTACTAAAGGTTATGCCGCTGGGCTTACGTTATTTCTACTTTTCTCATACATCGTCGAAGGTGCGCAGGTTTTCTTTGAGTTAGTGCTACTTCATTGTACTGTTATTCGACTGGAATTATTTTATTGCGTGGATATAACTTTGATTGTCCTCAAATGTTATCCATTGATCATCATTCAGACTTTAAAGCTTACTATTAATAACCATAATACACTTCCCCATTCTCGACAATCCTGAAATCCTTTACAACTATCTTATACCTCGATCTTATCGTGTAATAAAACTACCGTTTGTGTATGCGATTTCAGTAACAGAATGACCCCCAGGCACGTCCAGAGCCTTCATCAAGCACCAACCGATTCGCCAGACAGATAGAACGACTATAGCCTTAGATTTCAGATCTCACCAAGCTGATGTAAAAACTAATACATCTAATAATATACTTTATGGATTTATCATCAACTAGAAATAAATTCTTCTGAACATATTCATCACAGGATTGAAACGTGTTGTTGGTTAAGTCGATGATCAATGGAGCGAGATTTATTACAATAGAGCAACATTTTAAATTGTATCAATTGATGATTGAACTATCCTTGCCACAAATCCACATCACCAATACTACAAAGCTCAAATCTAAACCTCTTAGCCACCTGAATCACCTATATTTATTACTTCTGGCTTCTCTCGGCCATGCATCTATTCATTCTCCTCTCATTCCATTAGCTCGTTCGGCCCTGGGATCTCTCTTTCATTACACGCTACACCCAGCATCCGCGAACGTTGTTCCCATAGACAGAGCGGCGGCGGTGCATCTTCTCTTGCTCCCACGCGAGTCTCTCGCATTAGCCGCGGCCACCGATGGATGGAGAAGGGAAGAAACGGCGCGCGATGTTCGACTCGTGGCAATTACCGTAATACACCCGACACCGATCCTCTTCTTCAGCTGCTTCGTATTTTGTTCTGTACTTGTTCTAAGCCTCGAAGCTTTTGCTCTTACCAGTAGAGATACTCGATGCTTTTTAGTTTTAGGTTAGCAAGGACGCTGTTGTCGCAAGATTTTTTTTTCAAGACAAGGTGTGGTGATGTCGATTGGATTTTGAAAAACGAAAAATACTGAATACGCTGAATAGGTGAGAAGTGGAAACGGGAAATTTATTCATTTAACCTGGCTCGTAATTATCTTTTACTCGCGGAACTTTTTTCCCCCTTTATTCTTGTAAGAGAATGCAGTGTTAAACCAAGTGGGAGTTGGCACTTTAATACTTGTATAGGTAAACGTGTCCAGCGCATTCTAGGCATCCCAACCGGAGGAAAGGAGTAGAGACAACTACGAGACAGCGCATATCCTCGTCGACACTAGAATTACTGGGGACTCGCAATTTTCCCTTTTTTCTTCGCTGTCTTTTCCTTGAAATGCGAGAATGCCGACGTAAAATGTAGTCTTGCCATACGACTCTGCTATTCCTTATGCAAACTACCGCCGGCAGAAAATTTTTCGCATTTATTTTCGTAGAGCTTTTTTCACAACGAGGACTTTTAATCTTGCGCACGAGAGCTATCGCGCACGACGTCCCGAACGTAGTGTATTATGAAGTCGTAATGAGGTTTTGAAAGTTGGCGTTTTCACGCTGTTTATTTATCTTATAGACCCGACTATCGGTTTTCCATTCGTAGATGACACTACAACGTAAATCGGCGATAAATAATCTCGGATTAGCATATACTCCCTATAAGGCTCGTGTGCAACTGATTTTCGAATGTAGCTACGAATGAGAAACAAAAATCGGCACACAATTCAGGTCGGAGACCGTAAAAGGTAAACTCAAAGGAATCGTTGAATCTGACATCTGCACATCGTCATCCGCCAATTCCGGCAGTGCTACAAGCGCAACCGATTTCGATCGGTTTCTCTCTCGCTAACGCGTGCCATAACTCACTTGTACAGGGGGAGGATTTTACACTTGCGGTACGCGGGCTTTGCGTAGACGCGGCTTATCTCCAGCCACAGGCAGCTGTAAGTGTGAGGATAGATAGATAGAGAGAAAGAGAGTGCAAGGGATTCTTGTAAATCTTTGGTTGTGGTTATAGGGACGGGACGTACCTGAGATCGGTAAGCCGTTTGGTAACCTGTTGTTTGTTTATAATCTACATACATCTTACTAATGCAAAATACAAATTGACTATTAAATAATCAGATGACAATTAAGCTGGTGTGAACAATTATTTGTAGTAGACACTACAGATCGGTAATGTTTGTGACAGATAAGAGATCTCTATTCTTGAAAACATAAGATATCTAAAGCTTTATGTCTTCGAGCCAAGTGGCAAACCAAAAAGCTTACTCGTACATATAATCCCAAAAACTCTACGCTCTCTTTCTCTTTTTCTCTCTCTCTCTCTCTCTCTCTCTCTCTCTCTCTCTCTCTCTCTTTCTCCCTTTCTCTCTTTCTCTCTTTCGAAAGTGCCGTGCACCATTCGGAAAAGCTGGAGATATCCCAAGTGACAAACCAAAAAAAGGTTGTTTGTTTACATTCTACATACACCTAACTAATTTAAAATACGAACTTATAATTACATTTTCAGGTGAGAATTAAGCTGTTGAAAATATTTATTTTTGGTAGACACTGAAAATCGTCAATGTTTGTAACAGATAAGACATCTCTATTCTTGAAAACTTAAGATATCCAAAGTCTTTATGTCCTCCAGCCAAGTGACAAACCAAAAAGCTTACTCGTACATATAATCCCAACACCTCTTCTCTCTCTCGAGAAAGTGCCGTGCTTCCTCGACCCTATACACAGATAGAGTCAAGCCGATAGCCGAGCCCGATACAGCACAGATACGAGGAATACATATACACTAGCAGCTGTACTGAATTTGGAGTAGTATATGGTGTTCACCGCAAACGCGGAATCCTCC
Organism: Apocrypta bakeri; assembly: GCA_018906985.1. NCBI lineage: Eukaryota > Metazoa > Arthropoda > Insecta > Hymenoptera > Pteromalidae > Apocrypta > Apocrypta bakeri. The sequence continues at coordinate 554,108 of JACCIA010000005.1, read as the reverse complement.
TCCAGATAGCGATAATTCATTAAAGGAGCAGTGGCTGCTTTATGGTGCGAAGAGAAGGAGCTTGCTCTGATCTTGTCGGTGTGCTGCTTTAAGGAGAGCTCACTCCAAGGGAAATAGAAGAGGTGATTGCTGGAGAGGTGTAAATCGCTCGATTTGCTCTAGATCAACTGCAAACTTGTGTGGATTTAGTTTGCGGCTAAATTGATTAGAAGCGTTAGGAATGAATTTTGTTACTTCTACAAGTTGGATTTTCTCTTGTAAAGCTATTATCTGTAAGTTACATAATATACACACGTTGTAAATTACATTAACATAAAATAATCGTGTTTTGGTTTACTGAATAGTTTGTTTATTTTTTTTTAAATTGTTCTCAGAACGATCAGACCTCGTGTACGTTATACTTTGTGTTCATATTCTTTTGATTTTAATTATTACATTGTTTTTTGTTATTTTTTCGAAAAAATGGTTTACTTTAACAGATATGGCATCAACCTAATCAAGGGATTCAGATCAAATTCAGGATTACTAATTAAGGTGTTTTAAGCAATAGTTGGAATTTTAAGCTTATATCGAAATTCATATTTAACGTAATCTCAAATAAAAATAAAAATACACTTGAGTTTACTTAACAAAGCACTAAATAAAATAAAGTTTAATTGCTTCAAACCCAACTATTCAGAAGTGTCTAAAATCACTACACCATGTTAATTTCAAACTCTGAACGAACGACGACAGATATTTTATACATTTCATAGAAGGTTGAAGTTGGCAGACAAACAGCTTGTATTGTAACAATTACTTAAAACGAACATGTATATATATAGAAAAGCAAAACGCCAGTATTGAAGTAGACTGTTTGCACAGCTCAAGTCAATAACGCAAACATACCAACAACCTTCCAAGAATTCCAACAAATGTGAGTAAACTCTCGCGACTCTCTTCGTCTTCCTTCTTTTCCTCACAGGGACTATATTCAAAACGCACACATACTCGCTCTTTAACGCGACCTACCGCAGTGAGCTAAGCGCATTGTGGCCTTCTCTTTCTCCGCTCCTTTTTATCCTCTCAGTGCACAAAGATCCCCTCGTAGAAAGAAAGTCACCACGCGTGCCATGAATGAAGAGGTAAAGAGGCTGTATGCTTGGGGAAGAAAAAGTAAAAAAACAAGAAGAAGCAAAAAAATTCAAAGGCGAGATGCGCGAAACGTGACAAGAGCGGAGACGAAATGATCCTTTGCGCGTCTCTAATTCACGCTAGCTCGTACATCATTGTGACGTAACGTATATAAGTACGAGTATCGCGTAGACTCAACGTTAGTTCACTGGGCGTGAATTATCACGTGCGAACGAAGACTTGAAAGGGATGTATATTCGCTTTATGTTTATGTTTAACAACCTTAGATAGAAAAACGTAACAGATAAACGTTTGGATGAAAATTAAGAATGACAGGAGCAAACCTAATCACGAAGTTTTATTGATAGGGTAATCTAGGATCATTTGCTGGAACAATGCTGACTGTCCATATAGGCCGATTAGCTTCTCTCCTGTAGCGATCGATAAATGATATCTTTTAAATGTGACAAGATCGATAGTGTACCTTGAACCTTTACAATTGCATATATAAATGACGGGTGAGAAAAGAATGGAAAGTCGTTTTGATTTATTTCTCTCGACATCGTTCTCAATATTTCAAGTGCGTGAGCTTCTTAATTCTACAAGATTTACGCCGTCTTAGGAAAGATTAAATAGAAAAATGTCACGATTATATGACAGATCATGTCTCTTGGTGAGTTATTACGACATTAACTCCGCAAAACTGGTTCACGTGGTCGATCATTAAATATATATATATATACATAATCGTTTGATTTTCTTGAAACGACTTTAATATACACTAATCACCAACACGATCGCAACGAAACACGAATCGATCTGTATTCGATTTTTGAGCTTTTCTCTCGATCGTGTTAAAAAATGGATTACACATCGTTTCGGTGAAATGACGTGTACTTACACTTTACAGACTTGAAACTACTTCTCTCTCTCTCTCTCTCTCTCTCTCTCTCTCGCTCTCTCTCTCTCTATATATATATATATATGGTAGCGCCTTTAGGATTTTTTTTCTCGCGCCGAGAGAGGAAGAATTTTCGTGGTAATAGTATCGACGAAAAGACGATTTATGGAGCTATTCACGCTGGGTATAATGGGCTTGTAGAGAAAAATCTTATTTGAGGGAAGGGATATGTCTGTAAGCTTGTACATGTATACAAGAAGCGGCGATTATCATCGACCGGGCGAAAAACCATTTATAGAATTTGTATGGCTACAAGCATATCGGTAAGGATCAGATGATTTTCTTTTTTTGTGGTTATACCTTAGTTTCCATCGAACACGTGTATAGCCATATTGAAAATTCCATTTTCGTTGTGAAAATTGATGGCCTCTGTGTCGAATTTTCGGATCTCATTATTCTTTTTTCTTTCCTCTTACCGAACATTCATCAAAACCGTTATTCGCAACATACTTGTACAATCACAATTTCTCATTCGCAGTCGCCGATAACTTAGCCTTTCGAAAAGGCTAATTACACATAGGAACATTCGTTATCAGAACTTTAGTCTCTGACACAAAGAAAAATAAAAAATCGATAAACTTTGCACCTAAATCAATAGTAGGAAAATGATGTGTCCGAGTCCGTTTATAAACCGATAAATTAACAGAGATAATCTCGAAGATGAAAATTGCGACGAATGTTTATATATTTAGCAAAGCAATATAGAGAAACGAGTAATCGATGCCTCGCCCAGATGTAATAAGCGACGAGACCCCGACGGTTTATATAGGAAAAATCGAGATAGTACCAGAAGAAGAGTTGATTTATACGAGTTTCCCACGTCTTTTACACGGAGAATATCACGATTTTTCTTACGCTAAACGTTTCGAGCTCGTACAAAGTGTCGAAAACTGCCCATTTTCTCGTTGCTTGCGATACTATCGGTGATTATTTGTGAATAAATAATTTTTTTTCACAAAAGATAATCGTTAAGTTGCAAATCTTATGGTTTACGAGCAATTACAGAAATGAAAATATAATGAAGTAGATAGTGGATGGATATAGTCAGACGACTAGAACTGGTAGTTTGGAAGTAATTTTAGAAAACATTTTCTATTCGTACATAAACCGCCTGTAAGCATCAAAATCTACATTTTCCAATGCTCAAGAATATCATCAAAGTAATAAAGAAAGTTTCGCTTAACGAGCGAATCATCCCATTTACCGCTACCAAAGTTCGTGACTTTGTGCGTAAAGTCAAAGTCAGACGAGAAACGCTGGATAATCCCATCAAACTCTTAGCTACAAATTAATCATCTTCAAAAGTGATTAGAAAGCCGCTAATCTTATCCCTCCAATGACTATATAGTACATATGCACTCTATGTCTATAGTATATATATGCGAAATAAATCGTAGTTAAAGAATAAAAATCGCCTTTGGTAACTAATGGATGCAATCGTTGCTTTCGTTTATCTTACCCCATCGATGATATCCATTGCGATAGCGGGAATAAGTTGCTCGACGGAAACTTACCTGAAACAAAAATGTGAGAAACAAAATATGAATAATTCGAAATCGTAATCCGAATGAAATCAGCAGATATTTCTGCGATAAAGTCACTCTTGTATCGTACACAGAGCGAGTGTACGTAATGTTGTCTTATAGTGAATGTTAAAAAAAGGGTGGAATCGTAATAACGAAAAATATACAGTGAGAAGAAAGTCGCGAGGGTATAAGCAAAGACCTCTCGCACCGACTTTATAATCCTTCTAATGGCGAAAGAGAGGGACCTCCTGCAAATTGCACTCACGCCCATAGCGGCGTGACTCGACGCTTCGTTATAATGGTCCTCTCTATGCTGCTCTGTACTCCCATATTGTCCATGAAAACTTGCGCTGACTATATTGTTCAGTTGATTTTTTATTTGTGTATATAAATATATATATAAATATCTATAAATATATATGCACAAAAGAAGATTAACTGATAATCTTTAATTTATATTTTATATCAAGTATGTAATGTAACTAAAAAATTTGTGAAATTTATATCGCTATTTTTAGTTTTATTTTTCTTTTTAATTCAGTCAAATTTCCAGAACTGTTAACTTAACAATATAGTATAGATCGATTTTTAATCGAATAGTAAATATTTCATACGTAAAGGCTCGATAGCTATTTCAATAAGTTTATATTGTTACCTTAATGTACATCAACACATTTTTAAAAATTAATTATTTTTTCATAATTTTTACAATGAAAAATTACTTTTTTCCAAATCCTAAAACTCAAACGTTACTTTTTAAACTAATATACATTAACTACATGAATGCATTTGATTCATCAATTGTTATTGGTAATATATATACAGTTTTAAATAATGAATATTCGCTGCATTGCAAATTTTTTTCTCAAGAATGAAAGGTTCACTGATACAAGAGTGAAAAAATCCACATACAATAATAGTGAATCCATCTCTGTATCAAAATTAGATCTGTTATATGTAAAAAAATGAAAAAAAAAAAAAAAAAAAAAAGAAACTGTCAATAGCAATATCAATAACAACACGTTATTTGAAAGAGGAAATAATCGCTATGACGAAATGTTTACTAATTGAGAATTGCCCTTCCACAAGAATGGTAAATTTCTGTCTATTTCAAATTGAAACTAGTTACACTTAAAATTATGAAAGAACAGTAGAGAGAAAAAAAATATGAATGAAGAAATCGAGTACGACCCCAAGAAACACCTTAAGACCATACACATCCGTGTCGGCCTCGGGGCTAGAAAGAGGAGGATCAGCTAGCCGATTCCGGTTCCCACGTTTACATTTCGTGCATGCGCGATGGGACGTTGGCGTCGGCGGCGGCTACGGCCTCAGCTCGTTAACCGCATAACGGTAGGTCGCGCGAGCGCGCGAGTGCTGCACATGCACGCCGACGATCGCGCAGGGTAGCAGCGCATCATCGTTGAAAATGTCTTGCATCAGCTTCACTCTCTCCTTCTTTTACGTGTATTATATGCACCTTTCGTCGCGATATTACGACTAAGACTGGCCGGTATTGGTTGATATGAGCTTAGAAATCGGTTCGTGACTTTTTTTGACTCCAGCACGTGACAATGAAGACATTGTTCTATTATAGGAGATTGGGATGTGGGATTATTCGTACGAAGAATGGAACGATAGTCGCTCTGTTATAACGAGAAGTGTATGACGTGTCTATTTCACTCGTCAGCCAGATCGGCCAGATTTATAAACAGGCTTGCGTCGCGTGTTCGAATGCTGGAGCTATGATGACCGTTTTGAACTGATTGATTTGAAACACTGAGTATATGGTATTAACGTATGATAAAGTGCCGTAATGATTTTTTAATGGTGCTTTTGAGTATTTTAAGGAGGATTCTTTTAATTGTCGATTGCTATTATTTCGAGTGTAATAAATGTTTTTATTTTTTGGTAACACCATGGGTGAATATAATTGGAATATCCGTGAAACTGAATTGATGCGATTTCACTGGTTGTTTGTAGATTTTCGGTATTTCAAAATTTTATAAGTGCACTAACTTCAAATAGTTTGTATATATATAAATTAATAAAGAAATGTTAGTTGTTTTCAATTTAAAAAATCTGAAAACTGTAATTGGAGTATAGATAGTGACTAACTCTGTCAAGAAGAGGTGGAATACAATTTTTTTTATTGTTTAAATTCGAAAATACTAAAAATATATTCGTGGCAAAAATTACATCAGAATTCGGCCAACCATTGGTTAACCGTACCTATAGTTTTGCCAAATGTTGCTGAGATTTTTAACAGGAATATATTATAAATATAATAAAATTTATATTTGACAACAAATTCTGAATTACCCATAATGTATCCAAATTTTGACTACCTAAATAATAAAAACTGTATGTATGAACTTTTCTATTTATTTATTTCCACTTTTCAAAAAGATGAATATTTAATAAAGATAGATATTTGAAGGTAGTTCAATTTCAAAAATAGAAAATTCTAAATACGTTTATAATGACGTCCCTGCAGAAAGTATTATCAATCTAATAAAATTTATATTTTAGATCGAATTCTTCATTTATCATCTTACTCAATTACAATGTACCTAAATTTAGACTACCTATAGTAATAAAAAATTGTGTTAAAGTTGTAAAAAATTTATTTAAATATTTCAACAGTCAAAAAAATGAATTAACAGTTGGACGAAATTCTTTATAAACGTTAGAATTTCGTCGCGATAAGCAAAATCGATAAAGAAACTCTTTTTCTTCAAAGCTAAAGAAAGCAATGTAAGATCGACCCGATGTTCTTTTATATACAGTTTTTTTCGTAAAGTTTCTCCCTTTAAAATACGCGACAACTTGCCCCTATGGATATACATATATATAAGCACTCGCTACATACGAACGCTACATATATATACATTTACACACATATATATACGATATATATACTGTACTCGTGCTTATGCATTATTCAAGAGAGAACCGGACTTTCGCAGTAGCTGCGCAGCACACTGCGTCGGATTTAGATGAGATCGCGCCGTAAGATTCGCGAACGAGGAAAAAGCAAAGAAACTTCGATAGTGTGCGCTTCTTCTTTTGTTCACCTTTGTATTATATAGGCGAATGCGCGGACGTGAATTTGTCGGGCCGATAAGAAAAACTACCGCACACGGGATTTGCGGAAAATAAAATTTTGAGATGAGGTTCAGGTGATTACGCAGATCTTCAAAACAGGCTGTAAGGCCAAGATAATTTTCGAAGATGAAAGACTGCGGCGCATACACCGTTCGAAATTTCTTTATTATTATTTTAATTTTAAAGTACTCTCCAACTGTATATTAATAATACATATCCAGAAGAGTAAGTAAGTATAGATTAAGTGCAGATAAATTTGAATTATCGTTAACTTGAAAAGAGATGTTCCTTTTACTTAAATAATTAAGCGTTTTTATTCTAACCGATTATGTTTTCATTAACTTTTCGAACTAACCAAGTGGTAAAATCAAAATGATTTATATCTGTACAATATATATATACACATATATAAGTGTGTTCGTGAGTTAAATTTACATAAATATAAGTTATTAGTACTTAAATTTAATTTAGCCTTTTTTACAACAAAATAAATTAGTTTTTCATCTAAAATAGCATTTAACATTTATTATCGACAACACACAAGGTTGATGTGACTTATATATCCTTGATTAAAAAAGATTTTTGATGTTTAGAAATTTCTTCGTTTTATGTATACTAAATAATATTAGTAAATATATATACATTTTTTGTTCAAATATTTTATTTACACTGTTTTAAAAAATGACCGATAGAAAATATACATTTGGATTTCATTAATAAAAAATGAAATTTTACTATGTTAACAATAAGAAACTATAAATTATGAATTAAGCAAATTTTTCAGTTTTACGATTGTAACTCAAATGCAATTCAGAACTTTTTTTTTAACTTTTTTTTCTCACTTCCATCTTTCGAGATATTTCTAAAAATTATTCATTTAATCCAATATAAATTCAATTGAATCATACCAACGGATATCTAGTCATAAAAATTTACAAATAATGCTACGCTAATTTCCGCTAATTTTGTATAGGATACACCACTCAATTAAATGCGAGTTCTTTTGAATCGTGTCGTTTCAAAAAGTAGACAAGAATCCTTCGATAATATTTTATTTTCATCGTAATTTTTCCCCATGCAAATTCACACCACTGGTCACTGGTACGTATATCGCCAAGGTTAAGAATATAACAATTAGCGAATCCGGAATTGTCCGTGGGAAAGCGCCTGGTTACATGTATACGAAGTCGAAAAATGAAAATATAGTGGCTAAGTACCCAAGGATCTACGTGCAAGGAACAATAATTTGCTCGGCGCCCACCCAGTCGGTATAAGGGATGCCGTCCCCAACGACGTTAATGCGATCGCATTATAAACGTGCGCAAGCCGACTGTGTGTTTCCTTCTTGGAGCTAATTAAACCTGGAGTCTCTGCCACGATTTGACTTTGCGTTCTTAAGGGTTTCCCGCAGGTTTCAACGTCTGTGCTTGCTAATTTTGTTGGAAATTTTCAATTTTTTTTCTCCTCAATTCCGGTACGATTATATTTTATACACACACCAAAGAATTTTGATTAACGTTAATAGACGTGACGCAAATGCGAAATTATTATATTTCGTATCGAGTTTCGGCGAAAATCTTCCAACGACGATAATTAGAAAAGTGCTATCGCGTATAAATTAATATGCGAAAAAACGATAATCGTATGAAACTTGAGATTATATATATATATATATATATATATAAATTAAAATAAACATAACATTTATTGCTTAATTTTCAAGCGCATAAAGCAAAATATGAAATTTTCAATAAATTTTGATAAGATGCCTCGCACATCATGAACGTTCATCCGATTAATAATCAAATCAACGACTCAATTAACTCGAAAATCGTCCCTCGCACTCTCGCTTGTAATGCACGCGTTGCGTGTTGCCGCTCGTTCGCTTATCGCTATATACGTTGATGATGAGGTCGTTGGGTGCTCGTCGGCTAATTATTAACGAGAGGAGCTCGTACTTCAATTTGCGAGAAACAAATGCGGTCATTTAGATTTCGCATTAGCGAAACTTTTTCTTCTCTACGGAAACGCGTGTCGAGATTACGGATTCGCTAGATTTTTTCACAACTCACGCGGGTAATCAGTCATTCGGTCATTACGAGGGTGAAGTGTTCATTTTTTTAAAGATTCAATCTCGATGATTGAATTATAGGACGGTGATTGATTACGTCCTCGTCGCTAATGTAAACTTCGAAAAACAATTAGGGTACTGAGAAGAATGATAGGTTTTTATGTTTGACTAAATTTTTTTCTATTCCAATGGATTAAGCTCAAACTGTAAATGTACAATGGAAAACAGATTTTTTTTGAGTAAATTTTATTTCTTTGGGTTATTACTGATACATATTTGCAGTGTTTAAAAAATATTTAATTTTACTAAAATTCTTTACCTTTTTGGAAATAAACTTTAGGATTTTCAAAAAATTATAGTTACAATTTTTATACAGTTAGATAAAAAATTTTCAATCAATAAATGTTTTCAAACATAGCAATCCTTTTTTCAGTGAATTTCTATTTTTAGCATAACAAGTAGTAAGTATTTTCTTCACTCAAAAATTAAGCATTTTTGTACAAAATGATTATATTTTTATTATCTTCTCGAGTAGTCCGATATATGGCGCTTCATCAAATGATCCTGCAAGCGGTAAAATCAATATGGCACACAATTATTTATTTTCCTTCGAATGCTTTTTTTCTCAGTATAAGTTAAGTGGAAATAGAAAATAAAGTATGAAAACTACATCTATACAGCGGCACCTGCTGTCGGCTAACATATCGACAGCTTTATACATTCAGTTCCGAAGATTCGATTTGCAACTTTCGCGTTATCCACCTTTGGATCTTTCATTCGTATAAAGCCTCTTTCCAGCGTAGCTTAGGGAAAGACGAAGAACCAGAGGAAGAAAAGGAAAACAAGTGAAGGGAGGGGGGGGGGATTTATGCCACAACCGACATGTTTGCGGTTCGCCACGACTGTACGACGATTTCTACGAGGCAATTTAATTTCTCTTCTTGTCTCTCTCTCTCTCTCTCTCTCTCTCTCTCTCTCTCTCTCTCTGGGTTTATCGCTTTGCAACCGGAGAGTGCTTAATCGCGAAGGAAATTAAAATTGTCACGATAGCGGAGCTTTTCGAGCTTTTGAGTCCTGTACAGCATCGTAAATACGTTGCGTGTGAGGTATACCTTCGCACAAGAATATGACAAATTTCCACTCGTTATTTATGTTCATATTAAATTATGGCTATTATACGATATTTTATATAACGTATAGTAAAGTACTCTTCGAGGAAAACGTCAAATGACGAGTGGTTATTTTTAGGGTGTGAACGCGTACCGCATAGCTAAACGAGTAAAAGGGTTATAAGGCTGGAGGTAAATCGAAACGGCTCTAATAAATTTCTGTGCCTGAATCAAAGCGGAGCAAAGTGTCGAGCTCCGCCCGTAATGACCATAAATAAAAGCTGAAAAGAGAGTCAGGGACTTTGAATGAGGATATCACGCGATTCAACCTGCGCCAACGACACGCTTATATATAAAGACCAGACCTTATAGTTTTAATACGAGTCAGTCGCAAATGCATATTATATACAGTCGAGCGACTTCAAAAAAAGTATCTTGAAATTTTATAGAACTGACGCAAATGACGTATGTGTATTAAGTCGAGTTAAATAAATTCTTACGCTTTCCAAGTACGTATATAATTATATACAAATGTATAAGAAATAAGAAAAAAAATCGATAGTGTGAAGTACAGCCCTTGTCATAAACTTCACGAGCGTTCGTTCGACATTAATTAAGCGTCCGCGCGTCAGCAGCGAAGATCGGTTTATTTAACGGATGGCTTCAATTAAGCTTCGAAGGTTAATTTAATGCTTCGGGCGAAACAACGCGTGGATTACACGAAGCGGATCGGAAAATTCAATGGAAATATACGTTGTAAATGATGCTGAACAAATAAGTTTCAGTATTATATTACAGATATATTTCAACTAAACAATTTATAAAATGATTTAGTCAAAAGACATACCTTTTTCCTTTAAAGCTATGATTTCTGTCAGTATTTCATCCGAGCTTTTCATTCTCACAATTCAACAACAGAAAAATATTTATTTCTTATTTAATTGCGTTATTGTCTAAGGAATTGCTTCTTTTATGGAATATCATTGAGAAAAAAAGAGATTAAGTTCTCTGATTAGTTGTGCGAGTTCAACAAAGCGAATTGACGGCGCTTCGGTTCGTAATTTCGCAATGACTATTATATACTATTTACATATGCCAACGTACGTCAGTGACGTTATCTCGCTCACACACACACACACACACACACACATATATATATATATATGCAAATATACATATATAGGTGCAATCAAGTAGTCTCACGATTCGCAACGCGCATCATTCTAAATTTTCTGATGTCGGAACTCACAAGCCTGAGTAGATCGACTATTTGTAGCTCTATAACATCGACGGCCAACGGGAAAAAGTAATTTAAAAACTGAAGGGTTCGAAATACACGTCATAGATTTTAAGTATGCAATATATATATATATATATACTCACAGTGAGTAAGCTAATTCAACTATGCTATACTTCAATGTAAACCAAGCTGCAGTTACGTAATTACAACAGAAGATATACGCGATTCCTTAAAAAAATGGCTATAATACGGAAACAAAAGAGCCAGCGGGTATACGGCGCGTATAAAAAGAAAACCTGTCTCGTCATGTTTAATAGAAAATTAAAGCGGCTCTTGCATAATTGCAGATTCCCCCCATTCAGGATGATTTTTTTGCGAGAAAAAAATAAATGCGCCCTTCCAGGAAGTAAAACATCGTCGAACAAATTTTCTCAGATTCAGCCTCGTTACCCATCGTGAGCTCGTAAATTTCATTGTCCTGACCGCGTGTGGCATTACACGAATATAGCACAGCGGTAGCTTTGCTGCGCAGAGTCATGAATCCCGCGAAAAAATACCGTCTGTATATGAAAAAAGGCTATTGTTTCGCGAAATGGAAGATGATTGAATGGGTCCGCGCATTGGTTAGTCCTTTCTAATCGATCCTCTTATATACTGTATATATATATATATATATATATATATATATATATATATATGTATAATTCATATAGATAAAGAAATCGTCGTTGTTGAGAGATTACGACGTAAAGATAGATTCGGTAGAAAAGCACAATTTTGGAACTAAAATTTTAGTGCTGATGTAGATTTACGTGTTAAAATGAAAATTATAGAGAGAGAACAACGTAAAGATAGATTTGGGAGAATTTTGGGACTGTTGCGATGTTAGGGAGAATTCGTATGAATTTTTATTTTTTACCAGGTATTTTCGAGTACATCACTGTTATTATTATTTTTTAATATTTTAGACGTTTTTCATTACTTTTAAGCATGATTGAAACTGAAGTAACAATGGAAGTATTTCTCCTATTGTACTTTCGTGTCTTTGGTATCAATTTACTTGTGTGTTACATATGTTTTGCATATTTAGTGTATTTAGAAGTTTATTCACAAATATTTCTATGAGAATTTCCTTAAAACTACTTAAAACAAGTCTAAAAAAAATTATTTTTCGCTTCTTTAATTTGAAGAAAATAATTGAATCTATTTAATTTTTATTACTACATATTAGTCCTTTTTTCGATAAGTAATCTTTTTAAATTATGAGTCTTCTTTTCCAGACATTGTAGCATATATATATCTAAATAATGGAGAGATTATCGCAAATAGTGTTTACTTCCTTTTTGGACATATTCACTTTACTCGCGTTTTGTCAAGTCGTTAAAATTCATAAATAATCAAAAACACAAATAAAAATATTACCTAACTGTTAATATATATTTAGATATAAATTCTTTAAGCTTCTGAAAAAGTTTAATAACTATATTATCAATATGTATGCATATTTTATACGAATAGTCCTTATTTATGAGTTTTTACAGTTTTAAATATCTTGGCATTTTCTTCTTTTACTTTGTATGCTATTTTATTTTCAAGTCCCGTTAAGACGCTACTATCCAGTAAACGATACTGAACCAATAAATATCTATATATAGAGTTGCCAATATTGGAACAGAATGTTTTAACGATTATTATAACTAATTAATATTTTTTGTATACTTGATAATATAATTACAAACCCGGAGTGTATCGAAAAAATGTAGAAAGACAATTAAAATATTCCAACTATTAATATTTCAGTGACATCCAAGTAATATTCGAATAACTCGATAGAAAATAGAATATACTTATTTCAAGAGACAATAAATCATCAGACTATCATTTCTTTCACCTGATATCAGTTGTAAATTTATTATATATGCATATATCGGTATATAACGGTTTACGGATGTCCTCTTCATATATTCAATGAAATCGTTAATAATAATTTATTTTAATCAGGTGTAAACTCAGGTGTAAACAATAAATAATAATACACCGAAACATATACATAGAAATATGCCCATTTACACAGGAATTATGCATCTAAGACCCTCTTGATGACCTTTGGCACATCTGCATCACAAGTAGGCGCGCATAACCTCCGGCAATTATTATTCTCGTCGGCGCTCAAAGTCAAAGTCGCGCGCGAGACGACGAAGATGAAGACCCTCGACGGTCGATGATAAGACTCGATAACGAGCGAATGCACATCGTGAATGCCGAGCAATCAGATATCATTAGTGTACTCTTCTCTCTGACCTCTGAGGGCTATCACGACGTCGTTCCCACGATATCCGAGCCCTAGCGCTCGATTGGAAGCTTGATTTTGGAAAATGCGTAAGTGAGTAGGTATACCTATACCTATGTATACCTATAGCTATATTATAGCTTGATTACCCAGAAGAGTGTGAGAAGAGCGTGACGGGATCGTTGTAAATCTTCCCTTTCTGCTGGGAAAGTTAAGAGATGTAGAGCGTGACATTATGTCGTTGTATACATGATAGACTAGGGGAGGGGAATAAACTGTCAAGCAAGTTCATTGCTGAGCTATTCTTAAACGGCTTGTCATCCTCGGGCTTATTATGTTTCGATGTTTACCTATCTCTCGTGCAGATTGAGTGACGCTAATACGAGTGTGCTTGTTATTTCAGATATATACGTTTATATTTGGATCGCGAGAATGAGAATTGTGTACAAGGGGTAGGGAGTACAATTGAATGTGACGAATATCTAAACGTGGCGGCTCGATTCGTGACTCGAAAATAAATCGAGCTAACCTGAATGACGTTGGCCGGACCTAACTACCCTTTCAACATTTTGGAAACAAGCTGTATTTACAGCCGTAATAAAACTGGAGATAAAAAAAGATTGTAGAGACAATGAACTTTCTCACTGCAAAGTGTTCATTCGAAAGATTTACCTGGTCTACTGAAGTGTGCACAAAAGTTTCTCAATGGAAACTGTTCCTCGTCCAATTCCTTATCATGCTAAGAAACGATCTATTGTCCGATATTGGATAATATCAGTTTGACCCCAGGACACTGTAATCTGATACGTGTCCAGTATATTTAATCAAAGCTGGAGCGATAAGACCGGGGCATACTTGAGGAAGGTCAGTTAATGTAAGAATTATGTAATATTTGTATTGCTACGGTACCAATTAAAGAATTGTGAATGAACATTTACATGAAATGATCTGAAAATTGGTATTGAAATACTGGAGCAGCAACGATCGGAATACTGATTACCAGTAATGGCGAATATTGTAGTAATCCATACCCTTTCAACATTTTGGAAACAAGCTGTATTTACAACTGTTATAAAACTGTAGATGAAAAAAGGATTGTAGAGACAATGAACTTTCTCAACTATAAAGTGTTTATTCGAACGACCGATTTGAAAAACTTATGGGAATATAAAGCGCCTTGGTCTACTGAAATGTACATACAAATTACTCAATGAAAACTTATGCACAACCTCGAAATGGCATTTACCAACAGCTTAAGGGAAACAAATCAAAGAGTTGTCACGCTGTCGAGGTAGTCGATGACGAAGCTCCATAAATTTTCGTAATGTCGAACGATTTCAAAAACGCCTTGGGAACAGATCCCCGTAAGACAAAGCACGACCTTATTTCCTTTCCTCGACCAACGAATCTCTCTTTCTCTCTTACATCTACGCCAATCCTAATAATCAAGCGTTCAACTAATGAGAGAACGGTCAGACTCCAACTATGATGATTACACGACTCGTTAAGTCGTGTAAAAAATGAAAAAGAAAACAAAGAAAAATATAAGAATTTGTATGACCCGCAGCATTCTCTCTAAACAAATGTTACCGACGACAAAAGGTCTTTTCTTCTTTCCAGCATCCGCCGTAATACAATCCCGCGCGATTCGGACTCGAGAAAGAGTAAGAGAGAAAGAGAGAGAAGTTCGACGAGTCGTGAGCCTCGAAGGAATTGCAGCAGCGGTGTGTGTATGTGTGTATGGAGCCGCCACCAGGACAATAGTTCTCTCGTATCGTCGGGCGCGAGGACGACGACGACGCCGACGACGACTGGATCGAGACAGAGAGAGAAAGACAGAGTCTACTTGTGGGAGGAACAACGCTAACTCATTCCCAGCCTGAAGGGACAGACAGACTCTCTTTCTTGGTCGCGATGTGGTTGGATATATATTTTTATTTTCGTTTGTAGGGGATCGTGTTATGCGCTATGTTGAAAATTTGTTTCGCACCGATGCTGCCTTGTACTCGATCGGACATTTCGCTGTTATTTATTAATAAGTTTTCTTTCGCAATGGACTACCACGTCTTTATGGAAAAAGAGCAAATGCTTCATCGTGACTCTTTCTAGATTATGCTCGGCTTTTAGTGCGATTTTCGAAGGGAGCGGGCGCACATTTCTCGGTATCATTCGCAATTTTAGCAAATTCAACCAATCGTTGCGACAGCAATGGAGTCGCTTTGCATCTGAGATTGCAAAATCGGAGATACTGATTCGTCGAGATGCGAAGCTCGTTTTTAGCTGCATTCAGAGGAGATTATTGATTTGGGATCGGCGATGCTACTTTGAAGAAAAGAAAAAAAATAACGCTTTGAAAGGTATACACATAATGATCGGTTTCGGATGATAAGGGTACATTTGGGAATCGAATGATGATTTGTGTTGACTTACGTTTACAATAGAAATGTTTTCGCTTATTTTCCTCTTGTGGAGTTTACGTAACACGTGATACTTATTTTTTTTTCGTCCTTTCCAGACATCTCAATGGAATTACGGATCGCGTTTCCTCGTATCGCGTGTTCTCATTTCGTATCCTATAGCAAAAATAGATCTATGGTCCAATATGGAATATGTAACCTGTACTTGTCAAGTATTTTATCGATACTCGAGAGCTAAGAACTGCATGTACTTAAGATTGACTACTTTAATTCAGTGATGTGGATTGAACATTTACATTCAATTATAGTAAAATGGCGTGTTTATGAAATGCAAATTTTATCTGATATTCGAGCACTGGATCAGCAATGGTGGGATTACTAATTAGTGCTAATTAGTGTATTTTTTTAGATAACTATTTGTAACAGCAATTCTTGCAAATGTTATTCATTAATAACCAAGATGAATAATAAAGTAATTGGTATTAACAATGATAAATGCTTGACCCTTACAACAAATCCACATTCAAAACTCATCAGAGCTACTCCAATGAAGAGAAGACACCAAACCTTGCTTTGTGTACATTTACGAATAGATACATTTAACCCTCGAGATGTTCCTCGTACTTAACCTTAATAACGTATCTTTAACTACGAGTGCGTCATGAGCCCAGCTATTTCCCACGAGCTATCAGAGTAGAAAACACGTTTATGTAGGATTTAAAGATAAGCTGTTTTACGAATACCACGTAGACTTTTTAATTACTTTCGTGGTGGTTAGTGCGGTTGAGATGTTGAGTTGTATGATCGATGTGCCCAGGTGTTCTAGGGTCAGTTGTTGGCGTGTATATAAATACTGCCCAGCGAGAAAGAGAGAGAGAGAGAGAGAGGGATGGAGATTATTTAGTTACTAGCTGATTTGAATTGAGAGGTACATGAAGCATGAGAAATAAACATTTTTTTAACTAATCTGTCGAAGTAAATAAGTTGGCGAAGTAGAAATTCTACCATTGAGATGTTTACAATTCCACTCTTCGAATACTTACTACAGCCTTGTTAATTTTAGCTAACAATGAGAACCAAATCCATAAAACTGAAAATGACTGTCATCTCAATTATCATATTTAACAATCGACTCGATAAATCGTTTATGTTCCTATTGTTACCCACGTTTAGGAATAGAAATGAAAACGTTACAAACGTCCCTTTCAAATACATGTAATAATCAAACTCTCCAAAGAAGAAACCTTCCGGGCGAGCATAGAAAACACGTCTCACCAAACATCCCCACCCAATAACTATAGCTCCTGCCTTTTTTTATATCCATCGCAAAAGACGCACATGAAGCGACGATCGTTGAAAAGGCCCAGAGGCTAATAGGCGCGTCTTCCCGTCGGATTTCGAGCTGCGGGGGAAGAGCGCGGCAAGAAGGCGTTTACGAGGCAGTCGATTGGTCGGAGGCTCACTCCGAGTTTTCCGATCAGAAAATCGAGTCGATGCCACCTCTCGAACGCTCGCACACACGTGCACACGTCTAGGAGGAGCCTATACAAGCTAGAGAGACTAACTGGGTCATCCTAGTTCTTGCCTTGGACTAGCGGTAAACACGACTATAGGCCTTCTTTCTCTCTGATGTTCCCCCTCCACTTTGATGCTGAAAGCCGGAGAGTTGGAATAAGAGTTGTGTGTATGAGTTTTTTTTTCATGGAGGACGTATACTTTCATGAGTGAGATGTTTGAAATTTTGTTCTTTTAGTTATGGGAGCTGGTGTCATTACACCATTGTGTATGTCTACTTGAATTTTTCGAATTTAATTTATTATTTAATATGAATGAAATTCGTGTTATTACATTGCGCGTTACGTTTTCTTCCAAATCAAGGGATGTAAATAAAAAAAGTTTCATTCGTGTAATAAAGACGTTATCGAAAAACATTCAACTGAAATTTCTAAAATCTTAAACGTATTACAATCGAGAACTGTATTTGTATTGTTCAAATTATCGTAACGATATATTTAACTATATTTCATGCCGTGCGTAGGTAACTATTTCTTAAAATTCAAGGAAATTAAAAGTTCCATTCGTATAATAATAATATTTTTTAAAAACATTCGTAACATCAACGATGCTATAATCCAGTGAGTAGTAATAAATTTGAGAAAATCTTAAATTCTACGCAATTTAATAACACAATAAGCACACATATGTGGATATAAATCGCTGAGAAAAAAGTTCTCATGTTTCCTTTTCTCAATATATGTTACATGGTCTCCTCATTCCTGGCGAGTATCACATGGATCTGGAACCTTCGACATTGCCGTGAGTTTCTTCCGCATGGTTGAAAGGTTTCCTACAGGTGAGTAATTTAAAAAAGACATCAATGCAATGCTCGCCTCATACTATTCACGCATAGAACCAGAAAACATCACCAATATGTCTTCAATTAATTTCGGCTACGATGATCCCTTAACTGATTGCGAAAGCGAATAGAAAATTTGACGCTATTCGTTACCGGTTAGGTTTGAATAATTTAAAAAGTTTTGTCTTTGTCAGGATTCTAGGTGTGGTGATTTTGGACGTGAGGCATGAAAGGTTAGAGGTGAAGTTTGGTGAGCGATGCTGATGAGTTATGACGAAAGTTTCCTAGGAGCGGCATACTCAAACTTCATCATTCGCGTGCACGAAATTTACGGTATTTTTTCAAAGCTAGGTTAGCATTCAAATTCGCGTAATTATAAATTTAATGATTGTTTATACGAGTGTATTAATGCAAACGGTGAGCAATCCGTGCCGACGTTTATTGGGTAATCACTTAAGAAAATGTTAATAAAATATCCAAGAATAACTAATGATGCTAATTAACAAGTAATGGAAAACTATTTTCACATCGGTATATATTACTTTCACATCGGTATCATTGCCTATTTACTTTCCTGTTCGTGGAAATTTTTTTTGTATCTCCTTTCCACTCCCTTATCCAACGCCCCCGTACGAGATGTAAAAGGTAGATCCATTTTTCATCCCGAGAATATCGCGAATTTTCTCAAACGACTGAGTTTCTAAGTGAAAATACCGATTCCTGATGTGAATTGTGACTTTCCTTCGAAGTTTTATCATTGATATTTCATCAATAATACACGCGAGGAAATGGTAATCATTACGGTTTGCATTTATCACAGCTCGTTCTGACTCGATATACTTCGAAATATACGCTTTAATCTTAAATCGTTTTGAAAAAGGCAATCCACTAAAGCTAAGCTTACAAAGACGTGTTTCGATTGGTTAGTCTTGCAAAAAGTCCCTAAATTTTGAAATATTCGTTTGTACCGTTAATTTTCTAATTGTCAATATTATTATGCTAATAATAAATGACACAAATATATATGTATTCTTAAAAAAGCGAATTAATAAAAGTTAAGTCTTGTACTTAATTTATAATACTCAAACTAAGGCGTGTTTTGATATGTTAAAGTCAATACTACCGATGTAAAAAGGCGCCAAAAATATTAATTATCCGAATAAACGGTTAATTTTGTTTTAACAAACGTTATATTAAATTCATTATCATTGCATAAATAATAAACATACTACATACACTACACTCCTGTTCTATATTTATATATTCTTAAAAAAGAATCGGCAGAAGTGAGGCTTTGCCTAATAATCTAAGCCATTGTTGGATTGGTTAGACATGAAAAGGCGCCAAAATTTGAAATATTCCATTGTGCCATTTATTTTGATTTCCTCAATATTTGACATAAATATTAATTTTCTAAATAACAAATAATAAACGTTATTTAACTTTATTTTAAAAACCTCAGAATAAACACATTCGTAGCGCGATTAATGAGAATCTACAATTGTAAAGGAAAATCTATAATTCTTTGCTTCTCTAAAAAAAATATTCTTTATACACATAGCGGCAACTCTGAGATAACGCATCTTCTTCGTCCTCAAAGAAGCAGCAGCTGCTGCTGCTGCATACGATGATGTACGGCTACGTTCGTCGCATAAGTCGCGACTCGAGTCTACGTAAAGCAACGCGACGCGACCGTCGTTTGCGGTTTACGCACTCGCGTAATTCCAACTGATCAGATATACGCATTCGCGAACTCCCTCAGCGACACAAAGGTATATATGGTATTCCCTCCTTCGCACACATACCTTTATATATATACTTCCTATTTTCTCACGAATAATAATATAAGAATATATTCTTCTTAGGGCTTTCAATTTACATGTAAATTACAAATCAATCAATAGAAATATCCCCTTCCATTGAATGCAAATAAACCCGTTGATCAACACTTCGTACCCCGAGTATAAAGAACCCGAAAAAAACTCCAGTAATAACTCATCATCTTTATAAATATATGGGAATAAAACCTATGTGTCTGTATTTGTGTATATTTGTGTGTTTTTATACCAATGTGTCCGTCAAAAAAGAAACGCATATGCGTATATATATGTTGTATATGTATAAAAGTTTCTCCTATCTTCTTCAAGTGGTCGTCGACATGGCAAAACAACACTAACAGGTAAAAGCAAGCTAGAAAGAGTTAACCCCGACGTTCGCGCGGCAGGTAGATAATTATCCAAGATAAACGAATGCACACACACGCGCATGCACGCTTACGCATACGTGAACACGCACATATACATATATAAGAGAGAGAGAGAGAGAGAGAGAGAGAGAGAGAGGTGTTTTACCGCGAAAATTCAAGGGATTATGTGTCCCTGCTCGCGACATTCCGTTAGTCTTTAGGTATGTAAGGAGGAAGATGCCATATTGAAAATCGACGAGGGTCATCGCTACGGGCTATCGAGAAACGGTTCTGGGGTCGATCTATTGCGTTATGCGTATATGTATACGCGTAAGTATACAACGAATGAACTTTTATAATGCATATATATATATTCACTTTTTTTTTTCTTTTGTTTTTCTTGCATTACGAGATGAGTATGCCTCTTGTGTGATTCAAGAAATTAAGGGTTACGGTACTTTTGTCATTTGTCCATGTAATAAATCTTGTCATTAAAAAAGAAATAGGACAATATTATGATTTTTCACACTACTCTATTACTTGCAGTAAAGTGTGCTGAAAATGTTAATGAAATTCATTGCAAACATAATAGTGAGCAAATTAATTAAAATTTTGAGGAAAACAAATTTTTAAGGCGATCATATGCATATATGTACGTATAAGTGATTTTGTGACATATTGACCGATAGAACTCTTAATTATAAATATAATTGTATCCTGTTATAATAAATATTTAATTTCCATCTTCCTTTTCTATATCGAGTCAGGCCAGCGCACAGGGAAAACTATTTTCCTCTTCCGTGTGACTGTTTTGCAATGTAATGTACACGATTTTTATACTTATGCAATTTTGTATGCACTCCGCTAAATAAATAAATAAATATACGACTTTCAAAGTATTTTATTCTTTATATGAGTTCATTTCACTAACACTACAGTTACCATACTAGTCATTTTGTTCTGGTCGTGAATTTCAATTCAAAGTTCCTGTTATATGTAACATTTGTTTTCCAAGATTATGTTATGATTTTTGTAAAAAAATAAATAAATAAATAAATATAACAAAATCAATAATAAACTAATAAAAATATAAGCATACGGAAATGATTAGTACAGACAGTTGCTTATCGGAGTAATTACGTGTTCAAAAAATTCTAATAAAAATTCTAATACAAGCCAAAAAAACTTGGTCTAGTTAATCAATAAACTCTGATAAAAATTCGCAAGTACCATCAATACGTATACTCACTTCCTTGTGTGTTATTGTACATAATATATATATATATATACGTAGGGGCGTATCAGCCAGAAATTTATGTTCATCCGTTTAATTGAGTTAGCTTTATTTTAAAAGTTCCGCAACGCACGGTATAAGTGACTGTGTGTAGTATCTTGCATACAGGGAATAAGTATTTTTTTTCGTTACCAAACAACCGTCATATCCACAACGAGGAGACGATAAATTCAAACGGTTATGAGCGTGCATCCATGCAAATTCGGTCCAAGAGAGAACCAGTTTGTTTAAATAGGACGTGTCGGTTAGGCTCGTGTATGCATTTGTGCATATGCAAATTATTTCGAGATCGAGGAAAGGATGACGAATTTTTGCTTGCGCTTTACGGATCTGGGCTTTGAAGACGTGAAAGCTCCGCAAGTCGTTTTACTGGAATCACTCCTGTCTGTTCTAGCCTGGATAAAAATGTATTATTTCATCGTTTTTTCTTTCTGGGTGGCATGTTTCCTCTTTCCCATGGACTCGTGTTTTCTCGATCGATTATTCTTTAGCTTATCTTAATGAGTACGTGTCACTTTGTACGCGATTAACCTGTTAACGATGGATCCGTTTTTAACGATTGTGATCGCTTGCTAAATTCATCTGTAGTACAGGATATATATATATATATATATATATAGATAGATATATGTGTGTGTGTGTACATCTGTACATGGGTGATTGTCTGATAAATTGACCGGTTACGGAACATGTTTTTTTCTCTCGATAATATAGGTTTTGATTGGTTTTTTATACAAAACGTACTATATTTTCTTTCTTTACAAAAATATACCAATGTTTTATACCAATTTTGATGATTGTTATACTAAAAAAGATGTGTAAATGGATAATTGTCTGCTAAATTAACTGGACAAAATTTCTCTTGAAAATAGTTATAATTTGATTTTCGAGACTAAGCGTACTTTCATGCATATTGTTAAGGACAAAATCTAATTGTGATTTGTGCCTAATTTCGAGAAATTTGCTGTTTCTAAGAAAATGTATAACAATAGAAAAACAATCCTTTTTCAAATTAAAGTAAATTGTTTATTTCAAAAAAGAATTATATTTTTCAGTTCTTTTTTTCAGCGAAGAATTGTTCACTAAAAATACAAAGAGAAATTATCTAGTAAAATTATTTAAATTTTTCAAATAAAAAATACTTCTTATCTTACATGTTACAATGATTTAACGAACTATTTAAAACTAAAAAAAAATTAATTTTGGAACAGATTAGATTTTTCAATACAATATCCTTTATTCACTAGAGATTTGTTCCTAGCTAAAAATAAAATTATCTCGGAATCAGGTGAAAATACCTATTTTACGCGTATTATCGTGACTTTGACTATACTAGACTAAAAATGACTCTTACAATTTCAAATACAGATTACAATTATAAAAAAAGTTCTTTTCTAATCTGATAGAGAATCGTCCATATATATAGGTATAGGCCTCAATAGATGATTGAAGTTTGAAAACTACGCAGCCAATGCCTCTGTTGTAATTAACATTTGAGTACAAAAAGGTATGAAATTACAAAGGAATTCAATGTTTTTCCGAAGAACAAAAATTTGGTCGTTTCAACGTTCTGCACTTGGTGGTGATTAAGATAATTCAGACAGCACAAATATTATCGTTAATGAATATACAATTGGAATTAAGATTTATTTGTAACTACTATTTAAAGCTAACGGGGGTAGAAGTAAACTTGCGTATTGAATCGTTTTCCACTCCGATCGATATGGTAGAATGTATAATTTCGTTACGTGTAGTAAAAATAATATTCCAAATCTTCTACCAATTAAAATATAATTCATAATAATAATAATGATTTCCGTTACCAACGCGTATATTCCGAATGCGACGATTGGCATACACGCGATTGTAATGCGAGCTGTGGAAAGTTAATTGGTATTTGCATGCACAAAAGAATTTTTCCGCCATACCTGCAAGTGTTAAAATTCCACGAGTATTGGAACACTCCTCTTTGGAAAATGATTATTTGAAATGTCTGATATGTCAAAACCATTGAACAAAAGAATTTTGCAATGGATAAAGAAATAAATATTTTTTTTATTTCGAAGTGCCGCAGATATATGTAGTACTTTTTCTGTAAATTAAATCAGGAATCGTTTGCAACGTTCATTTAACAAAGACTGTTTTTTATAATAAATGTAAGGAACGATTTCAGAGAATATTTACATTTAAATTTAAAATGATTTTTTTATTTTAATGCGCATATTATATAGCCAAAAAAATTAAATTTTCTCGAGAATCATTTACAATATTCATCATGAAAAGTAAAACCATTAAAAAAGATACTTTCATTTCCAAGATTTCTTTAAAATTAAGTAGTAAATGATTTCTTAGTAAATTTACAGATAAATTAATAGAGATTTTTATTTAAATATACAGACAAAACATAGTTTAAAAAAGATATTTTCATTTCATACTAATAAACCTACCAATTTTTTAATATACTTTTTCTCAAGACTTATTTACAACGTTTATTAAAAAAATACCTTCTAAAAACACAATTCATTATACATTTTCATATTGACACAACAATAATTAATCCGAATACCAAATTAAAAAAAGATATATATCTTGCCTTTTTTTAAACAACCATGAAAGGAGCCGACGAGATGTAGTTAAGCTACAAATGTTCCTTTAAGACTTGATATATCACTCGTCCCAAAAAAATATCAGTTCCATGCGATATTATCCTCATCTTATAAACTTGAAACAGCAAATTGCATCCCAGCGGCTATACTTACGCGATTTACAAAATTACAACACATTCGGAATCAAAAGGTGCAATAGTTAACGCGCAAAACTTGGAATTTCCGAGCAAATTGATAAATCATTCGTCCAAAAGCTGGTCTTCGTTACAGAACACCGCATTCTTTTACACGTGTAATAAGTTTCGCAAAAATCGCGTGTGCTTCATTTATATCAATTCGAATATATACATATATATATGTATGTGTGATATACAATGATTGGTTTATTTGCTTTGGTCCAGAGCGCATATTCCAGGAAAGCGCTCTCTTATTTTCGGTTAGTTTAACGAGTTATATTACTCGCACCGCTCGCACAAAAGAACTGCATGTACATACATATACATATCGAATTTTTTAGTATTAATTTTTTACACGTCGAAGTAGTCCGTAATTACGATGCGAAAATAGTTTCCGACTTAACGAGGTACCTGTGATTGTATATATATATACGAAGAAAAAAATCAGTAATGGTTACTTACCGGTTAGGTAAACTGAACTCGATAAAGTTGGGTAGTATCGATTCCCGAACTTTTTTACGATCGTTTACCTAACTTTCTAGTAATAAGTCCCTATATTGTTTGGAATGCAGTGGATAAGGACTTATTACTATTACTATACGTTATATAATGTATTACGGTATATATAGTCATGAATCCGGAGATACGAGTTAAAAATGAATTTCAGCAATTTAGACGATAAAATGAATGTAAATTTACAGTATTTTACAAGACAATTAGATTTGACGAATGAAGAATTCAAATTCATATTTTATTAAAAGAAAATTGCTCACTAGAAAACTTAGTGTAGAATTTTAAAAGGTAATTTCTCTTAAATTATGACCTATAAAAATATTCTTTTGTCTTGGCCTGTGAGAATATATTAGGGTTTTATAGGAATAAGTCCTAACTTGTCTTTTAATCATTACTATTTTACTCTATTGCATTCAGTTTACCTTACAGGATACGTCATAATTATTTTTTTACAACCATTGGCGTATTACACATGAAAATTCTATTGCATAAATTTTTTTCATTTTCTTTAAATAAAAAACCGTTATCTTTACCTTTCCTGAATCTTAAACCTTTGGTTTTAAAATTCAGTTATTACATTCCTTGAACTACAAAATTATTATATCTTTATTAACTTTTGCTAAAATCTGGTAGGTGACGTCTAGTTAAATTAACTTTCAAGTGGTAAAATTAAGCGGTACATATAATTGTTGATACGTTATTAGGTTGTGGTATATGCGCTAAATCAAACATATTGACATTTAATACTCTCCTAGGTAATTTTACGTATGTCATATTGACTTACTGTATGCGTAAGGGAGTGAGAATATTCTTTTTGGATCGAAAAGTATTATTTGCTCTCGAAAACGATTTAAACAAAAAAATATTAACTCATAAAGGCATACGATATATATAATATTCTTCGAGCGTCTTGCGCAGTGTAAAGTACTACTGAATTTTCCACGTATCTGGAAAGGAAACAAAATTCAGGAACAATTACGCCTGCGCACAAGGACTTTTGCATAAACTCGCGCGAACGCATTTAATAAAATCTCTATAATATACACGCATACATGCAAAGACATACAAAAAGACTTTCTCGTCGTCCTAACTATACAACACCTTTTCTTAGACTGAGCTAGATTATATATATATATATATATTGAGAGAGAGAGGTATAGGGAAGCCGGCAGTAGCGCCGCTGACAAGCGATGTCATTAGAATTTTCATAGCCGACATTACCAGTCCGTCTATGTAATTGGCCTCCCGCGGCGCGAAAATTTTACTACCCGCCGCGCTTTAATTTTATTCGAGAGCGAGACTCTCCGCCTTTATGAAAACTTCTCCCTTTCTCTCTTTCTTACTATATTTATATATTATATAAGTGCACTGCGCGCGTTTTATCGATATCGTGGCAAATGTAATAAAAAGAAGAGGATTTTATACGCACTGGAAAGATGAATAATTTACGCCGAGACTCTATAGTATGTGCATTACACATAGACATATATATATATTTTTTTTTAATCCGAATTTACGGTAAAGTTTTCGAGGCGAGTTAATAAAATTCGTCGTCGACGAGGAAATTCGATTGAATTTATTTCAGCGGCTTTAACTGCGCTTTAATTTGGAAAACAGCCAGAATACAAGCGATTTTTACGACGACGAAATAATGTTTACACACGTTTAGTGGAGTAATTAAATTCGGACCGCGCGCGGTGAGTTGCGAAGGTCGTTTCCATAAACGTCCTCCATCTCTCTCTTGCTTTACATAAGATATGGATAAAATGAGATTTTATTGAGCACACAGAAGTCGTATATAAAAAAAATGCCTTCGATAAAAATTGCGCAAATCACGCTAATTTTAAATCGACCGAAAATGTTCCCATGCCTCGGCTGAAACAATATATAGCTATATATACGTGTGTTTGTGTGTGTGTGTGTGTGTGTGTGCGTGTGTGTGTACGTCTGTATATGTATGTCTGTATACATGGATTACGGTGTGTTCTCTCCCTCGTAAATTCAGATGGAAAATAAGCCACGATTGTCCGTAGAAGGACGTGGTGTTGCTTGGAATGGCGCGAAAAACGTATACCTACGAAGTAACGCCGCGCGATTCAGAATTTTTTACTTGACGCCTCGTACATCACGCAATCTTTCGCGTCGATAATTTGAACGAGTATATGGCTGCAAGAAAAGTTGATTAATAACGGAATAATAACATGGCTTATATTCCAAGCTGAAAATACTTTCCCACCTGTATAACTCTTTCTTACCTGAGTTCCAACTGCATATGCTTATATATATATGTGTGTGTGTGTGTGTGTGTATACATATGTATATTATATATATGTATAATGAGAAGAAGCTTTCTTTTTATTGGGCTTTTCTTTTCAGTGAGTTTTTACACGGCTATTGCTGGAATTTACGAGTTTTGCTGAATTGACACTGCTCATTTCCACGGGAGATTTTACTGCTTATGAAATAGTTCAAAAAGTACGAATGTATAAATGTTTATTTTGCATATTATTAAATTCATTGGCTTGACAACTAACGTAATTAACTGGTATAATATACTGTATCGTCAACTCTAAGCTAATAACAGTAAAATGATAAATAATAGAGATATCCAAATTTGGGAAAAAAATATTTTGTGGAAAAGAAATCTTTCGAGCGATTCGAGCAAAAATGAAAATAATAAGGCATCGGTCGGTGTCAAAAAGAAACAAATTTTTTGTACGATCTTTTCGATTTAAAAGGAATTGCATTTTATAGCTTTGTACGTGATTTTTTTCTCGTAGAAATTTGTCACAGTCTAGCCTATCCCATAAATCGACATGTTATACGTAAAATTACCTAGGGTTGAATTAAATTTTAAATTTAATTTAGCAAATATATTACAACCTAACGAGGTATCGAAACAATCGAATATAGTAAAAACAACTAAATATATGGAATTTATATTATTTGACCAGTTGCAGGCGCATTCGATTTGACGCGACCTACTGGACAGTACGAGAAAGCAATGGAAAATTAATTTAAAAAATGTATGCTTATTATTGAAGTTTATTTCTTTTGCCTCAAAAGTATTATTCTTTATTTCTTTCAGTTCATTGAAATATGTATATAAAATGGGTAAAACAATTTTTCCATATCATTTCATTCTATCTCGTGCGATGCACGCGCAGTAAACATATCCTTCAAAACGTGCGAAGCGTTTCTCTTTCTCTCTCTTTCTCGGTAGCCGAGAAATTTTTTGTTCTCGTCGAGCTATAGCTACTACACAAGAGCTATTGGTGCGACGCTTTTTCATTTGGCGCGAACACGACGATGTGCAGCAGAGATTCCCAGGCGAGGCTATCGCGTAAATCTGCGAGCGCGCGCTTATAGAGGAAATTGATCAAGGCTAGAAGAGGAAGAGCTGCGAGTGACGTTCTAGAAACGACGATTCCATGAGTTACGCTGGAGGGAGGGATTTTTTTTATTCTACGGTGTATGACTGAATTTGAGCAACGGTTAGTTACATTAAATAAAATATTGCTGAGACAATGTAATGAACATCGATTTTTTAATCAAGATCAAATATTTCTGTTACTTAAAAACTAAACCTTTATAATAGCCGCTAGATGGAGTCTCGTCACATTGGCCTACAAACGGTGAAATCATTATATCTAAACATGTTTTGAGTACTAAATTTTTTAATGTACATTATAATAATAGTGCTAGAAGATAATGATGAGTTATTTGTTTATATTTTCTTTAAAAACCGTTATTTTTCATTTTCCGAGCCTTACCCCCTATATTTTTGATTATAGTATTTACATCTTCCATTTTCTTCAAAATTATGCATTTTTGTATAAAAAAAATTATATTTTCATTAACTTGGACATTGGGGTCTAGTAAAATTAACTTGCAAGTAGTAAAATATCCCGACAAAAATACTTTTCAAGCATAAAGTATATCTTTTAGAGTAAATTCCTTTCATTTGCCTTTGCAAATGAATTGTATCCTTATTTAGCTTGACTATGTAACTAAACAAAATTCATTGAAAATTAAGGAAAATTTTTTTTTCCAAAATGAGCCACCTCATAAATATATGAAACAATTTATATTCTATTCTTTACTTTACATTACCTCGAAGTTAATGTAAAATATCCGTGCATTTATTATGTATAAATGCTTATTAAGATGTATGTAAGTGTTTTGAAGACTGGAAAGGGCTGTGACGAGATAATGAATGAAAAATAAACTCTTAGATTCGAAATATATAAAATAAACACAGTAATAACGATGAAACTCTCATCAGCATGTATAAAGGAAATGCAAAAGGATAACAGAAGTTCTTCGTAAGTCATGTTCGCCATTAATGAGCTCCGCGACTTCTTGTTTTACACGATAACTTGGGAGGGACGATGACTTTGTATTTGCAAGAGTTATAATCCTCTAACTTGTTCTATAACACTTATATCAATTTCTTTATAATGATTTATCATTAATGATTAACTAAAAAAGAATTTGTAAACTTTATATTAAAAATGTATATAAAAATTAACTTCAAATCACGAAAGCCGTAAATTAGTGCAGTCGAAATAAAAAAAAATAATTTACAAACTACGTAAGTCGTTTGCGTCGTCCGAAGTTAGTAAACTATTTGTAAATTCATTTTTAATGATAAATCGTCAAGCACCGTTCAATGTATAACTGTTTCTAAAAATTTCATCCGAGTGAACTGTTATTCACAATCTCGTAATGATACCTATTAAATTTTCATTTATATTTAACGATAAAAGGAATATATTACGTAACATAAGCTTCATAATACCAAAATAATGGCTTTCACTCAATATATTTAGAAATAAACGACGTAAATCCTATCATTTTAAAATCAAATGGCAAATGTTATCGCTATTAGGAAAAAAATTGACCGCGACAGGAAAAGACGATGTCTTTGGTATACGGTAAAAAAGGTTTATTTTTTGAAAAAGGGGAATATATAAAAAAAGCCGCACATCAAGTTGAGTTGTGTAAATTCCAATTCCATCGATGTTTTCTGCTGCTCGCAATGTACGTGAGAAGTGTTGGTGGTCGATTTCTCGACGATAAAGAATTAATGGACCCATACAAAAAAAGGAATTTAATTTCTCGCTCGATTGACGTGATTTTTACACGACGATTGTTTTGTCGTATTCAATCATTTCCCGTGAAAATGTTATTTGTCGTGAGTTGGAAATTTCTTATCTCTTTTTGGACCGTAGAAACAACCGGTATAGAATGATAGTGGAATTTAATTTATCGCATTACAAGCTTGAAATACTCACGTACAATTATGAGGAAAAGACTTTGCCAACAAGCACTCACCTGTAACAAAAAAAAGAACATCGAAAACATTAGAAATAATGTGGCTGAGTGGTGAATTAAAATCGTTGTTTAAAATAAATCTCACTATTTTTTATTTAGTTTTTTTCATTCCTTGAGATATTAGCGTGAATCGTTGAGCAAACACACACACACACACACACACACACACATATAAACGTCTGAGATATCGGTGAGTTCATCTCGCGACTTCTCGCGAACTTGTTTCCAAATTCCTTCTCTTCCACGTTACACCTTCAGTCGTATATGAGCAATGCTTTTTCATGGGAAACTTGGAGAATCGCTTTTCAAGATGCGACTACGGATAAATCAGTAGGTGAGATTAAAGACGCTTTAAAACATTCGTTTAACGGAACCAGATGATCCGAGTTATTCATTAAAAAGGTATGTAAAAAAATTGACGTTCATTCGTTAAAATTTCATTAGAAATTGACGAACCATACATTGTGGTTGGACAAATACGGATGTAATTTTCGCCAGTGATATCGTCAAATACTGTTTAATAACCATTCCAATTAGCATTGTCCAACCGTATATTAGTAATCCTAAGAGGTAATTAAAAAATATTAGAAATTGACCAACCGTTAGCCAACCAAATTCCGGTGTAGTTTTACCAGGGATAGTACTATATTTTTTTGTTATTTTGATAAATCCAATCAAATGGACAATGAAAATTTGTAAAATTTAATCTTTATACTCTGTATTTCGAAAGAATATCTCAGCAATTCCTTGTGCACACGTAAGGAAATAGAAAGGCAGATCGTACGGAGTAGTTAGCCCCGGAAAGTGAGGATATACAATGCACACACACATAAACATATACATATATAAATCGGCTACGTAGCAACGCAGCTTTGAACTATACATTAAGGTTTCGGTATGAGCTGTGGGGGATGAGAGTCGCGATAAGGCTTTGCGGTGAAAGGTCGTGTACTATTCGCGACGCCAATTACGACTCTGATGTACGCAGATGCAGAATTTAGCCGCCAACGCACTTTGATCTTTCCGGAAATTCCGATGTCACTTTTTCGGAAAGTATACGCAGTTGCGATGAATATCGAGATTGTAAATGTTGATGTAGTATGTTGTGTCAACGTCCCGATAATCAAGAATGTATATTTTGCAGGTAGTTTTATATACTATATTAAGGATCAAATGTCAAAAATAAAATTTCTAATTCCGATGTTGGTCTATATGTAGTTTACTGGTAAATAATCATTTATTTTATATGTAATTTGTTAAGATTAATTTTTAGAAACTGAAATTTAAATAGCATGTTCTATAGAAACGGATATGTGTATATAGTTAGCTAGTGAATAAAAAGTAATCGGCTATTTTACATAATTAATGCTACAATAAATTTGATGAGACTAATATGTAGACTAATATGTATTAAAATATTAATAAAATCTCCCTTGTATAAGTTAATCTGTATTTAACTACGAAATATAGTTTTATTTTAGACAATCGACTATTTTTCATGCTCTGATAAATTTGCAATGGCAATAAATT
The DNA here is from genome assembly GCA_018906985.1 of Apocrypta bakeri. Taxonomy (NCBI): domain Eukaryota; kingdom Metazoa; phylum Arthropoda; class Insecta; order Hymenoptera; family Pteromalidae; genus Apocrypta; species Apocrypta bakeri. The sequence continues at coordinate 522,276 of JACCIA010000005.1, read as the reverse complement.
GCACATTTATCAGTGATTTATTGTTATTATTAGACTTGTTTGTTTGATTACAGAGAAAAATTGTGAAGTGAATTGAAAATTTTCTTTATTAAATAAATTTTTTAGAATTGATAAACAATTTTTTCTTGTTTAAAAATTGTGATTATTTATGTATATTATTCTGTGTAATTTAGTGTTTATCTAAGTGAAACTGTGTCTTCTTAAATAATTAAGAAATTTACAATTATAATTAAACTCGGAAAATCACTTATTTAACAGTGTGCATTGCAACTGTTAGCTCAAAGGCCAAAGTCTCTACATTAACTACAATAGTGTACGTAATGTTGCAATACATTTCCACCTCATTTCGTGAAATGTTAAATCGCTGCTCCAATTAGTTACTATTGTCAATTTCGAAAGGATTATTTAAACATTGTTATTATTTTTTATTTCAAAGCTATACGTTTACAACATTTTGAAATAGTGAATAAACCGAACGGAGAAATTTCACTATATGAGATCTACTCGTTGTATATATATAATGAATGAAAAAAGAGATACTGCAGCTGAAAAGTTCGTAGATAAAAAATACCAGTCTGTAACGGGTGATATAAAGAAATTCTGCAGATAAAAAATTGAAAGAATGTAGCACATCAAGAGCGCGCTTTAGACATGTATATATATGTTTTTTTATTAGAAATTTTGAAAAATCTAGAATTTGATGTTGAAGAATGTTAGCGGTAAAGTTGACGAAATAAAACTTTCAAAGAGTTGTGAAAGAAATTGTTACTTCGTGTAGCGCGTGAGTTTTCTGAATAACATCGAAATTTCTTATCATTACAAATATTATTTTACGATAATGTAATTTTTAAATTATCCACACGACAAGCATGAATGATCGACGATAGAAATCACAGATAAAGCAAAATAGTCTTTAGCAATTTTCTCATTATATCGACAATCTATGTTTCAAGATTTTATGTCGCATATAGTCGCACATCGCGTCGATCCTTGCGTTTATCTTCGTGGATCGTTAAAAGTAACGATGAGTTCTACGTCCAGTCATAACTGTGTCATCGATGAATACGAATTATACCTTAGGTTCTTATAAGAAAATCAACGCCCGGCAAGCAACAAACTATCGGTAATGTAACTAAACTATTAAAATATATATATTTATTATGAAACTATTTCCTGTGAAACGACGCTTTTATTTAAAGTACCATTGTTTAAATAGACGATTGATTATAACAATCTTTTATTAGAAGTTAATAAATTTTAATCTTGGCCTATCCAAAGAAAATATTCGTTGGACCATCGATATTTTTTTCGTCAGTGTATACATTCAACACAGTGTAAAAAAATGAAAACAGGGAAAATAATTCGATTCTTCAATAGTTTCCATCAAGCTCTTACGCAATCCTTCGTACCCGAAGAGACATAAAACATCTACGTGTATCCACTAAAGAAAGAAAAAAATAAAAAGTCTTTCCGGGAGTGAATAAAAAATTCGAAATACCCTACGTTTAATCATCTTTACGCAACACCAGCGTCTCTCGCTCCGGTTTCGCGCAACACCTACACTTCCTTGCTCTGCTTTAAAACGAACCCAAGAGAGAAAAGAGGCAGAGAAGGAGAGCCAGCACATACGCGCGTCGGCACTTGTAAATCGCGCCGCAGCGATTAACTTCAATCCGTAATCACCGGCGCGCTCGCGCAATTTATGTATCGCGCGCGCGCGCGCGCGCTGGTTCTCTATATGCGCCGCATTGGCCAACCGCTCGCGATCCATCAACCGTCTTCGCGCGAGCGGGTTAGCTATCCTTTTGCTATTTACTTTCTCTCTTAAGAGGTCTTGTGTGGGTAATTTTTTAGTTTAGGGGACGACTGTTGCGTCGTGCTCGTACATGTGTGTGTGTGTGTGTCTGTGTGTGTGTAGGGCTCGGTGCGAGTTGGAATTTTTCTGGCTTTAAGAGTTGTTAATCAGTCTCGTGAAGCTGCTGTGCTGTCTATTCAGATGCTATATATTGCCTAGCCGAATGTGAAAGTTGATTGATTCGTTATGCAGCGCGATGAGGTTTTATTACTCCCTTATTTTTATTTATTTATTTTTTGTTTTGCATTATTTTAATACTAGAAACTTTTGTTGATTATCCTCTCTGCTCGTTTGTAATGGATTGTAAATCATTTATTGTCAGTGTTTAGCCAATTATTCGGCTGAGATGTGGAGGTTTTAGGTTGGATTATAAATAAGAAATTCATTGAATTTCATATTGATGCGTATGTGTGCGTCGAAAAATCGGTAAAATTGACGTTTACTGGTAAACCATAAATTGGCGTTATTCGTACGTAAGAATTGGTCGAAATAACGTTTACTTTTTATATGGTTCCATTTTATGCTTCTTTACTGATATAACATTAATTAAAGTTTTTTGATATCAGAAATATTTTGTTCGTTCTTTGGGTAAAAAATTCCGGGGTATAATGATACCCTCCTATATATATCAATAAATCAAATTAAAAATTCAATGGACCATTTCTAATAATAATAAACATATACTATAATTTTATCGATGCAATGTCATCTAACAACTGGACAAAATATTGTGTATTTAAGATAACTACGTATATATGTAAGAAATTTGTATTCTTCAATTGAAATAATTTATTCGGAAAAATATTATTCAGCTTAGCTGCGGAACGTTACATTATGTATCATTTATTAGAATGAATATTTCTCAAAATTAAACATAGAATTTTAGGTGTAGAAAAATTATTTCCTAAGCAATCAAGTGTACTAATTCAACTAATTATTTTCCTAAATCAAAAGATTTTCTCTTTTCAAAAGATCAACTCCACACTCAAATAAACTTACTTAAACTCGAATTGAAAAATAGAACTTTCGCAGTCGAATGAAAGGGATAAAAAATAATGTCTCAACGAGGCCAACATATCTCATGGCGAAATTATTGAAAATCATTGGAAACAGCAGCATAGCGTCGTCACTTCCCCTAACAGCGAGCGCAAAGCTTCAAAGCGCATCATTAATAATTTATGCCCCAGTGAGGCATTTCCTCGTAACACGGATCATATACTCTCCGAGAGCACGTCCCGATATCAATGGGCTGTACGAGTGAGTTCACTCCCACGAGGCACTTTTGCATTATATTGTTCCGAGGGCCGTTGCCTTGTGGAATAGAGCCGCGAAAAGCTTGTCGCCCATGTAAATGTGCGCCTCTATTGCTCTCTTTTACCTCCATTGAATTCGCGACTGAGCGAGCCGAAGAGGGATGGGAGTATTGTAGGTGCGTGCGTTCGGAGTAATTGGCTGATTAATGGTTTTTCTTGGGTTATTGAATGCTAATAATTTTGCGCCGTTGGTGGCTCGACTCAGCGGAGCTAATGCTTTTTATTGCTATATTTAAATCTTCTTTTTTTCTTTTGCTTTAGTTTTTTATTAACTTTTCGAGTAATTTATAGCTGTGAATTATGTGATTTTGCGTCGTTTATATATATTTATTTAATTTTTTATACGTAATGAACCAAATATAATTTATACGTTGCAGAAAGCAATGTAATAAATACGTGTCATTGAGGTATATGTCTTGATAAATCAATATTTCCTAGGCTTTTTTTCTGCGTATGAAGCAGTTCACTTTTGAATATTCGCATTAATTTTGCATCGAAGTTTGTACGTACGTTTGGCTTATATCGTAAGCGCGTCGTGTTATATATTTATGCCTGTATATTTAAAAATATATTGTTAGAGAATGAACGCAAATTTATTTCATTTGTTTGGATAGTCGTACAAGCACATGTTATTTTTTTCGTACGTTCGAAAAGTTTATTTCGAACATATTCGAGAAAATGTTGTTTGTACACGGTAATAAGTAACGTTTTTAAAGTAAGTTTCAATTATGTCATGAATAATGTGTATATGAATGAAATATGCTTAAAAAGAAATATTAATGGCAATAAATAGTACGTCCTAATATAATAAAAGATTATTTAATAAATATTGATAGTATTAAAGCAAAAATTAAAGCTTATATTGCATTTAAATAAATACACTTTTTGGTGATTAAAATATCGTAGAGATGAATCGTAGTAATTACTTAAATGCATTAACACTTTTATCATCGAGTAATGTATTAACGAAAATAATTCTAATTTTTAAATTACAATGAAATATAAAGCCATTATCTTACACGTACCAGACAATTTTTCGTAGTCCAATTATCAAAAGTTAAGTGTTAAATTGTACGATTTTTATTGTTATATCAAATGTAATAATAATAATAATAATAATAATAATAATAATAATAATAATAATAATAATATTGTTCTTAAGATGGAAATCTGACATTAAACATCGAGATTGTCGTAAAAGTGTGTGAAAAACGATAGGGAGGAAAATAATACGATAATTAACATTACTTTATAGCACATATAATTTTGATTGGTTTATTAAAACTACCACATTAAAATTCAAACATCATGCGATCTTACGAATATTGTAAACGTATAAATAACTCAATTAACGCAGGGAATACCAGAAAGCGCAGAGATCTAGATACGGAGGATTATAAGAGCCAAAGAACAAGAATAAAAGAGAATACGAGTATATTAAATAAAGAAAATAAGCGAGGGAGGGTATAAAGGGTATATAACGGGTGCGGAAGTGATTGCGCTTTGTGCGGGCGGAATATAAGCAGAAACCGACGGAATTTCGAGAGTCCAGTTTAAGTGGATTTTCATGTTTCATACTTTTACTACTTCGAAGCATTTAAAATGTAAGATAAATGTAATGGATTTGCAGCTAATTATGCGTATTCACTATCATAAATATTTTATTTTAGCTCAAGTACCAAATACAAGAGTACGATGGAAAATATCTATTGGGTTTACCTAGAATATTTATAGAACAATAATTACAAAGTAGGATTCGATGCTATCCCTCGCTATACAAATTCTAGTCAATCGTATAAACAGCACATTTTTAATTATATATATATTGATAGAGCTTTAGTACATCAGGTTGTTTGGTACTGATTGGATAATTTTAGTCATTTTTACCTTACAGCAGATTCAGTGTCTATTGCTGAACATTTCTGTTGTAATTCTTCTGTTGTTTAAAAAAATATGGATGTCTTTTGCTCGTTTGAAAGTACGACAATATTTAATTAAATTATAAAACAATATTTTGTAAAATTTACTAAAAGCAAAGTTGACAAGTGTTTTGTGATTAATATTACAAATATATATAAATACAAATAAAACGTATAACTTTTTCATTCTAACAAATATGATTATTAGATTTTATTATTGAATAAATATTTTCTTATTTCGAAAATTAAAAAATACTACTATTATTAGTCACTACCAGACAAAAACTGTTGTTTTTAAATTTTCTCAAAAAAATTAGAAAGAGAATATAAATGATCAAAAAGTTTGTATAATTCAAATAGCTGTACAAGCAAATACGTGACTCGAAACATGATTTCTACTGCATAATTTGAAGGCTTCTTTAAGAGACTAATCACATAAATAAACTCTTGTACCTTAACGACGTAATATCACTCATTTATAGCTAAGTTTATTTGCCTGTCAAACTCACCTAATCACAATCCATCCGATCAAATTTAAAAAAGAAAGAAAAAAATGATAAAGAAACCCTCATTAACTAATATAAATTATAGCGCACATAAAACATCGCAATTTATTCATTACCAACCAAGATATATACGTAAAGAGACTAAAAACAAAAACTATAAATTTACCACCGATACAAATATCACTCGATCACGAAATTCGCAATAAATCAGCTATCCGATAAATTTGTACTTTCGAGCGTGTAACATTTCAAAACACAGCTCTCCCCTCGAAGAAAAATTCCACCATCGAGTAAAGTCCTTTCAATAATCCTCCCCGAAAAAATCTTCCACCGCCTTCAATTCACTCGCTCGCTCTCTCTCTCTCTCTCTCTCTCTCTCTCTCTCTCTCACACACACACACACTCACACATGTATATGCATCAGCAGCACGTCTCGTCGCGCGTCTATATACGCGAGCAATCTCCTTAAATGGCCTATAGAACGATCCTCGTAAAAGCGCAACAACAACGCCGCCGCCGCACAAAAGGCTGTACACGAGACGGCATTTGACGCGATTGGAATACGTAAGACCCGGGGGGCAGGGCTCGTCGTCGTCGTCGTCGTTGCATTATGCGCGGCACGAGCCGCGAGAGATCGCGAGGTAACGATAGGGAAAAATAGGTAACGATCGCCGATTATGTTCTCTTTCTCTTCTAGATATATATATATATATATATATAGAGAGAGAGAGAGAGAGAGAGAATCTATAGCGAAGAGATGAAGCCAATTATGTGCAAGCGAAAAATCCACGCCCACGCACATTTGAATTCCGTTTGGGACTAATAGAGGATCTATCGTTGTACGGATGCGTCTCAAAGATGGTTATCGCTATGCGTTGCTTTCAGTCTTCTTAGTCGAGGGGAAAAATCGGAAGAATAATTGGAAATTTGCATGGGACGAGATGCGGGAATTTTATTTTTGTCTTTTGGTAGGTGTACGTTTTTTTCTTTCTCGTCTTCCTATACGTCGAAAACAGTGGGACACCCGATATATCTGTACATAAAAGAAAGAGAGAGAGAGGAAACAGAGCTTAACTTTATTGCGAAAACAAGCGATCTGTGTATAAGGAGTTGGTTAGTTAAGCTAGGAGACGATGTATCGCGAGCTAAGCTCGATTTGGTGAAGACCAAAAGAGAAGGTTGAGAGGAGAACGCGGAAAGTTCAGTGGACGATAGTTTTTGCGATGGGGAGCTGATTAAGCTGTATAGGAAAATAATTGATGTCGATCTTGATTCATTGGAAAATAAGTCTTTTTTGCGTGTTACGAACGATCTTATTCGATGGAGAGATTGCGGAATTCGCATCGAGACTTTTAACTTCTAATTAAGCTTGAAATGCCCGCTGGCGTACTATAGTAGATGAAGCTTGCGTTGTAGATTCTGCAATTCAAATTAGCGTGTTGTTATTACGTAAAGGAAAACAAAATTTTTACTATTCTTTAACATATTAGAGCTGTACGTAGGTCAACATATGAATTAGTTTACTTTATAGAAAGTAAATAGAACATTTTTGTATTTCGTGATGAATATAAAGTTTGCTTTTAATATAGCCATTATGAATTTGAAATTTACGAATTTCATAATGAAATTCACTATTTTAAAAGATTTTATTTGCTGTATTTGGTTAGCCAACGTGTGTCCGATTTCTGGTTAAATTTCGATCAGAACATATACAGTCAATACTAAGGTGTGAAGAGCTATTTACTTTATTTATTTGTTTTTGGCTTCTTATTTAATATTTAAAAACCATTGATTAAACCGTATGAACCCCAACTGTGTGTAAATAAAGAAATTACATTATTTGACAAAGAATTTTAATTCTTTGTCAAATAGATTAATAGATCTAATTTCTTTATTATGGAAAAAATGAAAAAAAAAACGTACGAAAATTAAACAAAAGGCGCAAAATGACCTACCAACGAGTGACAGTATAAGAAACGTTTCATAGCAAAAATCCATAAATACATTGCGTAGCCGAAGAGTCAGTTGCCGCCTAGGCAGCAGATATTCTCGCGTCACCGCGATGCGCGGTTGCAGAGAAAGAGCTAGCCATGCTCTCGCGCAGTCGCCCTTATCTAAGCTCCAGTGCATGTAACGCGCCTGTGCGCCTTTGAAGTTGCCCCGGTATATTTTACCTCGGAGACGCTTGTAGATCACGGGGTAACAAGGCGCAAGGCTTTAACTCCGTTCCCTCTTTCTCTTCGCGGGCACTAGCTGTACTGCCCGCGCTGTTTTATTGTCGTTGAGACGGTGTGTGTGTGTGTGTGAGCATTGAGGTGTTGCGAACAGAGAGAATTTGGTAGAACTGTAATAGTGAAATTGGACACTGAAATCATGAACCATTTGAAGCAAAAATTCTTTCTTGCAAGATCTTTTTGTTTTCAAATGGAGGATTTGTTGAAGCTATTGAGGAACGATTCATTTAAAAAAAATATTTTCACTGCTTAATGTATTCAAGAAGTCGATATAATAAACGTAATATTGACTATAGTTAAATCAAAATGTAATATTTGGTATAGCCAATATATTACAATGTAAGAACGCATTAGTGGTATTGCAGAAATAATAAATTATACCGGGATTGCCATTGAATGATTTCAGCACTTGTACGCTAATTTGACTAGACGCTACTTATCGGAGATTTCTTACATTTTGTACAAAACTTAACGCTTAATTGTGCAGAAATTAAAACATTTTCTTTCGAAATAAAAGAAAGATGCATTCTATTAAAAAAAGTTTACTGCTTATCAATAGAAATGATTTATCTTTTAAATTCAAGACATACTTTTTGCTACAAAAGTATCATTTCCTTAAGTGAACAATACAATACAACGCATACACTTAACTAAACAGATCGAATGCAATGAAAAATAAGTAAAAAGAAGAAAATTCTATTCTCAACCGTATAAACCTCCAGCAGGTGGCACTGTACTCGCATTTTTCATCATACACAACATACTCCCGGTTCATAAGCATGTCCTCCTCGTCCTCTCGCTTGTTCCAGGACTACACATCGAAGCGAACCGCTGCTGCAGCGTCGAAGTTGTAAGGGCTGCTGCGGCAGCGGAATTTGGATTTATGCGTCCGTAGCAGCAGCGACAATACCAGCAACCGTGTAGGATACACACATAGGATAAACCTGGGTAGCCCATTAATCAGAACGGTACAACGCCGCGATACACGAGTGAGACAGAGAGAACCGACTCTTTTCTTCTTCCCCTCTCACTACATATATATATATATATATATATATATATATATATATGTATATATATATACACACACATACACACACATATATATACATGCGAGGGCACGCTCTTTTCTATTCACATTTTCAACTTCGCAGAGATGTATTTTATAAGCGAAAGAGAATGCCGAGAGTTTCTTCAAATAATTTCGATTGATTTATGGATCTAAAGTCTCCTGTATACATATATGCCACACTTCATATATATAGATAATATTTTTTATATAGAAGATAATGCGCATTGTTCGTTGTGCTCGATAATTGTTTAAATTCTTTCCACGCGCGAGCGATTAAAATCAAAAGTTTTACTTCTCGTGTCTCACGAATTGTGTCCTATATATATATATATATATATATATATATATATATACCAGTCTATGAGATCGATCGTCTTTGCTCTTATTTTCTCGTTCTGCTTCCGCGTTGACAGTAAGTACGAGAAGACACGGAGAGATACATCTCGGTGCAAGGGTCATGACACTCCGCTGATGCGACACCTTATTGCTCGAGAGAGTTCGATCCAAACTGTGAGATTAGAGGAAATATAGAAACGAATCGTGGAATGAAATTTACTTTAAGTTTCTCGATAATTCGTCGTCATTTGCATCCCTTTAATTTGTTATGTTATATATTCATGTTATTATCAGTATAATGACAGTCCAGATTTGATAAAAGTGATAAGAGATAAGAATGGTTATATCGTTTAATTTCGCACAAAAGATATATTTAAAATATAATAATCACATGAAACTTGTTAGAAACTTTGTCAATGGAATTGTTTATGAAAAGCTAAGTCTTTTCGATTTTATTACTTATGTAAATTGAATAAACAAATGCATATAACCATAATAGAAATTAAAGGAAAACATATTTTTATTTAAAATAAGCATTTATACAATTATATTTAAAAATAATGGCTGCCTAAATACAATAAGACATAGATAGGATCAAATGTAATTTTATAATTTTATAAAAATTTCTCTACATGAATGTAAAACCCAGATATAGGTTATGACATTTAATAATCAAATAATAACTAATTTATTCAGAAAAAATTATTAATGCATAATGTAATTAAGATTCAGGTTATGAATGAATTTTTATTGTGTCTGCACAATTTTCGGGAAAATTCAAAATAATCAATAACAGGTCCCCTTTAACCTCTCATTAGTAGTATAAGAAAACAAACAGTGAATACATAAGGCAATTATAATATTCGTTAGACATGTCTTAGCGTTCCCAGCCTGTACCTATTTAGGAACAACTTTCAAAAAATTTAATGGAATTTATCTATATAAATTCGATTGTAATTACACAAAACTTCGGTTATATATATATATATATATATATATATATATATTTTTTTTTTATTTTAATGTAATTGACCCTTCCTAACTGTACTCAATCGGTAAATTATCAAAGAAACTCCCTAAATTTGTTACATTCCCCTATTAAAATAATAACTGCAGATATTTATTTAATATCACTATAAAACACTCTAATTGAAACTCTTATATATTTATAATATTAACAATCTAAAAAGAAAAAATAAATAATTAAAAGACGAAAAATTATTACCTTTGAAGTTACGTCTCTAATTTACGACAGTCTTGATGCATATGAAATATTACGGTTATAGAATACGAGTAACTAACCCACCACGCAACATATCCAAAATTTATTTTCAATCCCATAAATTATTCTTAATTTTCAAATAGGTCCTTCCCGCCGTGCAGAGAGAGAGAGAGAGAGATAGAGAGGGAGAGAGAGAGAGAGAGAGTTAGTCCTTCATTTTCCACCGCTCAGAATTTTTCGTTCTTTCGAACAGCTGTTTCGTTCAACTGCATGCATTTTTCGCCTTCTCCTCAGTACATATAAAGTCCAAAGTTGCGCAACGAAGTGGCGCGCGCCGAGAGTAAGAGAGAGAGAGGAGCGGCTGAGTACAGAGCACATAGTTAGACCGGTTCACGTGTCGTAAATTTCGAGCTCGTGGCGCGGTCGAGAGTCATCGGGAGCGGGTGTGTTGTTATACGTCAATTTTCTGTTGGCACTCACTATTATTGCGTATATAGAATCGCGTATTTCTACTCGTCTCGATATATATACCCGCATAGGGTAAAGAACGACAATATACTAAAGAACGACGGAAGCGCTTAGGAGAAACTTTGATCAGAAGAGAGAGAGAAGGAAGACAAGTGCATATCTTCTGTAATTGACATCCGAGTAACTTTTATATACCTGATCCTGCAAAATTAAGTATTTAAGTACAAATTTACATTTTTATTAACTTTTCGTACCATCCGGTAGGTGGCGTTTGATAGAATGAAACTGCAAGAAGTAAAACCATTATGGCTGAAAATGATTATTTTTTTTCGAATTATATTTTCAGTGCATAATTTTTTAAGTATTTAATAAACGTATTTTATAATTATGATAATTAGTATTCAGTAGAAGTGAGTGTTCGTACTAGCCGGAAGGGGTAAGCCGAATTATTTAAATACTGTCCAATTTCTGGCGTCCAGCCAAATTCTCCCGCAAGTAGTAAAATAATTCTACGATAAATACTGTAGATTCCAAATTATTATAACAAGGTTTAAATGATTTTCTACTTGCAAAGGGATAAATGCAATCGACAAACGCGACATCTTTAATCCACACTCGAGCTACTTCGTTTTAATAAGTCGAAGTGTAAACTATAAAATTGGATTTTTTTCGTCACGAATACCTACACTACACGTATACCTACTGTGTGTTTACAGTTAAGAGTACATAAAACGAAATCGATACGCGCTCATCGTATGCGTTCGAACGAACATTATTTACGCAGCAGTAAAATGTTATTATACACATAGCATCGAAATAATGCGCTCTCCTTTGAATTTTTCGGTCGAAATGCGAAAAAAATAAGAAAAAATTCGAGAACGAAGAAATTTATGTTCGCGTTAAATTTTACACACTCTCGTACACCCACTGTATACTGTGGGCTATACGTATATACCCCATATAGGGCTATATAGGAAATCAAAAAATCAAACCGCCTCGCGATCTCATTCGAAAAACTCTCTCTGCCGCTCTCCTATCAGAACTTACGCGTACGCTTTCAAGTGTATATATAGATACAACTCTCACCGCGATTGTTTCGCGATGAACCGAACTGCACCTGTGCATGTGTATATATATGTACAGATATTGGAAATCCGGGACATCACTGGTTGTTTACTCTTTAATCGTGTACTTTAATACTGGTCTCAGTACGGTATGGATTTTGGTTTATCTCTATATCATCATGAAATTAATGGTAAATTATATTGAATTTATTTTGTACAAAATGTAAACAACGTCCGATAGGTTGTGTCTACTTAAATTAGCCTGCAAGTGTCAAAATCATTCTATATATCATTACTCGATATATTTGATTATTTGTGGGATAGTTGATGCGTCGTTAGGCTGTAATAAACTAATTAATATTATTTTATTTATCCAACAAATAAGCAAGGTTTCTTGTGCTCTAAATAAACACAAAGGAACTTGCTAAAGAGGAGATTCCCTCGTCGAATACGCAATCAAATTGATCGAATTGTTTCGAATCACATTTATACATATACATTATACAAAAATGATGGTGTACATTGACAGAATCGATACTTAACGTGATTTAATCAAGAAGAATTTATGTTAGCTTATAACAAATGGTAAAATAATTAGACAATTAAATTTTATAATTACTTTACTTTAGAAGAAAACATCATTCTTGACTCAAAACTATGAACGAGAACATCTCGCCCATCAGAGTGCAAAAACGAATCCGATTAAAGTCGGAAAAATAAAATCCAACTTTTCTTCCACGACTCTACTTTCACTCTAGAAGAGAACGAAATCTTCATCAGGTATTCCTCTCTCGCACGCCCATTTTTCTCGGCGGTTCACCTGATGCGAGAGAAGAGCAAGAGAGAAAGAGCCTCTCCCTTCTCCATAGTGCAAAAAGAAGCGAAACAGATACCGACCTAGCCCACTGTGGAACGAGAAAGAGAGAAGCGCCACTCCTGCAGCGCACGCGACATGCCTCGAGCGGAGGTCAGCTCTGCGCGGAGGTCGGCACGAATTACCATAGGCTGCCCTTTTATAATGCACAAGAGCGGCTGTGTATGATTCTACTGCTGCTGCTGCTGCTGCTGCTGCTGCTGCTGCTGCTGCTGCTGTTTGAGACAAGTGCGGAGTTGTAGGTTGGCGAAAGGACGAGACTGTGTGTACCTGTTGCCGCTGTTGCTGCTGCTGCTGCTGCTGCTGTACTCGATGGTATTCTTGTTACTCGTTTTGGGACTTGAAAGGTTGTTTGGACTTTTTTTCCTTTTAGGATGTATATCCCATATGCATATACGTATGCGTTCGTCGGGTTTCGAAACGAGTTTTGGATTATTTCGATGAAAGGTTTGATGTTCATGTTAAAATGATACTTTTCGTATAATCCAGTCTTGTGTGCTTCGTTTTCGTACGTGATTCCTTTTTTATATACGCTGTTGAGGTGGATAAGCTTTTTTCTTTAAAAGCAATTTCTCTTGTTGAGAAAGTGGTCGGATTGACTTTATTATGAAATTCATATTGTAAGGCTTTCCACCCTCACATAACTAATTCTCTTAAAGCAATCTATTGAATTGAATCAATTAATTAAAATAAAAAAAGTTCGTTAAATGCGTATGTAAAGCAGACTTTGCCGCAGTAAATTTTTCGGTAGTTACTGGATAAAATATTTACATATACAAGTTAATAGTTTACCCTTTTCAAGTATTGCAAACATCATTTTTCGAGTTAAATAAAAAATAAATAAGTATGTATTGATATTGCGAATACATATATCGAGTTACCGCTAAGTAACACATTATTTAAAAATAATTTTAAAACGTGACGATTTACTGGAAAATTATTTCACTTATACTAATTACTATAGTCGTTTTTTTCTGTTTATCACGCCCCATTTAAAGTTAATCTAATTTATTAATTTATAAATTGTTTGCCCTTCATTCGGAAATAAACTATATGCATTCAATTATCATTGCAACTTCATTAATTTCACAACATCCGGTCATTACATCTTTGAAAAAGAATAGATACAAATCGATGAGAACAAATTGATTCTCTATATATTTTTAAACATCGATGCACGAACATGTGTACGTGCAAACATCGTTCATAATTAAATTAAATTTCAATCTCGAATAAAAAAAATTACCCATTAGAAGAATGTAAAAAAACAATGAATAGACAGGGCAAAGCACGTGCCGCGCGTGTGCGAGCATTCAAGATCGACTCTCTCAGTTGGAATAGCGTCACGTTGCATTAGGTTATCTCGACGGTCTGGCAAGTAGCGATGCCTGCGGTGTGATGAAATTTCGTGTTTCTGCAGGCCGGTTGGGTGTATCCAATATATATATATAAACTCTGAGATTAGGGAGGGGACGTCAGTCTCGATGAATATTGACTGCAGTACCGAGTACCGAGTGATAAATAATTGCAGCAGGATTACTTATTGCACGTGTATGTGTACTTACCTGGAATTTCAAATGGCGAGGGAGAGAAAGATGTGTATGCGCGATGCCATAACGATTTCGCAGTAGCGTTATTTGTGGAGAATTCTCGTTTTAATTACATGTAATAGTGTTTGTGTGCGCACGTGTGTGTGTGTGTGTGTGTACGCGGAGAATCGATTAACTCACGGTGTGGCTTTAGTTTTCTTGAATTGTACGTTATTTGTTTTGGCTGGATGAAATGATGATTTGCATCGTCTCTCTCTCTCTCTCTCTCTCTCTCTCTCTCTCTGATGTGTGTGTGTGTGTGTGTATAGACAAAGAATGATCACGTTTCAGAGAATTGAATCGATTATACGCAAGAGCAAGGATTACAATTCATTTTCACGAGCAGACGTGTATTGAGAGGAATGATACTCGTTGCAAAATGAATAAATGGACTTTTCGTACTATTGGGTAGGTGGCATCTGGTCAAATTAGCCTGCAAGCGGTAAAATACAGCGAAAAAATCCTACTTTTGAAAGAAATGGTAGGGATTCTTAGATAAATACTTTCGATTATTACCGACACGAATACATTTGAATAATAAGCATACATTTTTCATTAACTTCTAGTAAAATTAACGAAACAAACGGTAAAAACAGACTACACTGAAAGAAACGATACTTTTCAAGCCAAATGTTTTACATACACTAAAATCATGTAAGAGCAGATATATGTAAAGACCGATATAAGCTAATTCCGTAAATTCTGGAATATACCCATACAGGTACATACATATATATTCAAGGGAATAATTCTCGTTGCAATAGCAGAAAAGCAATTGAAGAAAAACCGCATTGTCACGTCAAATATAAAAAATCATCGACAGAATCTCTCTCTCTCTCTCTCTCTCTCTCTCTCTCTCTTTCTTTCTACCATATTCGTACCCGCACGTACAACGTAACTGCAACTCCACTCTTAGGCTAATGCCTTCTTACTCAAGTCGCCGACTCGCCGAGCAATAAGGAATTCGAGAAAGGGAAGCCATTAGCCGGCACAATTTTCCGTAAGTTCAAGCTTAAATGTATCGATATAATACGGCGATCGAGCTGCGTGATTTATGATTCAATTTCTTCATCAGACTCCGAAGCGCGCGCGCGCGCGAGCTGCGATGCCTCGCCTATAGTGTCTATGTGCATGTATTTACATGCATATAGACATGCACAGAGACACTATAGGACACTATATATAAATTTATATAAAGGTACACTAGAGTCCTTTCTCTATGATGCGCTTAACTACAACTATTGCGATTTCCTTACTATGATCTGTATTTTCGAAATATAAAAAATTTATTGTAACTTAAAGATTGATTATTACAACGGGTGATTGTAGCGGGACAGCCTTGAGATTATTTACATTGAAAATTATTATATTTTGTAGTTTGGTAGAATTATAGTGATTTAATATGGAACAGCTATTTTTAGTAAACATAATATAATTGTTTCATTTTATTTTATATTTTTGTGTAAGAAATGAAAAATGAGAAATGAAATTTGTTTATACAATAAAATTGCTTATACATAAGTATGTACTGTACATATTATATTCATTTTTAAGCAATAAACTTGATTAAAGTGTATTAGAGCATTTTCTAATAAAGAGCTAGTTATTAATGTAAATATTTTTATCATTCTATTTTGTACGGTATTGTTTTTATTCAATACACATCACATTCCTTTTTGTTTGTTTGTAATTCATTTTTTAAATTATAATAAAGAATACTTATTAGATTTTATTCAAACAGGCAAATAAATTTTATTGTAGATCATTGCTAGATTCGGCAAGGACACAGAAAAATTAGGCTCTATACGAATGGATAGTCGCGAGAAAATGTTCAATGTTTCTATTGAAAATATGAATTAAAAAATAATATTTTAGCTTTGAAAAATATTTATTTGTAACAAATAAAATTGCGTTTATTTAAATGTAATATACATTTTTATGAGAGACAAACAAATAATTACTGATAATAATCAAGAGCTAATAAATATTTATTGATCTACTAAAATATAATAATAAATAAAAATTACTTTCAATTATTAATTTATTAAAATCTGCATTTATAATTATTTAATTGACATATATATTATCATTGAAATACATGCAATAATTATATTATATTGTACTTTAATATGGATATGCCAACAATGGAGCGCATAAAAAATGACGATAGACATTCCAAGAAGTTAACGCCGAACCTCTCTTCCCGATCTACTCACACATACCGTACAATTGTACAAACAATAGGTTGCATTTATCCAAACTCCTCCCATAGCGAATGCGACGCTTATCACAACGGGCTCTACGGATAATCAAGACTCGACTCTCTAATCGATATAATCAGGCCCTTGAACATAGAGAGTTATATGTATATGCACGACAATACGATCCGTTGACGCTCTCGGGCAGAAACGTGAACATCGACACAATGCCATGTGCGGATGATACGTGCTAGAGTTAGACCATGTGTGTTCTTCTTCGAGTTACCATAAGAGAACGTATAGGTGTGCAATCAAAAGGAACGTACTTTAGTCAGTGGTGAGTATTGTGTCGTGGCTTATTTTCAATGTTCTGTGTCGCGTAGATTGAATTGTCATTGTTTTGGATGAAGGGAATTTTCGTTGCGACTTGAGAAGACCTCTGATGCAGAGATTGAATGAAA
Organism: Apocrypta bakeri; assembly: GCA_018906985.1. Classification (NCBI taxonomy): domain Eukaryota; kingdom Metazoa; phylum Arthropoda; class Insecta; order Hymenoptera; family Pteromalidae; genus Apocrypta; species Apocrypta bakeri. Next base: position 505,165 of record JACCIA010000005.1, on the reverse strand, counting down.
AAGAAAAAAAATAATGCAAACGAGTATGAAAAACGGCAATGATAAAGATCTTTAGCTCAAAGATACGATTCATAGAGAAATTCATTTTTCGTAATAATTGAATCGAATGGTGTATATCGTGGATGGCAATACTAAAAGCTTTTATATTTATTATAAACGATAAAAAGACACGACGAAAACTCTCCTGGATAAATCCATTGCGCGAAAGGAAAATAATATTTGTTGTAATATATTGATTCACTCGGTTTCTGTGTACTATGATCACATTTTAATTACAACCGACCGTTGCTAGAAACTTGCCCATAAATTAGCTACTTGGTATCAGAGCTGATTAATTTATCGGTAAGATTCTACCGAATGGTCTCGTTATTTAAAATTTTATTCCAGTACAGATAGACTTAAACCATTAGTTCCCCAGTATGAATTGTCGGTACTGGAACAATGGATTAGTATTGGCCCATCCTTGGTTCGATATGAACAGGTCAGAGTTGTGATACTGTACTGATCCAATGCTGACTTCCAGACTAGAACCAGAGTTGAAACTGTGTGATGATTGTATATATTCCGTCAATACCAGCAGAAGACGGCTGCAATGCTGGCGTAACATCCAAACTAGAGATTGTTTATAATCATGCCAGTATCAGTTTACTGTAGCTGTTAGTGCAGTCATCTAAGTAACAAATCAGTAAAATGAAGACCAAATCATCGTACTTTTATGTCAAGAACAGGTAATGAAGTACATGTAAATAAATTGCTGGAATGGCAGAATAGAAGCAGAGTTAAAACTGTAGAAGTTACCTAATGTATGCCAATACTGGCACAGTACTGGATTTAAAGTTAGACTTATTCATAATATACTTGTCGAAACTTATCGATAATTTAACTAATTTATCACTAAGATTCCAGCAGACAATGTTATTATCAGTCGGTTGCTGTTTACGCGTATTTATTAAATTTTTTATCATTAATAATACATTGTCATTAGATCGATAGCGATTAGCAAAGTTATTGGTAAACCTCTTTCCAGCAGCACAGAAAAAATCAACATCCAACAGTTCTCAAAGTCCATGATACACCCCAACTTAACGATGAATACTATGGTAGAGATCAGAGTACATTTATTATCATCAGAGAAGAAAGAGAAAAGAACGAAACAAAATTTAATACAAAGTACAGTTTCACCAAACATTATCACTCACCAGTGACTGTTAACTAAATCGAGTATCGTCTGAAAACAAATACCCCTGATGAAACGTGAAAACTAAAAATCGAAGTTTAACAAGATAAACGATCCAAACAATGATTAAAATTCACAGCATCGCAAACATACCACCCGGGGTTCGATAAAGTACACCCGTGTTACTCGAAATTGTTCATATAACATCGGCATCGTATTCATCGTGCCGAGGGACGAGCTCATTGTTGGACGCTGACGCGGCGAATATCCTACGTGGAGAGAGAGAGAGAGAGAGAGAGAGAGAGAGAGAGAGTGAGAGAGAGAGAGAGTGAGGGAGAAATATTTTCAGATCTCAGTATCTACTCGCGTGCGCGCGTGAACATAATACATAGAGAGTCTGGTATTGAGAGCACGTCATTTCGAGTTTGATTCACGAGAGAATGTAGTCAGGTATTAGGCGCCTCTTCAAACGATTATTATCATAGTACACGAGTTGCTTGTGTCGAGAAATATCGATACGTATAAAATATCATCCACAATAGACCAGTAAGTCATTATCACTTTTCTCAAATAAATGTCGCATAAAATATCAACGTACTCTTCGTTCTCGTTCGTCAATCGTTTGGTTCAATCAATGCCGGAAGGTCTGGAGAGATATATTTTTTATTCTCTCGTCTCTCGCACAATGAAACGATCGAAATTAATAGCAGACACCGTACGAAGAATATTTTCCATTCTTAGCTTCGGGTCAATTCCTTGAATTGAGATAAACATCTTCTCGGGCAATCATTAGCGAATTAAGTTCGCACTGCGTCTAGTTAGCGTCTGTATAGAGACGCACGTGGACGCGGATTATATATAATCCACCTGAGCTAAAATAGGAGTGGGAGAAGAAACGTTAATGTATTCTAATGCTATGCCGCCCCGACAATGAAGGCACAACTCATCTGGCCTCCTCCTCCTCCACCTCCTTCACAGGACCCCCGGTTGGACAATGCGGTCGCTTGACCTCGCTCTTTCTTCTTTCCTCTCTATACCGAGAGACATTTCCTCGTACATTGGCCGATCGAACTCGGGGAAAAATCGCTATGGCAGGAATTTATGTTTAACGGTTTGCTGAGAATCGAGGGTAATAATAAAATTTCGTTGCTTTGAAAAAGAAAGCACGAAAGAGGGGGACAATCGAACGTTTCCGACGTAAAAATCTGCGCTTTGGATTTAAATACAGTAATTACAACGAAATGATCGGTAATGCGTATTCATCGATCGGTTGGCTTTCTTAGCTGGCGAAAGCTAACAATAACAAATGGTATAAAAGTAGAGAAAGTATTGGCTGATCGATAACGATGAAGTCGACTTTGCGAAGATGAAAAATCGCTTGGGGGGGATATAGTGCGTGGGTGCAAGGGATAGCAATTGTGACGCGATGGGTCAGCTAGAGATCGGTTAGCTTTAGGGCTTATAAAATACGATTGTGTATTTGGTAGTGAAAAATACCGAGATAATTATAAAGTGCCCTGTCAATTTGCATTCGAATGTGTGCTTGTATGCAAAACTGTAAGGGAAAATCCAAAAAATTCGGTATGGTTAACTATAATTTGTTCACAATACATAATGATGTCCATTATTCGGAATAAAGCTTATTCCAAACGAATTTCTTACTTGTTTCCTGATTTACTATAGATAATGTACAATATAACTGTATTTCGGCTTCGCCATTCACAATAAATGAAAATAAAAATATAACATAAAATATATTTTGACCACACGGTTGATTATATTATACAAAGATCACCGTTTTATTCATGTGCATGAAGTATAGAAAATCCTAATTTTTTTGCTTCCTTCTTATACATTAATAATACAATAATTGAAGCACTTGCTGTCTAATTTGACTAAACGCTCCCTAGCGGCTCGTAAGAAAATTTTACAAAAGAATCGTTTTTGTCAGAGCTAAAACACTAATGAGAAACTCCTTCACAAGTGAGCCATATTTATGTAACGAACACAAGAGAGAACAAAAATCAAACTCACGCCAACAAGTTACAGTTAACAATCTAAACTAGCAGAAGAAAAAGTTAACAACATTCTCGAGTACCAACATAACATACATCCCACCCACGTTTTGAAAATTTAAAAAATTTGATTATGCACACACCAAGTTTCTTCGACGTAGAGATTAATCCTTCTCACAACAGGCGCCTCGTCCTTTATCGCTTAACACGCGTAATCCTTCAAGTTAAATAAAAAAGGTAGTAAAGCCACCGCCACAGCGATGGTATTTAATTAGAACGAGGGCTCGTTCCCTGCTCTGCAGCACCTCCTAGTTAATAAATCAGTTGTGCTCTGCGTATACGCATTTTCCGCGCGCTTGTGCAATTAAGTCCGGCTAATTAAGCATCACTCGTCGTTAATTTATCGGCTTAATTTGGCTCTCACGCTCCTTCCGATTTCAGCATCTTTTTTCTGCCTATATCGTATATACTACACTGCGCAATACACACGCACCATGAGTATTTTATTTTCTTTTTTTCGGAGGGAAATTGGAAAATTTCGCGCGTTTAATTGGAAGCTTTACGCGCGGGGAGTTATTATACACCATGAAGGTACGGAATTTTCGGAGAGAAATATATTTCGCGGGCAATTAGAACATTTTATATTTTATTTTAGTAATACACGACTCGTAATGAGTCCGAAGCCGTGAAAGTTGATCTAACGAGTTTATGTTAAAAGATAAGAAGTTGATATATTAATATAATAAGAGAGTTTTCCGTAATTCCTTAACAACGCAGTATTGGCTTGTTTAATCTAATTATCGCTCCGATCACGCGTGACGCGTGTCACTTTAGTATAAGAGACAGGCTACTCGAAAATGCGCTAAGAAAATTTAATTCACTTGCATATGTACATGTATATACATGGAGTATACCGTAAATTATACCTAAACTTGTCTCGTAAATTTTGAACGACTTAGCAAGGCGAATGTAAATTAACGACTTTTTGCATTGCGTACAATAATTGTCTGTAAATAAGGTAGAACATTTTTTTCGTTCAAATTTCAATACACGCAAATTATCAAAAGTAAACACCTGCGTTATATATATGTATACGAGTCCATGCATTTAGTGACGGAAAATTGTAACGTCACGTCCGACTCAATGAAAACTCAATTATATGTTCAAAATGATTACGGTAATTCATGGACAGTCATATACACGTACGACTAATGAATTGTAGCGAAACTTCGATTTGCAATTCATCAATCATACGAATCTCCATCGATTAATTAAGTTTATGGAAAATCACTCACTTTTCCTTTGCGAAATAAATCATCTGTATCGGAAGAAATCATTAAATCCTTCGGATATTTTCAGTCGCAAAATGGATACACTTTAAAATAGTCACAGAAATCACTTGCGGATCACAGGCTTTTTGAGTACATTTTTAATGAATTTTTCTCCGTTGTCCTTTGTATAATACAACTTATTATTTTAAATTTTACACAAGTTTTTGTCAGCAGCTGGTTATTAAATATTATTGTTCTTTTTTATGTACCCTTCGTAATCATTAATTTATGAAATTTCCACGCATACTTACAATAATTTTTGTTATATCCAAATTTACGTCTTGAATTTGCATAAATATTAATTGGGCCTCGAAAAATCTCATAACGATAACGAATCGGATAACGAACGGAAGTTTTCGTTCTCCGTGGATACCGATCAGTTTCGAATCTAACGTAGACTTCCTCACACATATGTATATAAACAAAATGTAAACAACTATTAGGAACTTGCGCTACGCATATACATAGAGGTGGAGTGATCGAACGCCCGAGTCCGCTTTCGGGCGAACTAAACCACTGGCTCGTCGTTTGTTTTCCCTTTGCCGTCGTCAGACTTGTGTATTGCACAATGGCCCCGCGGCGCTCGAGAGTAATGCGCGCAAATAATCAAAGTGATTTTGCGCGGTAGTCTCTGTACGGCACATGTTGTAAAATGCATGAATACGCGGCATTAATGCGCTGCCGAGTCAGTCAGTCGTCGTTGTAAGAATCTAAGAAAGAATGTAAGAGACCGTGCGGCTGTCGCTGAGTGTATATATACTAACGCATTCCAGTTCGAGGCTGAGTCCTTAGGAAAATTGTTTTTATTTTATTTACTTCTTTTTAGAAAATAGGCGGAGAACTTGGCGTATCTTTCGAAATGATGTAGAAATATTTAAGAGTTTAGAGAAATGATTGGATAAAAATTGCGGTACATTTTTAATTTAATTTTAAAAAGACACTTTATTGACCTGGGAATATTTTAATATTTTCTACATTTTCGACAAAATTGCTAATAACTTGACTACAAACTTGAGTAAGAGAAGACGTTTCTTTCAGAGATAACAACAAATTCGTTTACATTCACAATTTTAAGTTTAATCCGTTTATTTTTTACCGTTTCAATGTTAACGCACACAGACACAAATGTTATTTGTACCTAAAATACTTTCAATAGCATTTTCATTAACAGCATCTTTTCAAAAAAATCGAGATTCTCGCTTATCAATATGACAACGAATTATTCTGTCATCAGCATATTAAATATTAATTTGATCGGTAAAATTAAATTAATATTTAGTGTAGCAAAAATTTGCGAATACATAGTCAAATTTTAAATAGTTTTTCAAATCAATTTTTAATAACGTACAGGAATTTTTAATTGAATTTTTAGTAAAGTTTACCGATAAATGTCTCTCCTTGTACGAACAGAATATTTACTTGTACCACAGACGTTTAGAAGTAGTATACAAATGCGCTCGATAGCGGCGAATTCAACGAATGATAGCACTTGATTTAGAGTGTGTTAAATCGTTGAAAAATAATCCTTTTCTAATCGAAAAGCAATTAAATCATTCTCCCGCGCTTCTCTGGTTACAAAACATTTCTTTCGCATTACCAATCCTGTATGAGTTTTTCCCGCTCTCAGGCTTCGATTAGTATAGCTCCGGATTTAATTGTGCGCTTTCTAGTCTCGCTATGAAGTCGAGTTTAACTTCCGCTTCTTGATAAACTCCAATCCCAATCGACTTGGACGTACACGCGTCTCTATATAACGTGTTTCCTTGTATAGACATTCGATTCGCACGATTCGATTGGTCGTAATTGGGTTTAATTGAATTATTATTAAAAAATTAACAGACCGGACGAACCGCATCGCCTACCAATAATTTACAGCACGAAAACGACCAAATCTCTTTTCTTTCTCAATGTCTTGCTCATTCGTTTTTCCTTAAAATTCTAATCAACTATCACGATGATTTTTTATACAAGCAACTCTCCGGTATTAAAAAATTCGTCTATGGTTTTTCCACTTGCTAATTTTGCCAAACAATTCGTTATCATTAATTCAGTAATTGATCGTAATTCGGTTTAATTAAATTATAATAAAAAGAAAATAAACAGCCTGGATGAACAAAATCGCGTTTCACTAATTCGGTGAGTGAAAACAGTGGAATCTGTTTCCTATCTCAATGTCAAAGCCGTCATTCTCCCTTAGTTTTCCCTTAAAATTCCAACAGATAATCACGATCGACGACTTCTTCCTACATCCAACTCTCTGGTATATGTAAAATCTATTCAGCTAACGCTTTTCACTTGTTACATACATTGAAATAGAGAGAAAGGGCTCTGGGAGTTATATATACGACTTTTACAACACGAAAAGAGGATCAAACGTGAGCTTCCTACTTTGTCCGACATCTTTCGAGATCATTGTCCCGACGCGCAAGCGGATTCCCGTTCTGGCTTCTTGTTAGTATGCAACGGGTATAGTACAGCTTATGCGTTAGTCTCCTCGGCATCAACGAGAAAGAGAGAAGGAACATGTTCGAGCTACCGCTATCGCTTATTAAGCACCTGTCGACAAGTATGTGTGGCAATAATTATCGCTTATTTTTTTTCACTATGTTTATAAAGAAATAATTTTTTCAATCGTATTTATACATCGACATTTGTAAATTGTATCTCTTGTAAACTTTGAAGATAATAAGCCGTTTAATTATGTAATTCGAGGTCAAAATTCAAAGATGGACACATGTTTTATATAATTTTATAATAGGTGTATAATATCAAATAATAAAAACTCAATCACTAATGTACTCTCCTATGAACAGCATTCGCCTCTTCAGGATTTAATAATGTAAAATTTTTCTGGTCATTTCACAGAATAATTAAAATTATTAATTATCAAAAAGTCTATAAATAAGTGTAATGAAATCCTCGTCAATTTGAAAAATTGATTTATGTTCTTTAAAATTTATTTAACCAATTGGAATTCCTTATATGAAACTGTCAATAAAATTTAAAAAAAAACCTTGAAAATTTCTATAATCTCTATCGTTATTCCCTTATTTTTTCAGTCGTGTCAATTACTTTCACTATCAACTTGATAAAATTTTTTTTTTTTTTTTTTTTTTTAAGAAAAAAATGTATGTGTACGAGTGTCTAATATTATACAAGATCTATCAGTTGCACGAACAATCGATAAAACGAAATCGGTATTCACGTTCCTCGTGGAAAAGGATTTCTATTTGCGACGCCCACGTGTCAAGGGGCGGGTAACATAAATTCGCACTCGTTTTCTCGAGTAAAATCCGTGCAGCCGCGTCGCGCTCCGATGGCAACGACTGCAAATACGGACGTATCGATCCACGAAACGATTTATAACGACATGAGGATTTTATCACGCGATTTCGAAGCAGCGCTTGCTCGGATTCCTGGAATTTACAAAATTCATTAGGATCTAGGTCTGTCGATCGGGGAACTTGTACAGATAGAGAATCGTGATTGATGCGTCTAAATAATTTCTAATAAATAAGCGATACCGCGATATATACAGTAAAATAAAATTATTAATATTTTATTTTTTGCTGGTAATAATTGAACTACAACGCGATTAAAATTTTCATAAATTAAATTCAAATTTACTTAATGTAAATTACGCAAATTTACAGATTGAGCAAAAAGTTTGCTTTGTTTAAGAACATTCATTTTTAAAAAATCATTCAAACTTTGTACTCGATTATATCACTAAAATCTTCAGAGGATGTCTCTTTAAATTAATAAATAAAAAGACTACAACGCAAGATATACATAAAAAAATCGAGTAAAAATGAAAAAATCGTCGCGCATGACGTATATATATATATATATATATATATATATATATATGTCAAAAACAAATTAATAGTCGATAATGACTGAAAACTATAAACGACATTAGTATATTACACAAAAAAATAAAAAAAAAAATTTATTTAGCACCTACTGACTAATTACACTTTGCACTGTAAACTCGTTCGTCTAACAGCGAAGAATCTCAAGATAATCTTTCTCTAAGTGTCTCTAATGCACAAACGCGGATGAAAAGGATCTCCCGCTGTGAATTATTTTTTCTCCAACAACGAGCTATTTATACCTGTTATCGTAAGAGCGGCGAGACTCTTTTGATAATTATTTTTTTTACCGATCGTACATCGAACTAATCGATCGATCGCCGATCAATGCTACCGCTCTCACATAGCCAAGGTTCAAGATCGACTTTCCGCGACTTCATTCGCGCGTATACCTTGTGAAATCTCGCAGCGACGCGTGATTTATGGGAATATTGCGAGCGGCTCCTGCGTGTGTCCCTATTATATGTGTCTTAAGCGCGCACTGGCTTTTATAATGAATACCGAGAGAAAGAGAGAGAAGCTATGGAATCGCGAGAAACTCGTCACGATATAATCCACACAGCCTTGATACAGCGATGGATTTATTTTTCCTTTTTAACGAACGCTACGTGTATTCTTTCGAGGCGTAGGCGAAGCGTTTGTTTGTTTTGAATTTATTTTCCTCGATTATGTCGATATATTGGATGATATGACCAAGTGGTGATTTATCGAGGCTGGTACAGTACAGTTGAATAAAGTTTGTAAAATGCCATCTGTGCTATAAATTGCCGGTATTGGAAGAACGGGCCAGTACAGCGCTATTATGGCTCCTTTTATATAGTGGTCGATTTTTAGTACTGGTCAAACTTATGTTTCATCGATTATATCAAGTATGCTTGATATACTTGATCAGTACTGATTTAAAGTCCTGTACCAGTATTTAATCAATTGGTTCACTTCGACCCGTACTAGTTCAAAGTATTTGACTAGTATTTGACCAGTTGAATCAGTTGGATAAGTGCTCATTCAATACTCTATATATAGAGATACTCTATATCAGTTCTTGCCCAGTACTGAGTCGATACTCCATTCTTACTAACGATTGTGTTTTCGCCAATATTAATAGCAATTTCAAAAGATTTTGAATTTTTATACAATAGACCTTCCGCAATCGATGTAAAGTGCTTGTCTACGAGGTTGTCTTGTGTTGGACTTCTGTTGTCGTAAATCACACGTTGAGAAAAATACAACAGTTACTGTACGCGTATTTCCAGAAACTCGTGCAAAGCATTCTAACGCAGTATAGGCGTGCGTCCTTCGTCGTTGCTCGCTCGTTGAAATCACCGATACCGCCTAAACAAGGCCAATATCCTTGGCTCTTATTACGCGCAACAAATGCGTAATAAAAATCGATCGTTTGTTATATGCAGTTGAACAATTTATTTTATTTTATACATACACTTTTTTCAAATTTTCTGTCAAGTCAGTAGATTGAAAAAATAACCATTAATAGAAGTTTAACAATGACTATCTTGTTCAATCAAAAGGATTTTGTCAAAAATACATTCCTCTTGTCTCAAAAGTATGCATCATGTTCAACGTTACACAGTTCAAGATACACCGCAAGTACATTACGCTGTATTAGAATTTGGAAAAATTCCAGATTAATGGCGATTCATAAAACAAATTTGAACTCTCCACAAGATATTCTCTCGTCAAATTATCAGAACAATAAAACTACGATCTAATCCAATCTCTCTGAGTGTCATTCCGATGCCATTATCGCTGACTCCCCTGCAGCAGCTAATTGCTGCTCCCGGAAAAGATGAAGGAAGAAGAGACTTGATATTATTTATACGCGAACGAAACGCTGCTAGTCAGAGAGAAAGAAAGGGAGACGCAATTCCCGACGCTGCCACCGCCGTTGGGTGTAATGACGCGGCTACCAATCTCTAACCTCGTGATTACGTCGGCCTCCATTCTATTACAGCGCGGCCACTTCTCGCGCCTTTATTCTTCTTCTGCTCCTGATGATCCTACCCTCGAGTGTGCGAAAAACGAAGATTTCCTTTTGATCGTTGCGCTATGCTGCTGTGCGACTGTTTTGAGTAATACTTATTTAATAACTCTTTTCTGCACCGTATACGAAGAGAGAAATACCAGTAAGGTTTTCATGATGTCCATAGATTTCTCAATTCTATACGATATCAAATTTTACTTTAAAGACAGACGCAATTGCTCTGCATCCATCCATATTGCCAAATCCATATTATTTAACTACCTTGATTTTAAATTGTCTTACAAAGTAGTTAAAACTTAAGTAGGTCTTATTAACTAGATATTTGAGCAATTAGCTCAACGAGAACCGACGCCCTCTAGCGGCAGGTGTAAGGTCCATTTTTTGGACGGTCAGATATCTTACGAAAATTAGTACTTAAAGCAAACTTTATAGCATGTAAAGTACAATCATAAAGTACATAAAGTAAAATACAATCGCTTTTATTATCTTCGGATCAACAGAATCTACAGTAAACAATTGATTTAGAAAACATTTTTTGTAATTTTTTTTAATATTATATATACATATACAGTTATATATATATATATATATATACAGTTACTACGTGAATTTATTTGTATTGTTCAGTTAATTTTTTAGAATAACGAAGTTTCTTAAGAAAAAAGAGTGTTCTCGTTTTTTCACCTCGCGATCATTAGTTTTATTGGCACTGAAGGCATAGCTGCACTAAAGAAGTGCTATAAATTGAAGCCATTTGGATTATAGGATTGTTTTATTGCCGACATTTAGATCACCGCTAAGCAATAACGTTAGCTTTATTAGGCTTTTAATTTTTCCGACTTGTACGTACGGAATAATAATAATAGTGTGTAGTAAACTTTCCAAACAATATGTACGCATCAGTGTGTGTGTGTGTGTGTGTGTGTGTGTGCGTGTGGAAAGAAAAAGATCAACCTCACACACTTGACGTGAAAATTCAAAAGAAGCACTTGAAATCATCGAATGAAGTAATTTGACTCTAATAAATCGATATAAAAATGACGAGTACGAAAATAAAAATGCCGCAATTCTCTCTGTTCCGAAGTATGAAGGCGTCGTGATTACCACTTATCCATAATTCGTATTCTAATTGCGTAGTCGTGACTTGTCACGTGATAAAATCAAGGTCTTCTGTTAGGTTCAGAATTTTTCTTTGTACCGTGTGTTTTAATCTCGATCATCTATTGTGCACTTTCATAGAGCAGAATGGGTGTATTAGACCTTCAAAATTTTTTTCTCGTCTTATACTCTTTCTCAGAGCGAGCACTAAGCGCAAAACAATAAAAGGGATTCGATCAAACATTCTATTTATGCGAATGATTCATTGTAATGTTCACGTTTTTCTGATTCATTTGATTTATTTGCGATTTTACGTCTATCACGCTTCAGCGCTAACGAAACAATAACACAATGTAATTAGTTATAAAAGTGCGTATTAAGCGATTATTATATTAAGCGATGATTCGAAGAATGAAATAAGTTAGGAATGTTAATTTGAAAATTATTAATCACGAATGTCCGTGACATTTCAATTAAAATTTAAATTAAAAAATTCACACCATTGCTTCGAACAGAGAATCTTGGGAATGATGTATTAAGTTCTATTCAATATGGACATTAGTCGATAATAATATATTTCCAGAATGTGCGCTTTAATCATACAACAAAGACAATGTGTAATCGATGCTTCTGGATATTTTGGAAATTTAATTTATGTAATTAACTATTGAAACGTCCATTATGTTTTTGACGCTTCATCTGTTTCTCGAAGACTCATTAGGCCGAATCTCGTAATAGGAAAACCAGACACTGAGCTTGTACATTTTTCTTACCGTAAATAGTTACATCGAGTATCAAACATTAAAAAGAAACAAAGAACAACTCAATCTAAAGTCTTTGAAATTATTTACGAGACATTTAATGAGTCTAAATGGAAATTTTTATGCTTGACAATAAAGAATAAAGTTTCACCGATGAAAATCTATATTACTGGATAGTAAACATTATTTCGATTCCTGTTTTAACGAGCATAAAACCTCATTAGTTGAATAATAATTCTTAAAAGTTTCGTTTTTTTCGTTCTCTTTTTTCTTGTGATAAAAAGAATATCGATACAAGCGCACATATATGTCTTACGCTTTTATATATGTCTATAGATTTTGGTTATCACCTCTATAAATTCCTATCTTTATTAAATAAGCTCTTGTCTTGCGATTATTAAAATCAGAAAGCATATTAAGCTATCATAATTAAAACCACGCTACTGCTGCTTAATTAAAGCCCTTTTTAAAACAATGTCAACAACCGTCAAGATTAGTCTTGATTAATTATTCGAGACCGAATAAATTTACGCATCAAAAGAAACTACATCAAACGTGAAAATTCTCGTAAAATGGAGCTTAAGTAGTTGAAAGGTATACTCTAGTTCGAAAGTTACGCTAGCAGTTGACCTGAATTTTGCCAACATTACGTCTGTATCGAGCCAGTTTTGTGCCAGTTTTGTGCCAGTATTGGTGCACAATATTCAACCCTTACGCAATTTTATCTCAGGTTCAATTCTGGTACGCTAGCATTGGCCAGTACAGTATAACAACTCTGGCCTGTTTTACCACCCCCATATCAAATCAAGGTTGGACCAGTATTGGAAACCTGTATACTGGCTGACAGCAAAGGACCTGTACTGGACGGTTGTTCTAGGACCGGCAATTCCTACTAGAATACAATATTCTTCCTCACAAACCCCATAATCATTCTACTGTAGCTAATACCATTTTGGGGATGCGACGTTTAAAAAACACCTCCTTGGGCTATTAATTTCCAGTCAACCGAAGAACAAGCAAGTTCATCCTCTCCTAACGATCTTACAAGCCTACTACTACCTTTTCAACCCAACGAGGGATGAAGTTGTTCTCATCCACGGTGCAATCGCCATAAGTCACGAAGGTTCGGCCGATGTGCAGTATATATATGTTTAAAAAAAAAAGAAAAAAAATCACACGACGAAGCCGCCTATATTACATACTCTCACGCCCGTAGACTTAATACACGGCGATATATCCGCAGCTTCTTCGCTTTTATGTATACATACGTATATATAGCCTGAGAGACTATCGGAGCGAAGGGAAATAGAGACCGTGTCGGCGCGCGGCACTGACCTTGTAAATCGCGAATCTCAACATAATATCAGCTGGTACGCCTGCTTGTTCTCCCGCGCGATCCGGTCCCGCTTAGCATGTGAGGATAGATAGAAGAGACTCTTTTCTGTGTTCTGGGGGTATAACCTCAACCTCTTTCGATGTTAATTATCGAGAGCGAAATTTTCTCCTGGATTATATGCCTGAGAGAGAAGATACTTTGGTTCGTATTATACCAATTATATATTCTATACCGATCGAGAGGGGAAGCTACCGCGCGATGTTGAATGTTTATTTTTACTTTGGAATTAAACATTGGAAAATAGTAAATAACAAAAACAAAAACATGTTGATCTATCGCGGTAATAACAGACGCACTATTTTCAATTTATCTTGTATTCAATGTCTTGTGTATATAGATACACAAGTGAAGATAGAATATACCGATCTATACATGATCCAACGTGAGGTGAGATGTGTCTTTGGATTTTTTTTAACAGGTCAACAGTTTTGTTGCTGTTCGCCCTTGAGATACGATGATTCATAGCTATATTCGCGGTATGTGTGTAAGCGTATATATGATGTATATAAGAACTGGACTCTCTTAGATAGCGGCGAGAGCAGGTTCGTTCCCACGCGTAAATCAGGCGAAAATCAGCCCTTTCTAATGGAATCGGACAAATGCGAACTAAACTGTTTATAATCAGGATTATGCAGATCAGGACTGAAATAATGTTTTTTTTCGTAATTTTTTAAATAATTTTTATTTAAATCTGTTCTATTCTAATCTGTTGAATCGTAAATATATAACTATTGTCGTTTTAGATAAGTGCTAAAACGTTTATTTTATAGAATGTTATTTTCCTATCCAATCCTAAATCTATTGAATGATATATGATATATACATTTAAACACAAAAATGAATACTCAAGTTGTCTTGTTCATTTTGTGGAGTTAATATGAATTATTAAATTTCACTCGATACTTTTGATAAAACTAGACGCTCCTTAGTGTACAACTACAGTACAACAGCTATCTCCGAATATTAAAAATGCGTGAAAATCAATATCCACTATCACTAAAACTATTTCAGTTTCAATTACTCCACACGTTTAACAAAACTAAATCACATCAACGAGCGAGTAAGATCTACCGATCGAACAGTACACAATCGCGTCAAATCGTTCATGGACTCGATCCCTACAATCTGCAAATAGCCTGAAACCCTTCTATGCTCTCGTACATGTATTAACCACATACTCAAAGCCAATAACCACACACACTTACGCACGTACACACGTACACGTGCAGAGAGAGCAAAATCTCGGAGGGACAGTCGAGGTCGGCTAAACTCGCTATAATGAGCAGCGGCGGCTGCCAACATGCAAATATCGCGCGGTAGCAGTTTATGCCGCACAGCTCGCTTATAATATTAACGAGCCCCTACAGCAGTAGTGCCGAGAGTCCGAACGCACATATATCACCAGCCGCTGGATTTAATGCGCGAGACCGAGCGGCTTTTCACTCTCTCGCGCGCGCGCGAGGTTCAATTAATGGCAAATCCGCAATAGCGTAAATCGCTAATGTATATATAGCTCGAAAGAGAGAGGATGAACTGGGAAGTGTAAAGGAATAGCTCTTGATAATCGTCTGTTTGATACATACAGTTTTAGAAGTACCTCGTAAATTAACAAGTCGGCGCAAATCAACTTTTCGAGCTTGCCTAAAAAAAAATTTTCGTGACGAAAGACACGGTGATCGCACTTATCCGTTGAATTAAATTATAAATGTTCATTTATATATATATATATATATATATATAAATGAAAATTTATATATATTTTGAGAGAGAGAGAGAGAGAGTCAGAGGAATAAACGAGAATTTATTTCCTCTGTTGGATTACTACTATTAAGGTAATGTTTTTTATGTGGAATAATTGTATTTACTCTGGTTTAAGAAATAAAAACAATAAGTAATAAAAATAGTTACATACAGCAGTAGCAATAATATTCTTCGCGGTACATTGACAAATCAGTGGAAGTATTTGGAAGTAAGTAAATCATTGGTCAAGAAAAAATTTAATAAATATATTTGCGAAAATTAAATCTAAATAAATCTCAGTTATTTCATTCGACTTAGATGTTCATTTTAGTTCATGTGCCTCACTTTTTTATTGTAAATAAATTATAGAATTTAAAGCTTTTATGGTGTATTATGTTAATAAATGAATAAATAAAAATTAAACAAACTAAGACTATCGCTAGAAAAATGTTGCAAAAGGGCGAAAGTCAATTATTCAAAAACTATAGTCAGAGTGAGTCTAAGACATCAGGAACGAATCGAATAGACCAAAAGAAACGACTAAATAGCTAGACATAGGGAGACAGCTATGCGCTAAGCTTAACGAGCGTTAGCTCGAAGATAACGATGGCAAAGCGCGAAAACACGGGTTTCGAACACACATCGACCTGGTGAAAAATGATCCGCGAAATCGAAGCCCGTTGTTCGCCAAGCTCATATATATATGTAGATATATATACAGCGCACAATTTATCACGAGTTTTTCAACGAGTTGGTAACTGGTATTCGACTTAAGTGCGCGAAATCGTAGGATTTTGAAATGTACCTAAGGAGGATTGATGTGGACGAGTGTTTAAGAAAAACCAAAAGGAAATTGATGGATTTCGAGGAGAGCGATGACTTCTTGCTTATTAGGTACTTTACTCCGGAAAGAGCCATTGCGCTATGATATATTGGTTTCATTATTTTATAAGCCTCTTAATTTTTCCGATACTAGAATACTATTCAATTATTCATACGAAACACTGATGAAGTCGTAATGAGAATAAATTAGATAGTAATAGTAATGATAGAAAAATGATGCCACTTGTCGGTTAATTTGACTAGACGCACTCTAGCGGATAGTAGGAAAAGTTAATGAAAGTATAGTATATTTTCTAATACCTTTTAACTTGAAGTTCGATTCAACTAATCGAGTTACCATGTCATTTTTCACTATTCTGATAATAATCGATCTGAAAACTTATACATATATATACACTTACGTATAATATACCCTCGATCGCGATCAAAGCCGTTTAATAGCACAAACTTGCCCCTATATACACATAAAATCACATTCACAAGCTCAAATAGTGCCTCATTAATCCTCTCATGCTGCGGCTCAACCTCGACCGTTCTAAAATTCACAACGATTCTCGTGTGGTTATTTATACTTTCAGTAGCCGTTAAACACATTTTCACTCACGCATATATATACACACATACACGTACAGGTCGATTATTTTCCGCATCTGCGCAAAATCCACAAACGATATTTCACCATAGATTCAGATTTATCGATGAAATTTCGATAAATCTGAATACGTTTATTAATCATCTGCTCCTATGCATTTATATACACAATCGCAACAATTATTACCATTAATTTATGTATCAATCCCCGTATGAACGAGAGATGCCTTATCTCGTGAAATCTATCGGTACTATTCTGTGCATATATATATGTGTGTGTGCGTGTGTGTGTATATATATATATATATATATATATATATAGCGTGTGCTCCATTACTTCCGTCGTATTGTACACAATATCATATTTTAAGCTGCACATATTCGCCGATCGCAATCTTTTTCACACGGGATGATGGCCGCAATGTGTTCGTTGAGCACAGGTATATTAGAATGGCTACACAAGCTATTAATCAAAATACTCTAGAAGATATTAAGGTCAACACGGTTTGCGACGGTTGTATTATCGTGATATGTTTTCTAATTAAACATTAAACCCTTTGAAGTTCATTTAAAATCAAGAGATGGAGTTTTCACTACTTTTACAATGTTCTATTATAATGACCTGAGAAAATGAAAATGAATATTTTTTGTAAAAAATGCAGCCTATAAGTAGGTGAATGCATGTTCAGCTCCGTAGGATTCGTACATATGAAATATTAATTTTTTTGGTTTAATAAATAAAATATATGAGCAAATAAATCTCTTTACAACTACATAACTAAGGAACAAAAAGTGAATGTCGTATTACTTTTTTTTGACGAACGTCTTAAGAATGATATTTTTAAACGTTTCTTTCCAGAATCAAAGTATGAAAATCGAATCGATCGAATATTGAGAAATTATAAACTATTAATAATTTATCCATTTAAAAATCATAAGTCTGATAACCGGTTTGATTTTCAGAAATTATAAATTATGTATTATATGCGGATAGCTATAAAATAACTATAAATAAAAAACTAACGAATGAAAAGTTACGTAAAAGCCCATTTATCCCTACTAAGGGTTGTAAATTAAAAAATAAACACACCACAATTATTCAACGTATCTTCTCTTCGTAATTACAAGAGAACAAAATGCTCCTTGGAAAATTACATTCGTACGAGAGAGCAACCGAAAAATTTTCGTTACACACAGGGTCAAAGTGAGACAAGACTTCCGACCGATACAACCTCTCGCGCTAGTCCCGCAATTAGTTATATTTTCCCCGGACCGAACGGTAAAATCGCTCGGTCCGTTAAATCCCAAGCTCAAGCGAACGGCTAAACTTTCCCAGCTCTCTCTCTCCCCCAACGGAGTCGTGAGTCGGAGGTTTTCTGTGCGAGAATAGGTGTTCTCTCGGAGGGGGGGGGGGGTTTCTACCAAGAGAGAGAGAGAGAGAGAGAGAGAGAGAGAGAGAAACTCGTCGAAATGCAAGAGCTGATAGCGATCTCGGAATATCGAAAAGAGGGATGAGGTATATTCGCGGAATAGGTACGTTTGTTGCAATGTCATCGGGGTTGAGAGGTTTTCGCTGAACGAAACTGCAAAAATAAGAATTCGAAGCAAAAAAAACCCTTTTCATCCACAAAGACGATAATCTTGAATAGATTGCTAAAAAGATATATTTTTGTTCAGGTTAATTAGTCGAGGCGTTCCATAGCGAATATTGTAAAAAGTTAAAAATGAAATTTTTCGTATACGTTGCTGCTGATAAATAGTATCACTACAGGTTAGATCAACATTTTAATACAAATTGTCAATTTGATCTCTTGCAAGTTTATTTGACTAGACGCCATATACCCGACACCAAGAAAAGCTAATAATAATATAATCATTTGGTACAAAAATGATTAATGTTTATGAAAAGGGAACAACTTTTTGGAGACGGAAAAATGTTCATTCAAAAGGATTAAACAAAAATCCTCAAAAGTAAGACTTTCTTCAGCGAATACACATAATTATTCGTAATTCTAGAGACAGATTGCGAAAGTGTGCTCTAATTTTAGCTTCGTTATTTCTGAAAAAAAAACAATATTTAGATTCGTTTCGAAATCTATTTTCTGGATAGTATTTCAATTGCACGTGTGTCCGTGCATTTCTTAAGAGTAAATAATATTTATGACTACACAAATAACGATAAATTGAAAATGTCGAGCAGAATATTTTTTGGTCACGTTACGTGAATATTTACAATATAATTTATTAATTATTTTCTTACGATATTATATAGTTTCCCATGCACTAAAGTACTAAATTACACTCGCTCTTATAATTCACAATAATTTAACATAATTTTCAGAAAAATGCAATAACAATTAATCCCAAAGCCTTTGGTCGAAATCGATCCTTTACACCATCCTCTCTATAGAATACGAATTCGATACGACAAAAAAATAAACGAATAAAGCACAAATTACGTATTCTCTCTTAGCTTGTAAATTCCATTGTGAAACCGATACCTCGTAAAAGTGCACTATAGAGCAAATAACCACCGTATATTTTCGTACTCTTCTTCTCGGTTATTACTATTTTTTTGGTACACCATACGGAACGCACCTTCGCTTAATCTATAAATGCCGCGAAATTGTTATGCGTAACTAACGAAGAAAGCAACCGCACCCCGCAATAGGCCCTTAAAATGCAAATGTGTCGAGCGAGCGCGCGTATAACAAGCAGCTCCCACCCAATTTGCAAGGAACCGGTCGAGAATAGCGCGTGTGTGTCCTTATACGAGGGGATGTAACTTTTCCTATAGATGTAAGCGCACGTTCGTCTTATCTTGCCGAGGAGAGAGAGAGAGAGAGAGAGAGAGGGAGAGAGAGAGTAGAGACTGTTGGGACTACTGCTATCGGACCCAAAACGAGATAGAGAATGAGGTTTGACGCGATTAGCATATACGCGTCTAGTTTACTTCCGACCGTTGTTCGGAGAAGTTTTCTCTTTTTGGAAGGGGAGATTTTTTTTAGTGAGAAAGCTGCTTTATGTTGGTTCTGGTTTATTAGTCAGAATGAAAAGTAAATGCGTAGGAAAAACGCTAATTTTATGCTTGTAAAATAATAAAGATAATACTGGTAGGGTAAACGAAAAGAAAAACGAAAATGAAATTTCGAGAAAAAGGATGGAGAGAATCTCTTTTGAATTTAAGAATTTGTCGATAAGATCCGTAAGATTTTCTAATTTGTCTTTAATACTTTATTGGATTATCTCGTTGTCCGTTATTTTCAGACTATCGCGATTTTTAATTTGATAATCAAATACGAATTCGTCGAATAAGTAATGTCGGCAAACATTTACTGGCAGTAGGTGGCTTCTTTCACATGTATTTATATGCTTCCTAGAATTTTTAATGAATATAAATTAAATTTGCCTCAAAGATAAACTAGATCTGAATTAAATATACGCATACAAAATACACCTTAGCATAAACGTTGTACTACAATCAGTTTTCGTTCTGTTCAAAAAGCGCTTGTAACAACTCTCAACGCATCGTCGAATTTTCGTTAATTCAAACCCTCTCCCTTTAAAAGAATCAAATCACACCTTTTAGCTCCTTCGAAATTTTTTCCACAACCGATCATCGATCGATCTTTCTATATGCACTATATATTTCCATATACGAAGAATTAACCGGTCGGCAAACCATAAGTATACACGTACGAGATCTACTATCCTGGCGCCGGTGCGGCATACAACTCCAGAGATAGAGAGCGAAGAATCTGCACGAATGCAAATCACGCTCTCTCTCTCTCTCTCTCTCTCTCTCTCTCTGGCTCTCGAACGCAATTGTACCGAAGCACGCAAGCAAATGCGGAGAACTGCACTGGAAGTACTCGACAGATATATCCCGCTATACAATGATTCGGGAATTAAGCGAGTGCCTTTTTAGCGTAATTAGCAATTGGTATTGCTTTATACTTGGCATTAGCATTGAGACGATGGATAAAAAAAAATATATATATATATATATATATATATATATATATATATATACGTGTATATTTAGTATTTATTACACGCGATAAAGCGATAACACGCATGTATCCTTATCGACACAATAGAATCCTCGTACAGCCGTGAAATATTCCAAGCTCACAGACGCTGATGATAGACGTACGGTAGCGAAACTCAATCGTAGACTTGTCAAGGCCCTTTCGTTCTAGGAGGTGCATAAAACAGACCAGCTGCTACCGGTGCGTAATTAACTCGCATACGCCTCCGTGTATGTGTGAGATTTAGATTTAGTCGGAGCTGTCGCCATTAG
Organism: Apocrypta bakeri; assembly: GCA_018906985.1. Lineage (NCBI taxonomy): Eukaryota > Metazoa > Arthropoda > Insecta > Hymenoptera > Pteromalidae > Apocrypta > Apocrypta bakeri. The sequence continues at coordinate 484,036 of JACCIA010000005.1, read as the reverse complement.
ATCCTCTCCACTCTCTTAAGCGTAATGGAGAAAAGCTTCGAGAGACCAGCTCACGCATAAGAAAACTCATTAGTTTTCGAGGAAGAAGGCGCAGGTGTACGATGGTGTGTGTGTGGGTATATATGTATAATTTTTTCTTTATATTTTTTCAAGAACGCGATCGAGCTGGAGTATTTTAATTGCAGAACATACATATAAGCGCGTTAATTTTCTGCAAATCCGTGACAAAGTCGGTGATTTTCTTCCACGAGTGCGATTGCAAACCGCTGACTTTCTAATGCACTTGTTCATCATAATACACGGGAGAGCTGTAGCCTTGATGTGGAATTTTGTAATATGTATAATGGTAAAAAGTTGTATTGAAATTCTGCGATTACGAAGTGAACCGTTTGGATTTTACGAGCTGTACATACAAGAAAGCTACTAGTAGTAGTGTATAAAGATTCCAGAGAAATGATTTAATTAAGTGAATTTATCGATTATAAGTACGATTGCTTGTTAACTTCGTAGATAAGAATTGCTATGAATTATAAAGAAATAAGCGCGCGCGCGTGTCTGTGTGTGTGTGTGTGCGTGTGTGTATGTACACACATAAGAAGTGTGTAAAAGGTCAAACTAAAGGATATAGTATCGCCAAAATGACTGACCTTACCAAATCTACTCTTCCGCTTTCCCATACCAATACGTTATCGGGTCTATCGTGAAAACTCATTAATGCGTTCCCACACAGTACCCACGTAAAAGTAATCTTATTAAACTCTCAGCTGTCCAGCTCACGCACTGGAAAGGACGCATATATCGAAAATCTCCTGTACGTGTATATGCTTGATATTATGACGAGCGACTGTCAGAATTTCTCTCGTACAAAACGCTTAATATACATCGCCCAAGAATATTCTATTAGATAATTAATGCGCAAAGCATGATTAACTAAAAAAAAGACTAGAGTTCGAAAGAGAAGATTTACAGCCGATGATACGATCTTTCTTTTTCTACAGAGCAAAGTGTCGTTAGAGAGAAATTGCAGGTTTACCAAGCAAGTATAGATTCAAAATCCGATTAGAAAATCGTCGTATTTGCATTTCACTGAGTTATACTACGCTGAGGCGTACTGGTGCGTAAAATTTTAGGTTGATCCGTAGTGATAAGAAACGATTTCGTAATGTTTATGCCGAGGAAATACCGCGTAATACGGCGGGGTTTTTCAAGCTGATCTTATCCATAGAAGATTTCATTGATTGGAAATAAATTAATTGCTCCGCTTCTACATAAACGATCGTCGATTGAATTTGAACTCTGTGAATGGAAGCCTTATATACACGAGCTTTCTAAAATAAATTCAATTTTTGTTGCTGATTAAGTCAACGAATAAGAAACTTCCTTATTTTGCTTGGGGAGATCGTTGACGCGGATTACGACAATCGGAAGATAACTAAATACCGCTTATCGAGATCTAGTCGCCTGGTTTCTGAAAACTCAATACAGCTGCATTTTGTAATAACTAAACTTATGCGCTTTTCTAAATTTATTCCTTTATAAAGGTTGTCCTTTTAACACGTTAAACATTACAGCCTAGGAATAAAAATTCTTGGCGGCTTACATGCTAGAAAGATATAACAACGTTGAAAAAATCATATTATCTGCAATGGAAGAAATTTAGCTTTACAAACGAAATGAATAAATTTGAATTGTAAACGTAGATTTTTTAAAGAGAATGTTATTTTGTTTTAATAAGAAATGTCCCTTATAATTGCATTAGCTTTGTCTCATTACTGCTTGGTGGCGCTTAGTCAAATAAACCCGCAATTGGTAAAATGATTTTCTAATTAACGGAGATAGTGTACAATTTGTATCAAAATTTTAAATTAATTAACTTAGTGACGCTAATTATATATTATATACACTATACACATATGTTATTTACGGATAAATAAAGAAGCTCTGTTTTTTTATTTTTTTTACGATGCACGAGACAAGTATTATTTCCTTTTGCAAGGTAGATAAAGAATTTTTTTTTTTTACTAATTACCAGGACAATATTTTTACATTATTATTTTATGATAGCACTACATATTGAAATTACCGACACAATGAAACTAATTTATTAAAATAATTTAAAGTTTTCGAATTAAAAGTGTATTTAGATACTTTAATAATCTAGTAAAAGATTGAGTTTAGATTCTCAATTATACATATATAGTATAGAATATATTACACATGTATAGTATATATCTGAAGACGAGTCAAGCCACATGTATAAGTATATATATATATGCATATAGATTGCTTGATTGAGTTATGCTCTGCATTATTTCATAGCAATAACGATAATGTTACTGGAATCAAGTAGCTAAATTTGGATTTTTAAATTATGCAATATCGTCTAACCGTTATGTAACCGTATAGGTAAAATCATGGACTGTTGCTTAGCAAACGATTCTGGTTGGTTTATTTTCTAGCAGGGAATCCTGAAACCGTAATAACGTCAACAGAAAAATTGTAAACAGTGTAATTACGATTAAAAGGAACTATCAAGCGAATAAAATGCAGAGGGCAAAAAATAGCGAATTTTTTCAATAATGAATTTTCTGTTGTTTTTTTTTGCATTCAAATCGAACGGTACAATTTGCATATTTACTTTTATTTCAATATCCATTACATTTAAATTGCTCGGTTGGGTTACTTTTGTAACGTAATCTATATATATACCGACGAATTCCTTGTATGTTTCTCGAATTGGAAAATACATAAATAAATAAAAAATATTTAATTAAACTAATACCTCGGATACATAACTCGAACAAATACCGTTTAATTACAAACACGGATATGTTCCAGTCAGCTTAAAAATCAGTCAAGGCGAGAGGTAAAATTAGGCTTTCGCATCAGTCAGCCGGATGACGAGCCATCGAGTCAAGAATCTAATTGCTCCTGTGCATCCATGTCAGTAAATCTGAGTTCACGTCACACGTAAAAGCGTCGGAATAAAACGCCAACGTTTCATGGAGGTGTACACATCTCTTAATGGCAATTTTAACCTTTACAGTTAATCGATGACATGATTACCTTTTTAATTGAATCATTGATTGATGGAAAAAAACTCGGTCAAATCGGCGCTAAGCTTATGTGAGACTCACCTGTAACAGAAAGAAAAAAACCAGTTAGATATGTGTATATGTTTATCTCGTAATCGTATATATTGATGTGTTTGTTTATCTCAATGGGAGTATAAAATCCATTACATGATGCAGTGTAATCTCTCTGATATTTATAAGGAAAAATGATCGAACGCCAAGAATACGCCTTGGGAGTCCCTAGAGATTGTACGCGTACAGCGCGAGTGACAAATGAAAAAGGACTGCAGAATTCACGAGTTGGTGGGGAAATCGACGCAAGGACGCCGGAACTCTATATGGTTGTATACGCAGTTTCCCCTTGCCGTAGAACAACGCTTTATCGAAAAGTCTTAAGAATTGAAATATAAAAAAAGCTACTATTAAAAACGTCTAAAAAGCCTAGGTAATGAAATTGATGTGAGTTTATCAACCCATGCTCAATAGTTGATCAATTTTTCTACCAGGCTTAGTTTTACGCATAAAGAATTGCGTTTACCTCTACAAAGGATTTATTTATGAATTGCATATAATTACTCATGTATGCGTTTGGGTAGTAAATAAATAAATAAAGATTTATCGTAGGAAATGAAAATTTCGTTCTGTTTCTCAACTCTGTCTTATGTACATAAATATCTAAAAAAATCTATGAGTATAGTAGAGTAGAAAATACTAATATCAAATATATATCAAGTATAAAAATGATATTCTATAGCTATCAAAGAGTTCTCCTCGTATTATCCGTTTTATCTGCACCTTCGCATACGCTGACGGACAGAACGAAGGCGAAACCGATTCGTCGTCCTAATGCAAATTTACGACCATATCAGCGCGAGAAAATCGTCCGACTGCTGCGCGTCGCCGCAAATTATTGCTGTCCCTGTACGTATAGACAGAAGTTATAGGTCTTGAAAGAAATTTTCTAACGACAGTATTTATAACCAGAGAGATAGATAGAGAGAGGGGGATTAAAAGAATATAAATAAATAAAAAACAAAGAAGAAATTTAGCGCTTAGGAATAAAAATGAGCCTTACAACGATCAAGATAAAAAAATATCAACAAGACACATCTTGTACATAGAAAAGAGAAAAAAACATAGAAGGAGAATCATCTTACGTAAACGCTCGGATACGGGTACACGCAATCGACGTAATTAGCTTTGGAAGCTCGCATCGATCGGTAGAGAATAAAAAAAAGGCTCAAAGTCATACTCTCGCACCAGCGCGCTTTCAATGCAAAAACGTGCGATATAAAGAGATAAATTATTCTATCACCTGTTCGCGCAGTTCTTGCTTACTGGAATTTCCCGAGTTTGCATAAAATCATCCCTGACAAAATGAAAAAGGCACGAGCCATATCCTACCATAAGGCAATTTACCAAGCATCAAGCAAAGACGCGGCGACTGTCGCGCGGGATTCCTTGAAAAAAAAATCGAAGCCAATGTAAGAGAGACTTGCGCGTGGCTGTATACGTACATCACGCCAACTGTAGAGAGAACAGGTGAGAGACCTTCGACCCGGGCGGGGTCCGACTGTACGTGCGCGTTAGGTTCATTGAGGGGCAACGGCCCCCATTTACCTATACGTACATACTTATACGTATATATGTGTGTGCATGTGTGTGCGTGAGTTGGAGGTACAGTGGTACCACCCCCTTCTGCTTGCGGAACAACGGAATCTAATGGGTTTTTAAGTGGAGCCTGGTGTCTCGGAATATTTTATGCGCTACATCGAGAGAAGGTCGAGCGCTTGTCACAGCGGAATTAAGTTCTCTCACTTATGTGTTATATACGTGGTTGATTAATCGATGAATATCCAGAGGAAAGAATTTTTCCTCGTAACTTCGCACTCCCTCGACGCGAATCGATCTGGAATGAACTTTATTTCTGTTCCCTTGTATTGGCCAACTTCTTACTCGGTGAACCACAGCACACAACAACGCTTTTTCATGATATATTCATGCATCCCTCCGACGATTATACTCCCGTCGCGTAAGTATATGTATATTACTTGTGAAGCCGAGAGACAGAGAATTGAACACGAGGGAGTTGTATGGAGCAGCGGCCTGTCCCTATACGTGCGCGTAGTTTTCCCTTAGCTCGAGAACTTCCACCTGTACAAGTTGAGGTAAGATACGCTGCAATTTTGCGGTCGAGAGAATGCGTGTGGGGTCAGGTATCTACCTATACGTATGTTCGTTCAAGAGAGAAGAAACGATTATAGAGGTGCGCTCGATGTGGATGAAAGAATGCGAGTTTCTGCTTCTTCTTTTATTAGTTGTTTCACTTCTGTTATTCTCGTTGATTCAGTGCTTCGATTGGAGAGATTCGATGAAGGAAGATTAATTATGATTTTATAGGTTTACTTACTTAGTTTTGTGTTTGACAGAGGATCGATTTTATTTTAAGTTTTTTTAATAGAATTGTTTCAATTACACATAACAATTGCATACTTTGATCGATGCATTGAGATGACGACCAGCTGCACTCAATTGAAAAGTTACGAATATATCATTTGCCTGATTGATAATTTGAATTGTAATACAAATAATTTGAAGAATCCGTTGAATCTTAGAATGAAGATAAATATTGTGGACTCTCGATAAGTTGCCGCAGGAGCCGGTTCTACACTAACGCTTACGCTCACTAATGCGCCTCTCTCAGCTACTATTAATCTACATCGTAAACTGTTTGATAAATCGCGTGGGCAGGCTCTAGTGGTAACTAGTTTATAAGCGTTTCCGCGGCTGCATCTCTTTAAAAAATTCGGCAACTTATAGAGAGTTTTTAAATCTAGCATCATTATTTATACGAGATATTCTTACAATTCCGTTGAGAAACATAAAGAAAACGTTTGGTATTATAAAGTTTAAAAATATTTCGAAATAAAGTGTTTGAAATGACGATTTGTTTAGAGAGTCGCTCTTATAGAGATATACATATACACGCATAAAGAGGCACGAAAGAAATGTGACATTTTTTACGATAGCGGTTAAACCGTAATGATATCTTTAACCAAGTGAAGTCATTGTGAAAATGTTACACGGTCGTTAAGTAAATTTCACTTAGTCACAGCTCCGCGAAATATAATATACGTATAGTTGAACTGCGTTCATTTATAACTCGCTATTTTTCTCCTCGTGAAAGGCGAAACTAAAAAGAATACTTCCATCATAAAAAATACCATCCGACTCCCCCAAGTCACACCTATAACAGTACCACAGCCATCCCAGACGCACGCAGAGCGAAAGTGGCACGAGAGTCGTCGTCTCTCACTATATACATTCACGGTCTTATCGTCGATTGTCCCAACCTACCTCAACTCGTCTCTCTCGAGCACTTCTCGTTTTCATTCTCTCCCTACATCTCCTTTGTTTCTTCTCTCTCTCCCAACCCTCCTCCGCGCATAAACATCTGTCCGTCCTCTCATCTCTTACTCCATCTTCCCGTCTTTGCGCTCTTCCCTCTTTTTACTGCCACTTTCTACTCGTGTGGCACCGACTCCTATCTCGAGTCGACCTATACATACATACATAGATACATACATGTAGCTATTGCGAGAACGACGTAAAAATGTGCCTGGTCACTAGTCGTCGCGTACTGTAATCTTGATAAAACGCGCTGCACATACACACTCGACTCGAGGAAAATAAAAGAGACAGGCTGAAAAAGTAGCGGACTGTCATTTGCGTAATAACGAGAGGCGTTTATCGCTATAGGATAAGAGGGGAAGAGGTGAAGGAGTGGAAGTTATACCTATGATACTACTGCGTTCTACACCGTCCATTGCCAATCGGAAGAATAGCTTTGCGAAGGAGAGATTACTATTTCGCTGCTGTTGTATTGTAAAGGTATATAATATGTTTTTTCCCCTTTACCCTTTTAGTATTGGACCAGTAGTACTTGTTCAGTACTTGACCCGGCCAAAATTACTATAAACCAGTGCTGGTCCAGTATTGAACCAGTAGTGGAGTTATAAGATTGGGCCATATTTGAAAACCAGCCAACTGTACTAGTATTGTACCAGTACTGTGTCAGTATTGCATCAGACTGTTTCAGTATCGGGCCAGTATTGGCGTACAATATTAACCGTTACACAGTTTTAATTCTGATTCAAATCTAATACGCCAACATTGGGCCAGTACAGTATTACGACTACGATCCATACTTATCATCCTGATATCGAAACGAAGTTGAACCGGAACTGGCAACCAGTATATTGGTTATGTAAAGGTTATGGTATACTGGCCCGTTGTTCCAGTACTGACATTTCCTACTAGAATACGTAAGAACGTTCATTATCATAATTCGATTGTCATCAAGATGAGAAAGATTATTGGAAAATGTTCATCACTTTTCACCATTCTCGAAGTCGTCGCAATTGGAAAATAGGACAATTCACAAAAGTATAACATGGATGTAAATTCAAAGAACCGCGATAACATATGTGTATAGATATAGATATACAAAAAAGGGAGATCGGCAAGGAGGTTAAAAATTAGAAATGAAAGTGCCGTAAGCGGTATAAGTCCAGGAGTAATCATAACTATCCGTTCGGTAATTGTAAATTCGTTATGCTTCCGATAAAGCTTATTCGCAAGTCATTACTCGCAAGGCTCGATTAGCCGCTTGGGCGTAAGTCTATATGTATATGCTATACATATATGGATAGAAAGAACGAATTCACCGGGACAAGATATCGAAAGAAAAGAACATGTGTAATAACGTTAAGGATCGTTTTGAATAGTAGAAACGCGTATTTATAGATCTCAGGACGATTAAAACGAGTTTTCACAAGCATAAATATAGCGCACACTGGCTTAAATTGGTTTTCCGCGTATAGTCCTGGGGTATAACTCATTGTAATTGAAGTATCTCGCGTAATAAGATACCTCATAATCCGGTACAATTTAATTACAACGATTTACGCGAACGGACGCGCCGAACGATATATTATCTGCAATTCTTTTCTTCTGTTTTGCATAATAACGCATGAAAGCACATATATATATATTTAATTAAATTAGCCGCAACTCTGAAGGGCGATGGCAATGTCGCGAAATTCATTATTTTTTTATCTCGTTCGAATAGCGCGTGTCTGAGGCGTAAGAGAGAAAGAGGGATAGGACACAGTAATAATAAACTGTGAAAAATGAATAATTTCACAAGAAACCAACTGTAGATTCGGGGGAGAACCTCGTCAAGGATGATCGATGGACTTACGTATGTATACATGTACAACGCGTTTTCTCGTTACGCGAAACTGTGCCTGGCGAATGTTGCGAAACCTCCATTTAGAGAGTAAGAAAAAGTGGTGAATCGAAAAAGGATTGATGATTGGAGAATGAGAGAGATTTGATTATTTTTGCTGGATGTAGATCGATGATCTTGTCGTTGGATCGATTATGCACTAGGGGGGAAATATAATGCGATTTTCTTATGGAAAGTTGATGGATTTTTGGTTATTTGAACGTTGCATCACGACTCCGAATTGATACACAATCAGCTGCCGATCACATTTTTATATAATACATACATATATATATATATATATATATATATATATATATATATATGTACATGCACGTGTTACGCGTAGTGCACGACTTTAGATCGACCAAATCGTGTTCAAATCTGAATACTGTAAAGTGTCACGAGATTTTGAAGAAAAAAATAAATAGAAGTATACGTGTTCAAAAGGGTCGGGGAGGCGAAAAGGGAACTATTAGGTGTAACTTCGTGGCATCGAAGTGCGCCTGTATCTCTGATAGCCTTTGTAGATAAGGAGACGCGAGACAATACGGGAAGTTGGAATCGTGGAATACAAGCGTTTCGTTTTAGAGAGAGAGGAGTAGTATTCTAATTCCATCTTTGTAGTTTCATTTTATATTTCTATTATACTGCTTTGGTTCAAATAATGCTCACAGAAAACTCTACATCTACCATTAGTTTTTCTTGTATGCATAATAATTCTGTCTAAGCCATTAAGGTCCTAAAATGATACAAAGTGATCAGCTGATTTGGACCATGGTTCTTCCATTCTGTAAAGTAATTCAGGTAATAGTAGTGGAATGGACACAATAATAAAGTAATTTAGAAGCATCTTCAAGACATCTTCATCCAAAGCCATTAGGGGCCTAAGTTGTTATAAGGTAATCAGCTATTTTGGACGAGAGCTTTCCCGTTCAATAATGTAATTCAAGTAATAAAAGAGAAAGAGACTCAATTTAATAAAGTAATTTAGTATCAAGTCGTTAGATTTGTGTTCTTCGAGTGTTTATGTTAATGTAAACGAAACGCTGTCAGTGGGCGGATCTGATCAGAAATATTCACTACAATTTCTAAAGCTTCTGAAATATATATTTTTTCTATTGTACATACTACTACTCGCGAGTATTTATTTCGCGTAATCTCTACATTTTTCTCTGTTCATTTCTCGAGTACAGATAAATATGTATGTATATATATAACGCAGTAATATAACTCTATTTATCCACGACTCATAATAAGGTACGTTATATACGCTATAAGAAATTCTCGTCTAGAGTATGCGAAGGATTTTTCATCAAAAACTACTCGAGCAAATTGAATGAAGCATAGGAATGTATCAGATAAGGCTCAGTAATCCAGAAACTACTCTCTTTCTCTCTTTCTCTCTTTTGAAAGCAAGAAATGCGAAACGCGCAGTACATTAGATCTCTATAAACCGCGAGTCATTTCACCATATCGAGCCAATTCCACGCACCCACTCTTTTTCCCTAAACCAGTCAGTCGAGCAAAAGCGAAACTTACTCGGACAGCTCGACACTCTTCTTCTCTTCAATCTCTCGGGATATAAGTACAGTCAACCACGTCTTTCTCTTGGTTAAGATCATCGATGGCGGGATAAGATAACGATGCGACTCGTTAATGTGACTAGAGCAAACGCTTCATAAACTGTGATGGTGGTGGTGTAGGTGCGATAGTGCAAAAAAGGAAAAAGAAAAAAAATATCAATAGGTCGAGTGGAATGGACTTTAGCTTTCAATAAGCACGCACGGCGTATCAGCGATTGCGACGTGCTACCGATCGGTACAAGAGATACAGAGAATATGAAAGAGAGTAAGAAGAACGAGTAGCAAATACAAACAGGGAGGGAGTTCCGGTTTGGCTTGTTTTTCCGTAGCCAACGGCGGTTCTCTACTTCGCTACCGTAGTTGGCTCAACATAGCGAGATGATACGCCGCTAAATGTACACATACACATATGCTCGTTGGTAATCGCTGCTATTTATCGAATCACTTTGGCATAATGAACGATTTAATTGCAGTTATAGATGTCATCGTTATCCTCGTCAATTTATTCAATTCGCCAACGACACCTTATTCCATCTTCGGGTGTAATAACAAACCCAACGAGTTTAATAATTCACCACCAAAAAAAGAGAAAAAACCAACAACAAATGAAAAATCTCCACGGGTACAATCGGTATCAAGATAAAAGCCTGTGCTGGGATTTTTCAACGATAATGCTGCCTTGAGTCTATACTCGTGTAGCATTAACGAATGCGCGACGCGATGCGCAGCGTATCCAGGAAACGTCAACGGCGTGCGCGCACAGAGAGGAGAGCGCGAGTTTGCATAGCATCATAGAGGAGACTCTGCACGAGGAGAAGCTGTTGCCACTGTATGTTGCAGCAGTTGACCGTCTCTGGTACACAGGTACTTCTTCGTCGTACTGTATATAAGAGAGGACCTGCGCGAGAGCCGGAATTCCATGGATGCAAATTCGATGAGGGGGTATACTATCGGCCCCCGATCGTGAGCTTCGAAGAGGGATATTTTTCTCTGCTTCGTGTCGAGGTTCTTCGTCCTTTAGTTTTTTATTTCTATTTCTTTTTTTTTCACCCAAGGTGAACAGTACACATACACACATGGGGCAACAATTTCAATAACTACATACCCTAAAACTATCCTCTTTGTCTCTTTTATTTACATCCAGTGGGTGGGGCCGTGTATATGGAAAGCTTGAGACGTGATGTATATACCGGTCGGCGAATATATGCAAACCGCCGGCGATATAAGTATACGACACAAAGGGGGAGGGAAGAGAAAGAGGGGTTAAGGCCTCCTGGTCATGCGCTGCGGAAAGACGCCGTAAATCAAACTTTGTTCTCTCTCATCTAGTTCTCCTTCCAGTCTCTACACGTGGAATATGGAATTCTGACTTACTTCTAGGTTCTCTGACACACAATTGGCTTGTAATTTTGGTATCGAGGTTACGTTGAAAAACAAAAAAAAAGATAAACAAATTAGTCGAGAGATCGTCACTCTCATCCCTAGCTATGGCTCGTATGCACGAGGCTAAGTGATTGACAGGGTGGCCGGAGAGAACCCAAGAGGCCACTCATCGTCATACGTGAGCGAGCATCGGCGCTTCGCGCTATGAATGTCCGAGTGAGTTACGATGCAGAGAGGCATAGCTGCTGCTTGTGAAGTTTTTTTTTTATTTTCGAGCTTTGTTTTTCCGGGTAGAGAGAGAAAGCTGTTTGATATTCTATATCCGAGGTCGAGGACCTGTTTCGTATGGAGAATTTTGTTTTCGGACAAAGGTGCTTTCGAATACCAAATCGAAACCAGTAGTAACAGGTCGGGGACTAGTGGGACGACAAAAAGACGCCTATATATACCAAGTAATAGAAATGTCCAACATCGGACCTTTTTCACATCCTCGACGAGGATCCCGTGGGAGACATATATACACTTGATTGTTATTGTTGTTATCTTTTTTTTGCTGTTCAACGTCTACAGCACGCATCCATATCAGGCTCAGTGAAGTTTCATACATAGACTCGGGCAAGGACACTCTCATCAAGATAGAGTTTTATGGCTACTCAAGGCTACAAACTCGCAACGATTAAAAGCAATCACGATTGCTGCTGTTGCCGCGTATGAATTTATAGTTTTTGTAGCTCGGTGACAATGTCTCACGGCGCGGCCCTTCGTAAATCCATCGAATTTGTTTATTCGACCAAGGATGTAAATCATCCACGTGGAGTCCGTTTGCGCTCGTTACCCTTTGTTCGAACCAGCCGGTGATTAAAGGAGAGTAGTCGATGATCGTCGCCCCAGCGAATTTACGATGCGATCAATTTTTCCAACTAGTTTTTGCACCGAGAAAGACAGAGAGAGATGCTTGTTAGCGATTTTCTCACGAGTGGAAGTTCGAGAATGATGTTTTTTGTTCATCTTTAATAATATTTTCACCTAGAAATCTGATGATAGATGATGCGATCGAGAGCGTATCGTTTATAAAATAAGACACGACGATTTTCTACGCCACCAATGCATATGCGTGACTCATACTACACGAGTGAATCATACGTAGCAAAGCTTTTTCCATTGTACATCGAATCTAGTTCATGGATCAAAGCGACGCGTTTATAGGTCACGTTCGCGGGAAAAGTCCGAGGACTGCTCTTTGCCTCGGTTCTTTTTCCTCTTGCCACGCATGTATCCTCGACGACATCTATTTTCGTCCGTCGCAGGCTGTAATTCAAAATATATAAGAGTAACAACCCCCGCGTCACAATCACAATTACGTGATTATGTCGAAACTATTGGTTTAATTTAAAGTCACTGCAGTTTCCGTATCTGATTATTTTTGTATCAACATTATCTTCTTATAGCACGAATCCTTTTATAAAAAAAATCGTTACGTTTGTAGCATTTTAATCTGTAGTACCTCTAAATTTCGCCGCTTATACCCCCCCACCCCACCCCGCCCCCAATACACGATGCTGAATCCGCGAACTGTGCTTCTAAATTCATTAATGTTTTTTTAACAAAACAATTACATTTTTGTAATTGAAAATCGATGGATTATATTATTGCCATTAAAACGCAGTTATGGTTTGAAATGTTAAAACTAATAGTATAAATATCGAGACGTTATACATAGCTAATACTATAGAGCGTAGGTGTGAATTAAGCCTGTAAACTCGTTAATAGCGCGTCGCTCGAGCAAAAGCCTCGGTTATATTATCCTTGGAAGAGCGCAGGATAGGAATTCGAAACGCGTTATCGATTCCAATGCAGCGTAGCAGAGAGAAGCCTCTCTCACAGGCCGGAGTTCATTCGGCTCCGTGGCTATTCGGAGAATGTGCGCCTCTCGTTGTTATCCCGCGGTGCAGAATCGCGTACATTTGTTGCCGGACCCCCGATTCGTGACTCTTACTTGCGCGAAAAGCCGGTACGATGAGGGAACGAGGAAACGCCGTTTGGAAAATCCAGCCCGTAGACATACACGTGCACATGAGAAAAGAGTAGGCGAGAAAAGATTCGTCGCACAATGGATGTTTCGAGATGTGGAACAAGGATACTCTTTTGGTATGTTGGCTGCAGCTCAGCAGATAAGACTTACCATTACTGATAGTCTGATCCAAATACTGTCAAATAGGAAACTCTAGACGGCTATATAGTTAGCAGTTATGGTGAATCTTCGGAGTGATAAAAACGGACCAGAATTTCAATATGCACGTCAAATTTCGACTGAAGATCAAATTGGCCACTATTTGAATAATGCATAACATTACTGGTCCGATAAAGCTTGCTGGACTTAATCCGCGTCTAAGCACTCAACCAGAACATATACGCAACTGGCCAATATGGATTGAATACTAAGCTAATATCGGATTAGCGTACTTTGAGTAAAGTGTTACTGATCCAATTTTGGATCATAGATGTGAATTGTTATTCCGACTGTAGAACAAGGAACAGGTTTTTGTACTGTATTCGCTACTTGCGACAATTGAAATCCGCGTCATGCATCATGTTTTTCTCTCTATCCTTTACGAATCCTTTACGAAGCAGAAGTTCAAATTGAAAGACCTAAACGTTCGTAGAGCGTAGTTGCTTGACTAATGATCCTGAACTATGTTGGAACTACAGGAAAAGAGTATCGTGGTACTGGGTCAAGCGCATACGCTCACACCTGAAGGTGCGCATCTCTTTCCTACAGATTACATTAGTTCCACGAGAGCGAAACAAGGCGCTCGACGTGGCGTGACTATCTTCTATGAGAAATCGATCTCACCCTTCATTTCTTTTTGTGGGTTAGACCGCAAAATGATGAGAATCAGATTTGTCGAGAAATATATATATATATAACTAGTGGGCAGGTAACTGCGCCTAGATGAGCAAAATACGATGGAAACAGTTGACTTTTGAAAATTGGATCAATTCGCTTCAAGATACTAATATATATTGAGAACTGTCTGGTCGGATTAATTTAATCGATATCTTTTGCGTATCTTGTTTAGTTTGAGCTTGAAGATTATAAAACAAACTCAGTGAAATGTAATTAATGGCAATGATGGATTAATAAACTAACCGATCAATTGACGAAGTAACATTTCAAAACATTAGAAAATGAATCTTCGTTTGCTCGATTGCTTTACAATTTGAATCAAATCTATACACAGATAATATATATACATCAATTGATGCGTCCATCAAAATCGAGTACAATCTATTCTCAACGAAATTCATCGATTTTCTACCAAACATCTTCCGTATTAAGTGAGTACTAAATCAAGCTATTCCTCTTCATCAATCTACAGTGTAAAATCCTCGAGCAAATGTGGGACAGGCTCGTTCCGACCGTGGGCTGTTGGCCCTGGCCTCCGCGTGAGCTCTATAGAGACAGAGAGAAAAACCTCGACTGCACTGAATCCACGAAAGCTCTTCGCTCACGATTATCGACCAAGCGCGGCACAGGTGCTTCATTCTCGCTTCGCGATAATACATTTATTGCTCGCCGCTATTCTGAATTTACGATCTGACTCGTCCTTTTCGTGAGGCGCATAAACCTGCAGATACAGTCTACTACCACGCCCGGCCTTCGATATCGTACGAATGCTTGTGTGTCTATGTAGACAAACTCGCATCATCTGGATCACGACATTCCATTATCTCCTTATTGTTTGATTGACCACTGACTGACTCATAGCTGTTGCTTAATTAAAGTCCCGCTGCTTTGAATGAATTCGTGTTACTTTTTCGCTTTCAGCGCACGGCTGTATGCACGCCCTTGTATCTCGAGGCGTCGATTTGACACTTAAAATATCAATCCATCCGGCTTGATAAAAGTTCTTAGATATGACAAGAGTAAGAGCTGCCAACCGATGTTGATAAAGACTGCATCATCTTCTCTCCCACGTGTATCTCTAATCCAGATAAATATATATACATATACAGGGTCCACATCAGTAAACCGTAGTCCAGACTGGTAAGAACGACGCTTCTTCTTTTGCTTCTGCCTCATTCTCTCTCTGTCTCTCTCTCTCTCTCTCTCTCTCTCTCTCTCTCTCTCTCTCTCTCTCTTTCTCTTTTGCTCATAGTACGAAGGAGTTGAGGGGGCGTGCGATAGTTCAAGTCGTGAGCGAGCAGCCCCGCCCGACACGAGCGCATCTCTCCCTGACCCCCGCTGACTTTAACCCACCGAAGTACGCCTTTTGCTCTCTCGTTTTTCTCACTCTCTCCTTCGTCCTGGTGTGTATGTGGTACACCTATGTGTACGTGGCTATATCTCGTATCGCATAGTTATGTCGGTATGATGTTTTTTCTTTTTCGTACGTTTCATTTCCTTTCAGTTGAAGTGTCATAATCATAGAGTGCCTTTCAATGAACGCGTGTCGAAGTGCATAAACTATATACAGATGATCGTCCTTGAAAATCGCACTAAATCCTGGGAACCGATAAGAAGTCTGAGTCATGCACGTTTACAATGGTGTAATATAACACACCTAGAAAAGATCGAAAAGTGCTTTAACAGGTATTCGAGCAAAATAATTCAAGCTTTTCTCTCTTTCTCGAGCGCTTCGTTCAAGGGCATCACTCCTCGCGCCTTAGGGAAGGGCGCCGCCGTGTGATAAGTGTGGGAAGGGCAGGTTGCATAAGTTTAATATTATGCAAGCTGCTGAATGCGTCGGATGCCTTACACGCAGCTCAACATCTTCTCCCACTCTTTCTCTCACTCGATCTTTCTCTCGCGAAATATAAGAGAGAGAGAGAGAGAGGGACTCATCTCTGTGAAGCTGAAGGACGAAGGGAGAAGAAGAGATAAAAGGTGAAGGTACACACATATACAGATGCTGGTGTGTACCTGCATAGAAATCGCAAGAGCGTTGAACCCAGGAAGTGGCCGTGAAATAGTCGTCCCTCCTCTCGGCGCTGCCGCGAAAGGTTAACTCGCGCGGCGCATCTCCAGAGGTCGAGGGAACAAAACTGCCTACCGCTGTGGCGCACAGGACGAATTGAAAAGGAGGATGAGCCAAGAGATCCAAATGAGATCCGGCGCGACTGTGGAAGCGATTGTTTTATTTCCCAAAGATTATGATGATTCTTCTTCTCCGTCTTCTCTTCTTCTTCTTGTACATTGAGAGGGTTGGAAATTTTCGAACGAACTAGTAATCTGACTGACACTCCGAGTCCGCTCTCTTATCAGATGTTACAACGCATCATCAATAATCAAAATAGGAATATGCTAATCATACGATCGATCTCGTGGTGGGGAGAAAGAGAGAAAGAGAGAGAGAGGGGGAGAGAGATAAGTGAGGCATCGAGGCACCTAGAGGAAAGTCCAATTTCGTTCCCACGATTAGGCGTATCGGTGCGCGGATGGTTCACTAACCTCCCCCTCTCTCTCTCTCTCTTTCTCTTGGTTAGAGCGAGAAGGAGAGGAGAAGAAGACGAAGAAGAAGAAGCAGCATGTAGTGCGCCGGTGTAAATCGGCCGGCGGGATCGGGAACTTGTCGAGCTTGTCAAAATTCAATCGGACAAGTCCGAGAGCGCAGATGTTGCTATACGTCCTTCCTACTATCCCTCTCTCTCTCTCTCTCTTTTACCAGGCTTTTCCGAGGTCACGGACACTTCTCACACCCCGTACCACATATTTATAAGCTGTGTACCTGCCTAATTGTACACAAGTGTCTTTTACATCGCTATGTTTTAATGACTGGATTTTATTAGGCTGTGTAAAGCAATCAATATTTTTTTCTCTTCATAACGCCCATACATAGAGAGAGGTGTATCCTTTCTTCTGACCTCTATCTAATCCCACAACCATTAGCATGCAAATGCTCCTAAAAGCTGTCAAAGCTCGAACAGTAGATCAATTATTCTCCCTTGTGTTCCTATCGATTATGATTTCTCTTTTGGCTTTGAGGCTTGTAATCTCTGCTCGTATACATGTGGATCGATATGCTGTTGCGGTTTAACGAGCTCTACCAGCGGATAAAGTGCTTTAATTACTCTCTCTCTCTCTCTCTCTCCTCTACTTTTGTCGTGTGCAGACAAGAATTCGTTTTGTCCCGAGAGAAGACGCGTCAAAGCTAATAGACCTCTTGCAGCTACGAACATTAATTATGCGTTGTGAGTATAAATAGCAAACTGAGTTTGATAATGAAACTTGACAGTGGATTAGACTTGTAGTCAGTTATTCGAACAAATCATTCTTGACTCGATTTGAAATTGTTCTTTCCAGGATATCTGGATTTTAATTGAATATCATTTAATGTTTATCCTACCTGAGTTTGATCTACTTCCACTTTAAGATAATTACTAAATTGATATATATTTACTGATTAGGAAAATACGAAAGCTTCACATCTTGCAAGGATTAGCTTGTCAGAATTGTCAATCAGTCTTGGATGGTTAGAGAGAATTAAAATAAAAATTAATATCATCATTGAAGATATGTTACACCTAAACGCGTAAAAAATACAAATTAATTTAATAGGAATTTGGCAAAATTATGATGAATTCTTTACCTAGATAAAGAAAAGAATTCTTTACTATAAAAAATGTGGTTATATGGATATGAATAACGTTAAGGTTTAAATACCATTAATACTCGTACACTAATTTTCATGTATATATACACAATTATTAGACATCGAAATGCAAAAACAAAACCCTTCCGCAGTTCTACAATTGTACCGCATTCAATTTGAACATCCCAACCACTTCCACCATCAAATGGAACGTTCCTAGTTGACAATGACTCAGCAACTCCCCCCTTTAACCGTAAGCCCTCAGATAATTTCCTATAGGCAAAACTCAAATACAGCCAACTGCGCGGCTAAACGCAGAGAGACACGCCGGACATAGTTGAATCTTCAAAATTTCTCACTACAAACCGATAAATTCGCACGAAATTCCACTTCCCGAAAGCGGGAAAACGAACGAAGCAGACAGACTCGTTCCGCGGATTCTTGCCTGGATGCCAATTCGGTATTTCGACGAATGAACGGAAGGAAATCGCGGCTCGAAGAGAGAACGAGGAACGCGCTCATAATTCGCATTCTCCAGTGTTGAATGCTCCGACTCGTAACTCGATGGTATAGCTTCAGTTCAGCTATATAGACTACGTGGATATATTGAACAACAGATATAGTCAGCTTCTTGCTGATGGTTTCCGGTTGTGGTATTCGCTCGGAGAGATCGTAGAGATTTTGGCTGCTTTGCGTGAATTCGCGTGTGCTCGATTTTTGAATCCCAATCCACGATGTGGATGCATTGGAATCGCTGTGGATCTACAGATAATGTTATAACGTGATTCAATTTTTTTTGTTAACATTTTGTGGATTGTAATAGCGTAAGATTTTCATCAGTAGCTACAGACATTGGGACTATGATCGGTAATAAAACTGTTGCTACTGATGGACAATAAATACTGATCAGTAATTGTAGTATATCTTACACTAAGGATGAACAATTAATGATCAGTAACCTGTACCAATATACTAATGCAAACAACTGAGATGCGGTTGGGTTAGAAATTAACAATTACAAGCTAAATGATCAACACACAATGAAACGATTCCATACTTTCTACTTGATAATATATTACACAACTTATATTTTTAATATATCTCATAAAGAATAAAGACGTTTAACAGGAACTGTAGTGCCAATAAATCTCTGTACAAATGAGAATAAGTAGACATCTCGTATGGCACTTGCAACAAATTGTTCAAGACTTTGTACCGTTAATTCATTTGCCTGAACTTCAAGAAATGTTTCATTGACAATTAAGGCGATGCCTTCAGTTGAAACGATCCTTTCTATCAGTGTATAAGTATATACGCAAATATTTACGAAGAAAGTCGATGTTAAATATTCATAACATATATCTCTTCGAACTAACCATTAAACCCAACAATGCGCTCATTCGAATATACATAACACAATGTACTTTTACTGTTACAAACCTTTAAAATATAGATACCCCAAAGAAAGAAATAAAAAAAATACAGAAAAGAAATTACAATACCATTCGAAGAGAATCTCTCGAAGTAAAGCAATGGTACAGAGCCTCCTTTAATCGACTTACGCACAGCCGATTCTCAGCGCAAAATTAATCAATTAAAAAGCGATCTCGTGCGCTCTTCTCTCAAAGGCACGCGCTAACGCGTCTTTGAAGCCCGGGGCTCATTAATCAACCCATCTCTCTCTCTCTCTCTCTCTCTCTCTCTCTCTCTCTCTCTCTCTCTCTCTCTCTCTCTCTCTCTCTTTACCTGGCACAAAAGCTAGCCGAAGAGAATTGAATCAAATCGCAAGTTGCTGCTCCGTTAATTTGTCGGCCAGACGATTGCCGTCGCTGGATGTTGCACCTGCACTTCTCTTATCCGTAGATGATGATTCAACTCGATATTGTCTACTACTTGGCGTGATGTACAAGCATCGCTGCTGCTACTGCACTGTGGAGGTCGACGTTCCACGAGTCTGACGACCTCAGGCTGTTGTTGTATAAACGTAGTTATTTATTTTTTTGGTTCGCATAACTATTGCCAACTTTGCCTCTCCAGGTGCATAAGAAGTTCATTCTTCAACCAGTAGTCCCTTCGATCAGACAGCATCAGGTCTATGAAAACTACAAATGAAACCATTCCTCGAGTCATCGTTCCGTACACATATGTATAGCGAATGCTCGAATCGTTAAGCTTCAGCACCGGTAGTAAGAGAGCAACAATCGGCTTCGGTCTACCTCAAGATTTATCAATCAAAAAGGCCGCTTGATTACGCTCAAAGACTCCGCTGTTCTCTCTCATCCTTCTCTCTCTCTCTCTCTCTCTCTCTCACACATGTAGCGATTTGCATGTAGCGAAAGAGGCCCATCATCATTAGACCTTCGCACACACAATATCGGCTTACAACGCAAGAGAATAATAAGAATAATAAGACGAAGAAGAACTTCGAGCTTTGCCGCCGCCAAGAGCAATCAGTAGTTGCGAAACAATGATGTACGTATATATATGTATATATATATATGTGTGTGTGTACTATCTCATACGGTAGGAAGGCGCGTTCGAAACGCGATACATAAAAGCGCGCGACCGAGGCATTAAGAGCTATTTTTTCCAAAGGCTCACGCGGTATAAATCATCCGCCGCCGTGGAGCTGCCGTTAACAAATTACCAACGTTCGTAATATCTTCTGCACCTATGAGGCGTCTTATATGGGAAGAGAAGCCTGACAATAAGACCGATCTCTCATCGGGGGCAAAACGATCGTAAGACAAGTAGCACCAAGGCTTATATCTTGGTGTCTATGTGAGTGAGAAGGAGATTCATGGGTAATGGTATGAATTGATATTTTTCGATAAAGAATGAGATAATTAACTCTGGTAACCACAGGAATTTTTCTTTCTAATTTTCGACCTCAGAGAACAGAAACTCCCACGTGGTTGAATTATAATTATGAAAAATAGAGTATTCGAAATTATATAGACGACCTTAATTCGCGCAAAGCAACAGGCGAAACAAACAAATTAATTTAACGAGGCCTGGCAACGCACAACGGTACACATCATAATTTCATTCAGGTTAGACTATTTGGATTCCTCCAGCAGTTGCATAGAAAAGAATACGCCTACGCGCAAACCGCCTTCCCATCGCACAAGTAGATGTGCTATGGGATACTCTCCTTCCTCTTCTGCGAATAAGAAATGACGCGGGGTATTCCCCGGTGCGTCTGCAGCGCCGCCAGACAACAAAAAGATTATGTGCAACGGCCGTTAATACGGTTACGCATTATCTAGATTGTCGACCTCGAGTTGCTTCCGAGAGAGAGAGAGAGAGAGAGAGTTGGTGAACGTAATTAATCAAAGACAATCAAATTTTTTGCTGATGGGAACTATGACTCTCGCCTCTTTGGGTAATTGGCTTTCTCCGATTTAATCTTTTTGTAGGAAATGGACTTTTTGGAAAATTAGATTAGGGTGTAGAATTTTACCGACTGAGCAGAGATTCTATTGTTAACAGATGAACATATTAATTCCAAACTTGATATAGTGACAGATTCTGCCGAGAGGAATGGTAATGACGATGAGTTCATGTAATTCATTATTGTACTGTTTTATCATATATTTTATTAGACCATTCAGTAAAATTTGCGCGTGAGACCCCCTTCTCTGTCGGTAATGTAAATTAATTTATATTAAATTAAACAGAAACAGCATCATAAGAAAAATTATGTATAAATCATTCATAGTACTTTTCATAATTTCGACATACAAATCAGTATGTCACCTACAAATCCATGAATTTTAATTTGCACCCAATGAAGAACAAATTAAATAAATAGAACTTAGTCAACATGATTTCCCACCAATTGCACACATTGCCACAATCGTCCTCAATAAATATCAATCAACTCACCCGGAACTCAATTGAACTCATTACTCCTCCTACATATCCCTTCTCGTGTTTTTTTCACACTTCCCAAACAAAGAAGTACTCGTATACGAACAACTCGATAAAAAAGAGCTTCCTCCTCCGTTAAATGACGAATCACGCTCGTTAATTTATAAGCCTAAATCGCGCTCCCGTCTCGCCAATTAAAGGCCGCATTTGAATCGTATGGGGTTAACGCTTGTATTATCTATATAGACGTTCCTGTTCTTAACGAAAGTATAAACATATAGATGTAGTATAGATATATATATATACATTCAGGCAAGACTTCCGCGATCGGATGTACATATTTTGTTTACGACGCGTAAGCCATTGTAACAATAGCTCGATAGCAATAGCTCGATAGCAAGTGTGTTTATGATGATGAGAGCCTATCGAATTACACGTTTTAGGCGTTATATATTACTTTACGAGTACTTAATTGACTAGTCTTCTCGCTCGATTAAAGTTTCGATTTCGCCTTCTTCCACTCGTTAAACTTAATGGTTATCATTCCCTTCAGCTAAATTACACCCGTATAATCGCTTCGGATACAAAGTCGCTATTCAAGATACGAAACCTCGGTTCAATATAATACACTGGCTACCGATTTATATTTACCTCCGGATCTCTTTCTCTCTCTCTCTCTCTCTCTCTCTCTCTCTCTCTCTCTCTCTCTCTCATTTCACTGCACGCGCGACGAAATTTAATCGGGCTATCTCGATCTGCAGCGTGAGTGAAAAAAAAATTAATCAAATCATAATGAAGTTATTAGAACGTTTAATCGCTTGCTCTTGAACTTCTCGCGAGCAATATTAAGCCGATAAAGTCCGACAGTCTCGAGCAAAAAGCATCGAGCGCCGATCTATACATGAAGCGTGCGAAACGATGGGCGGAAAGGCTACGACCGCACCTTAATTGAAACATCAGAGTTTAGGGTACAAGAGCTTCGGTCATATTTTATAAATTCGCCTTTTGCCAAAAAACCACTTATCGATACACTTTTTTTGACAATTTTCTGTCATGTCACACGTGGATATACATTGGATGATTCCGAAAGTAAAATATTTGTTTTAAAAATTTAAACAATTCCTATTCGAAAATTAGATTCGACATGTAAAGTTATACATTATCCCTATTCAATTGGAATCAGTTTATATATAATGTAAAGTTAATTTGAATAAAATTATTTTTTCATAGTTGTATAAAAATATCAGTAGAGACAGTTCGATTAAGCTGATTTCGCATTTTGAGCTTATTCCATCCGTCAGTTGACTTTGAATCCAACGATAAGTGAATTTTCTACTGACTTATAGAAGAGCTAGACCTTTCAAATTGAAGGTAAAACTGTCTCCTATTATTAGAATACGTGTAAATTATAATTGTTATAAAATTACATTGTTATAAATATTTAAAATTTTGAATTTAGTAATTTGTATTTGAAAGGTGTCTTGTCCCCTTAAATACACATCATCACTAAAGTAAATATTTTCCAATCCAAAGAATTAATTTTTTTGAATGAAACAAAAACGTTTTATCCAGCCTAACAATTATTTTCCAACTATATACATTAAATGATCAGAGAACGAAAGACCGAACCAGTCGATACATTCATTCGCATAATGCAAATCAGCTTAGAAAGCCGCACTAGCGAGTCACATTTTCTCTCTAATCACCGTCCTTAATAGACCCGCGAAATTCCCGCTCGATCATCGGTGTTAAAGGCGTGCGCAGCCACACGAACAAAAAAAACAACGAATGGCACACAATCGCTCGACTAACGGAACGATCGCGATTTTACGGGCTGAAGAAGCGCCTGCGTGAATAATCCCAGGTAATAAGTTCTGCCGTAAGATTTATCGAGTAGTGAACCTTTCGTACAGCTTTTTATACACTTCTCTAGAACGTCGATTCGTCTATTAACGACACTCGCGTCCGATTTCAAAAAACTCGTTGGTTGTGCAACGATTTGGGCGTTTAAAGTTGAAAAAAAATAAACTAGTAAATATAAGTGAGATGAATTTTTGCTGAAGATCTGAAAATGTGAATTGTGTGGATTTACAGTGGGGGACGTGACATTGAACGAGGAAATGTAAATGCGAACGTGCGGAAACGTCGTCGTTGACGTTGGCTCATAAATTAGTGTGTTGTACGTGTGTACCGAAAGAAGAGAAACGTAAGGCGCGAATGGGTCATTTATCCTACTGCGAAATGTGGTAATTAACGCTTTGCGACGTCTCACAATGAAGTCCTAATCGACCGATTAGTTTTCGCCTTCCAAAGCTTCATTATCCACGGTGTAATGTTTTACTTCTGATTCTTCTCTTTGCTCTTTTCGCGACACACACACACACACACACACACATATATATATATATATATATACATGTCGTGTATATATACATGCGAGAATAATTGTCTGAAAGATTGACGGTGAAATTTTTTTCTTCTAAATAATAATTTTTAACTGTCCTTTGGCACCGTGCTATTTTCCAAGTTACAGAAAGTCATTAAGTGCAGTTTCAATGATTCATTGCCCTGTCTTAATAGATTTAAAAATACCAAATTCTATGTATGATTAAAAAGTTTTGTTTAAATGTTATCTATAGCTAAGATATGTTGATTTATTAATGTGATAGTTACTTTCTCAGTAATGTAATTTATTTCTTTGTAAATTTTAGTGATGCTAAGTGCAGTCAATGTCATGATTGTACGTGTAAAATAGGCCTTTTAGTCATTATGTGACGTAATTTTAATGATAAGTTTTTTTTTATTAGCAGCACTTTCAAAAGTTAATTTCTAGACTTACATGGCTTGTGTAGACTTTTGTGTTTTTACCGAAAACTGCTTGCCTCTCATCAGGCAAATTACTGAAAATAGATATAGAATAAAAAAATACAAGAAATACCAAACTTTACGCTTTACATCTTTTGTACAAAAATCTAAATATATTCTTGAAGCGAGATACAGGTAAGTAATAATTTAAAAGAAAAAAATTATTTTTATGCAGTTAATCTATCCAAGAATAACCCATATATTCAATATTCATATGTGTGTGTGTGTGTAAAAATAAAAATTATTTACTACATAAGGTCTATATCTTTCACTTCACATATCATCTATAAATTTTGTCAGTTGATCTCGAAATTTTCATTGCTTAAACGAGATTGATCGCTTTGCTCCTAATGAGTCTAATTTTTAGACGTCTTGAAGACTGTGTGAAGTTCGTAAAACTTTCTACACAATACATATGTATATATAGACCACATTTTTCGCTGTTTCAGCAAAATATATATATATATATATATATATCTAGTATAGAAAGTATCCTACAGAACACCCCACATATATATGTACTCAAACGGTAAATTTCCAACGATAACTAGTCTCCAAATTGTTGTATAGATAAGGCGATTTCTTTTCGAAAACGATTAACTTTTGGCACGAAGCATACAAGTGTCTGGCCCTTAAAAGGAGCCGCCCGACTCTCCCAAGAGAGTATCACGACTCGCGCGCCGACAACATATATCTACCGGAGTAAATCCACAATTTTCCTTTTTTTCTCTCTCTCTCTCTCTCACTTTTCTCACTAGACACGAGGCGGGTTTCGATTTTCGGTTGCGTCACGACGCGTATATGGCCGAGTCGACTGCGCCGTTGCGGTTAAAAGAGAGATACCGTCGTGTAAGTTATTATATATATATATATATACAATTGCATTAGGGAATATATATGTTTTTTTTTCTTTACACGAATCGGTGCGTGCGAAATCTCGATTATAGCTTATGAATCTAAAAAATAATAATATTAATAATAATAATAATGGACTCGTAAAACTCTCTTGAGCTGTGGGATTTTTTTTGTCCGACGAATTAATACCCGAACGGGCCCGACGTAATAAAGATGCAAATCGACGGTGGAAAGCGCATATACGTATGCACAAGTAACGTTAAACTTACGGTGAGTAACAGTAGGATGGACCGAACGATGGGAAAGTATATATTATATATATATATATATATATATATATTCGTTGCGCAAAACGAGACTATACATGCCGACATAGCAGAACGAAATTAAGATGTTGCAATTAGGGGATTAATTACCTTGCAGCCTCGATACGAAGCAGGTAAATGGACGAAGAATATATATATATATATTTCAAGGTCCCTCCTTACGATGGGAAGCGAAAGTATCCAAACACGCCTTTGTCATCGATTCGAAAATATAATATGTGTATAAAACTCTTTTTTTTCTTTTCATCTTCAAAATTACTTGGTATATAGCATATATACACAGATATACATACACGTATACTCGTCAATCTAGAGCTCAGACTCCCCTCGCATAAAGGCGTCGGAGAAGCAGCAAAAATCGCGCATAATTAACCCATAAAGCAGAAGCAACAGCAGCAGAAGCGTTGTATCAGCGGCGATCTGCTATATAAGCTATACACGTTAGACATAGCGGCCCTTCCTAAAGAAGCCTCTTAGAGGGCAGTAAAGTGCCGATATCCAGCGGGCTTATCCTCGCGCGTTCAGGCCAAGTCTATATAATGCGGAATTGTGCCGCCACCGCCGCCGCCGCCGCCGCCGTTTACGGCAGGGCGTGGGGAGAAGAGCGAGCCAGAGGAGGAGTTCCGGACTGAAGAGTTTGAGGCGGTATCGGTGCATCGTTTCTGCGAGCCAGAGGCGAGTTATACGATGCTGGTTCAGCACACTTTTTTCGTTTCTTTTTTTTTTCAAGTTCGCGGTTTTTGCTGAGTTGGGCGAGCTGAGATGGACTGAGAGTTGATGGGTGACAGGTGCTTTTTGCTTGGCTTATTACGTGATCTGATTTTCGTTTCGTAATGGGAAAGACTTTCGCGAAGTTTAATATCGATTTGTAGAGTTGTATTTTGAAGTTGCATTTTATACTTTTGATTTTGATGATCATCTTTTGAATATTTTGTTTGTAAATGGGTTTTTTTTGCCGGTTTATTGATACTTAAACGGTCTTCTTTAGAGACTTAGATACAAAGAATTGAATGAAAATTTTAGTGTCCTATGACCCTAAAACCCTATGACCCTATAACCCTATGACCCTATAACCCTATAACCCTCTCAGTAGATCAGGCCAGGAATGATCGGAACAGGAACAGCACAATATAATGAATTATAACCCTATAACCCTATAACCCTATGAACCTATAACCCTTTAACCCTATAACCCTCTCAGTGGATCAGGCCAGGAATGATCGGAACAGGAACAAAACAATATAATGAATTATAACCCTATAACCCTATAACCCTCTCGGTCGATCAGGCCAGGAATGATCGTAACAGCACAATATGAGGAATTATAACCCTATAACCCTATAACCCTCTCAGTGGATCAGGCCAGGAATGATCGGAACAGGAACAAAACAATATAATGAATTATAACCCTATAACCCTATAACCCTCTCGGTCGATCAGGCCAGGAATGATCGTAACAGCACAATATGAGGAATTATAACCCTATAACCCTATAACCCTCTCGGTCGATCAGGCCAGGAATGATCGTAACAGCACAATATAAGGAATTATAACCCTATAACCCTATAACCCTATAACCCTATGACCCCATAACCCTATAACCCTCTCAGTGGATCAGGCCAGGAATGATCGGAACAGGAACAAAACAATATAATGAATTATAACCCTATAACCCTATAACCCTATGACCCTTTAACCCTATAACCCTATAACCCTCTCAGTGGATCAGGCCAGGAATGATCGGAACAGGAACAGCACGATATAAGGAATTATAACCCTTTAACCCTATAACCCTATGACCCTTTAACCCTATAACCCTATAACCCTCTCAGTGGATCAGGCCAGGAATGATCGGAACAGGAACAGCACAATATAATGAATTATAACACTATAACCCTATAACCCTATGACCCTATAACCCTATAACCCTCTCGGTCGATCAGGCCAGGAATGATCGGAACAGGAACAGCACAATATAATGAATTATAACACTATAACCCTATAACCCTATGACCCTATAACCCTATAACCCTCTCGGTCGATCAGGCCAGGAATGATCGGAACAGGAACAGCACGATATAAGGAATTATAACCCTTTAACCCTATAACCCTATCGGTCGATCAGGCCAGGAATGATCGGAACAGGAACAGCACAATATAATGAATTATAACACTATAACCCTATGACCCTATAACCCTATGAACCTATAACCCTTTAACCCTATAACGCTCTCAGTGGATCAGGCCAGGAATGATCGGAACAGGAACAGCACAATATAATGAATTATAACACTATAACCCTATAACCCTTTGACCCTATAACCCTATAACCCTTTGACCCTATAACCCTATAACCCTATAACCCTCTCGGTCGATCAGGCCAGGAATGATCGTAACAGCACAATATGAGGAATTATAACCCTATAACCCTATAACCCTCTCGGTCGATCAGGCCAGGAATGATCGTAACAGCACAATATAAGGAATTATAACCCTATAACCCTATAACCCTATAACCCTATGACCCTATAACCCTATAACCCTATGACCCTATAACCCTATAACCCTATAACCCTCTCAGTGGATCAGGCCAGGAATGATCGGAACAGGAACAAAACAATATAATGAATTATAACCCTATAACCCTATAACCCTCTCGGTCGATCAGGCCAGGAATGATCGTAACAGCACAATATGAGGAATTATAACCCTATAACCCTATAACCCTCTCGGTCGATCAGGCCAGGAATGATCGTAACAGCACAATATAAGGAATTATAACCCTATAACCCTATAACCCTATAACCCTATGACCCTATAACCCTATAACCCTATAACCCTCTCAGTGGATCAGGCCAGGAATGATCGGAACAGGAACAAAAAAATATAATGAATTATAACCCTATAACCCTATAACCCTATGACCCTTTAACCCTATAACCCTATAACCCTCTCAGTGGATCAGGCCAGGAATGATCGGAACAGGAACAGCACAATATAATGAATTATAACCCTATAACCCTATAACCCTCTCGGTCGATCAGGCCAGGAATGATCGTAACAGCACAATATGAGGAATTATAACCCTATAACCCTATAACCCTCTCGGTCGATCAGGCCAGGAATGATCGTAACAGCACAATATAAGGAATTATAACCCTATAACCCTATAACCCTATAACCCTATGACCCTATAACCCTATAACCCTATAACCCTCTCAGTGGATCAGGCCAGAAATGATCGGAACAGGAACAGCACAATATAATGAATTATAACACTATAACCCTATAACCCTATGACCCTATAACCCTATAACCCTATAACCCTCTCAGTGGATCAGGCCAGGAATGATCGGAACAGGAACAGCACAATATAATGAATTATAACACTATAACCCTATAACCCTATGACCCTATAACCCTATGAACCTATAACCCTTTAACCCTATAATGCTCTCAGTGGATCAGGCCAGGAATGATCGGAACAGGAACAGCACAATATAATGAATTATAACACTATAACCCTATAACCCTTTGACCCTATAACCCTATAACCCTATAACCCTCTCAGTGGATCAGGCCAGGAATGATCGGAACAGGAACAGCACAATATAATGAATTATAACCCTATAACCCTATAACCCTATGACCCTATAACCCTATAACCCTATAACCCTCTCAGTGGATCAGGCCAGGAATGATCGGAACAGGAACAAAACAATATAATGAATTATAACCCTATAACCCTATAACCCTATGACCCTTTAACCCTATAACCCTATAACCCTCTCAGTGGATCAGGCCTGAAGTTTTGTGATTTGATTTTCGTGGGCTTTTTTCGCGAGCAAAAAACTTATTAACGATTTTTTTCTGTCAAAAATGCTTCCTTTATCGAAGAATCGAATATTTAAACTATCACTTTTATTTACGATCCTAATAAGGCAACAGTAGTTAAAGACGAAGAGATTGAGACTCAGCCAATGAGTATTCGAACCTTGTAATAAATACAATTAAACTCTAACCTATAAACCATTAATTCAAGCAACTCGGTCGAAAATATCATCATTACCTCAAACAATCGAAGAACAAAAAAAAATTTCTAAACGACCGTCATTCTCCTCGAAATCACCCATATCATTCAAATACGATCTCACACAGTCAGACCAAGAGTAAGGTAAGACAATCAACTCTCAATGAAACTACCACGTCGGTAACAAAAACAATAATATTTCTCTCTATAGCATTGTTCGCGTCTGGCATAAGAAAAGGAAACGAATAAGCCGGAAGTCTCGTCGCCTCGGGAAAAAGCTACGGTAGCGGCGTTGTGCGAAGCTGTACAGTATATGTAAATGTGTGTGTGCATTATATATATGCACAAGTCTCTGGCAGATTGACCGATCAAAAATATTTTGTATTCTAAATTATTTATAACTATTTTTCAAAACTGTATCTATGTTCGTGTATTTTAATAGAATACGTCACAAATTTTGAAAGGGTTTGATTATTCGAAATAACATAAACAAATTTACGAATATAACTGAACTAGTTACAAAACTATTTATATTACGCGAACTATGTTTTGTAATTAAAAAAAATTATCAGTCAAATTATCTCATGTTATAACTAAAATTACTGTATTATACCTATACAAATTTATATAAAAATAGCTATAGAAGAAAAACATTCAATCTGTCGAAGAATCACCCGTGTAATATATATGTAAGCGCCAATGTCAACGAACAAATATAAACATAGAGTCGGAGAATCCAATGAAGTGCTAAAGTAGACTGAAGAGACTTGATAGTCGTGATGAGCACTAGGTCTTTCAGGATTACTAATCTCACTGTTGGGAATTGGTATGTTTGTTATTCGTTTTATAACTGTTTGGACTGTCTGCTTTTATTGGTAATTTGTCGGATGATTGTTTTTAATGTAACTTTTGATACGTTGTTCAAATATAACGACTCATATATGAATGTGTGCAATAATACGCGCAATGAAATTATTGATAGAATAGTGATTTTAACGAGGGAGAAATTTCACGCTTTCGTTACTGTATATAACGTGTGGTCATTTTAATTTCTACAATAAACAGCTATACGTATATGATAATTATTTGTTTGTACTGTTTACACGTTTGAATATACTGTTATACTGTTATTAGTGTTTCGTAATTAAAGGGAAAGGACGTCTTTAAGCGACCTAAATCTGGAAATTATAAATTAGTTATATCGATGGCATTCTTATGTATTTAATACTACAGTTGTAGATATGACCACTTATAGTAGATTTATGTAAACTCACGCCTCGTAAGATTCGATTATCAGAATAAATTTTACATGTGACCACATGTGATACCAAGATTATTTATAAAAATAATTTTAAAGATAGATTTCGATTTATAATAATTTTTCTATTTCTTTAAAAAAATCTTCTTTAAGGAATATATCATAGAGATTTTCTTCCTACATTTATAGGAAAAATATTTGCGATTCTTTAGTATTTTTTTATCGAATCAACGATACTCAATATATATGTGTATACAAATACATACAAATTTAAATCACTCTTAACACGGTAAGAAAAATCTTTCTCAGTAAACATTAAAACATTATTGTGAAATAATAAAAAAAATGCATTATTCGGCAATAACTCGCAGTGAAACCTTAGCTCAACAGTTCAAAATACACCATACAATCTTGAGATGTGAAAAGAATTAAAAAAAACTGCACTGTATCCGTAGACGAGCATACGTTTCTTCTATTTTCCCACCATAGGATTATTTACTTCATCTGTAAAAAGCAGCCGCCAGTATGTGTGTGTGCGCGCGCGCGTGCGTGCGTGTGTGTGGATTTCGCGTTGGTAATACGTAGAAAAACACGTGACTCGGAAAATCATTAGCATAGAGAGTTCGGAGAATGAGAAGTTCACAAGAGTCACTAACCTGTAGAGACGCAGATGGAGGGCGGCAGCGGTTGGTGCGGCTGAGTCGTAGGCGTAGCGGTGGCCGGTGAGGGCGGCTTACGTGCTGCGGCTATTAAAGCCGCGGGACTGTAGCGAGGCACCTGTAACACCACCGGTGTCTTCACCGATAGGTCTACGGGCTCGAGTTGAACCGGCGGTCCTGCCGCCTGAAATTATCATTAAAACGAATGTTATTAATACTAGATATCACTAGATAATTAAAAGGATATTTATTCTTTGTAATGAATGGGGAGGTGGTGTAATGAGGTAAGGAGAAATTTTCAAATATATTGGTATTGCGAGTTTGTTTGGTAATGATATTTGATATAGAGGAACATTCGTCAATGGCCTTAGTTAATTTTTTGTGTTATACATAGTGTGGCATACATAATTTTACACAGTTCTTAACATTTACTGTTTAATATAGTATATTATAGATTTGATAAATCGCAATACACAATAATAATTCAACGATATCTATTATTATAGTAATATAACTGTACTCAGGAACGGTACAGATGAATTGCGGTAATTTTTATTTTCCTTACACACACGCACCACACACACGCGTACACAAACACACGTAACATCTAAATTCAAATATTATAAAAGCAATTGTAGAATTTCCAATGAGTATAAGCATCGATATTGCACTTCAATTCACGAACATCGATCCGCATATAAACTTCAGACAGAATAACACATTTCGAATAAGAAACCATTACTTGGTAGCCTAAGAACACACTAGCCAATATACAGACGTCGGGAGTAATTCGATAAGCGTAAATCAAACATCTCTGGCAGAGAGAAACAAGCTTGTTCGTCGACCAGCAGCAACGTTTGCGAAACAGACCAACCGCTATATGCACTCACTCCAAAGCTATACTGACCGCTATGCAACGACGCAGGGCGTCGTCAACGCGGCTTGTGCAACGTCGTTTATATTGACGGAGAGTTATGGCACAAGCCATTCCTATGGGAAATGATTTTAGTACTTCTCAAAACTGATATCAATTATATCCTCGATTATATGGCTTTGTATCGAATTATCGATGTACATCCGATGGGTCGTCGTTTTCAAATGATTGTTTTAACGAATTTACGGTGTTGGGAGTGGAGAAGAGAAAATGTTTGAGTTTTTTTTTAATTTGACACTTGTAGGGTAGATTGGTCTTTAATTGAAATAATTTATTTGACGCTAATAAAAATGTTGTACTATTTTAAACGTTAAGGATAAGAAATAAATAGAATTACTCCAGGACTAGAAGTCAGAATATAATTTTCAAAAATGGAAAAAGCTAAATCAAACCATTAACGACCAAAATAATTTATAATTTTATTTTTGATCTTCATTAATAGTGCAGGAAATGAAAATTAATGTGAACAAGTCTGCTTTGATACCATTTTAAGCTGTATTTGCTTGAAACCTGATAATTCTGCATCTGTATTCTGATATTAGTACAGTAGACTCTCGATAACTTGCCGCAGAAGCCCATTATTCTACTAACTAACTAAGTAGAAATAATTCTAATACATATTGAAACTGAAAGAAATTTTTTTCAAATTTTTTTATCATATTTTCATTCAAACACATGTGAAAAATTTGGAAACACTCATTGGAATTGAATAAATAAATCTCTTAATCTTCAAAGCCCTTTTCCCTTAAAATGACTCCCTTCCAAGAATAACAAAAAAATACAAAATAAAGTACTACTTAACTACGTATCCAATAAACAGAAGTTCTTTGTCAATACAGCATGCGTTACGCCCCCTTTGCTTCGCAAAATACTCGTCACGGTCGATAGAGCCGAAATTGCCGCGGGCGTTATCGTCGTCGGCGCAGTTGGGAGATGTCATGCGAATTTCCTATGCAAACTATCGGCTGCTTACCTCGCGACGAACCAACAACGTCGCGTGTGTACTTATGTAGCACGTAAAGCAAAGTTTGGAATTACGTGCGATTGGTATAACGTGCCATGAATTTGGTTGCGCTGACAACGATCGATATTTCATTGGCTGTCCGTTTAGACGTTATTTGTATACTTTGGGATTTGTTTGTAAAGCAAGGAAATTAGGAGGCTTATTTGATGGATCTTAATTACAGCTACGACTAGTGCTTAGTTAAACAGTATTAAACTTCAGCTTTGAATTCCAGAGTCGTATATATGAGGCTTGACTACAACTCGAACTTCTTAAAGGGTCTAATAACGCACCAACGCTATGACACGAACAATTCAATATACCGAGTTTTTCATTGAATGATTCTGTCACTTGCAGGATGTTTTACTAGGCGCCTCCTACCGAGTAGTCTGAAAAGTTATTGATATAAATCGGTATATGTGCATAATAAATAGTGCCATTAGATGAGATCAAAAGTCTGACACATTGTACATTTCCTTTAATAATTTGAAACTGATGTCACCATATGTGGGGTACATTGTATTTTGACGAGATACCTACAGTATCCTATCCTACAGTAGAGAATGTTGATAAAAATTTAATAATATTGTACAAAAATGTCAATCAATATTATAGCTTATACTTAATTTAATTTCAAATTTATATTTACCTCAAAAGTATTTCTGTCAATGTATATTTCTTTTGTTTTTTTAAAAAATTATTGAACTAGCTTTCACATAGATACAATGCTGTATACTATAATCATCATTAATAACCGATTCTCCTCAAACTATAGCCACTTTCATAAAATTAGTAGTGAAACGCATCAATTGCAAAACAATCGACCAATAACACGTTCCTTCTCTTCCACGGTCGTTTTCTCAATTTTCTCACACCGACCGCGTACACAATAAGCACAAGCTTCTCCCGAAGCAGATAAGCCCACGCGTATACAACCAACTCCCATCCTCCTTCCTCAGGACGAGAACAAGAGCTTTGAATTAGAATTCCGGCATCGAGCACCGCTACACGTTGAAATTTTTTTTTATTCTCTCTCGTGTTCCGCGGATTTATGAAGGCGACTCATTCCATGAGTACACAGCTACCGAGTCCTCCTCGGCGTCCTCGCCTCGGCAAGTGGGCGAACGAGCGATTGTTTCGCAAACATGAAAGAAAAAGAGAGTATGCGGTCTGCGAATCTGCTACCTGTCAGAAACCGATTGCAAGGATCATTTATTTTGGTTTATTGAAACGAGTTGGTGCTTGCTCTTGAACTTTAAAATTGTTTTAAAATGGTTCGTACAATTCAAGGAGTTCTCATTCAGGGATTTGAAACTCGAAAATGGATTGCTTACAGATGCTGTAGAAAGTTGAAAGTATTAAATGGTCATCAAATTTTAAAGGGTGATGAACAATTCCTACTTTACGTAAAGGAATATTTTATAGAAACGACATTTTAACGAGAGATAAAAACACTGTATGTCCTATATAATAGAAACTCTTATTAAATTGCTGCGATTAGGAGAATTAGGAGATAGAATATCCATAAAACGGCAAGCCGCGAAATACCCCCTCTACTTTATCAATTTGTCAATAGTCTTCATTACATTGATGGCGGAACTAGCTCAGCCGCAAATTACCGAGAGTCCCCACTGTACTGACATCGAATTATAGATATAA
Source organism: Apocrypta bakeri (assembly GCA_018906985.1). NCBI lineage: Eukaryota > Metazoa > Arthropoda > Insecta > Hymenoptera > Pteromalidae > Apocrypta > Apocrypta bakeri. The sequence continues at coordinate 448,648 of JACCIA010000005.1, read as the reverse complement.
GTAAAATATGTGTAAAATTACTGTAATTTTGCGAGTATTGCCTCGCTCCAAAATAAAATATGCGACTGAACTTTACATATAATTAAACTTTATAAATAACCAACTACACGACCACATGTATATGATCCTAAATTTCAATCAATTAAAATTAATCTCCTTAATAACACTTCAAACACTTGCTTTCGTTTCTAACCCTACTCCGACAAAAAAAAACAATAAAAGTATATAATATATACATTTTGTAGACTTACCATAACTAAAAAAAACATAATTTCTGTTAATCGTACGTATCAGGATATTGTAAAAAAGCCAAATTTTTCCCCAATTCTACTTCGAGACCCTGTACTCAATAAATCATCTTCAAGTTATAATTACACTCTAGCCATCATTATTCCATGAAAGTGTTGAGTTCATTACAAGTGACACATCGAAAGAAAAAGTTTTTCATAAAAAAAAAACGTCTGGCAACAAAAACAAAGGGGTGTGCATATATATAATATATGTGTATATAGACATGGTGTGCCGTGTCACGAGAATTTCGTAGCCGTGGCAATGTGTGAAGTAAATGCATTCTAGAAACTTTGACTTCGAGCGAATTTATTATTCATGGGATAATGAGCGAGTAACGCGGCGGATCGGCGAGCCCTTGTTTCCCCCTCGTTAATTTCGAACAGGCTGTAAGAGAAATTGCGAACGTTTAGGCTCTGGTTACGAAAAGAATTTTTATCGCGATTCAAATTGTTTTTCTTGTTTTATGTCCAACGTGACAAAGAAAACTGTCGTGACGAGAGACAAAAATGCGCTAATCAAAAATGATAAATAAATTATTTAATTATTTAAAAGCGAATCTTTTTAAGCAATGGAAAAACTTTTGGGCTGGGACGACAATAATATCGATTAGCTTGTTAAAATGACATCTTTTGTTTTACCGCTTGAAGACAAATTAGCCAGTCGTCATACACCCCTATCGGACTACTACCGAACTCATGAGATAAAAAAAAAAGGTAATAATTTTGTAGCTAAAGCAAATATTTCCATGTGAACCTTTTTGAATCAACAGTACATTTGAGCATATGCAGGATAATTTGACCGAACGCAAAAAGCGACTATCGGAAAAAGCGACAGGTTAATGAAAATGTAATCATTATACCATACATGATATACCAAACATTAGAGTAAAAGGAACATTTCTATTCGCGTCTTCAAATTAGTCAGAAAGGCTTATTTTAGCTTCAAAAAGTATCAGTTTTTTTCAGTGCCTAATTTTTGAAAATATAGAAAGGGAAAAAATTAAGATTTCCCACCGAAACTACAAAGCTGTGTTCTAAGAAAAACGACCGATAATCAGAAAATCCGGTCGACCCCTATTACCTCTTGCAAATTCACAAATTGCTCTATCAAGCTCTCCACGACGCAAAGTAAATCGTGTCAACATCAAAAGCCTCCGGCATTTCAGTCTTTTCTTCTTACTTTACGTAAAGGCCGTTGAAAGTACGTGCATCTACTATATCTATGTGGATAGACACAAAGAGTTTACCTCCAATAAAAAAAGAAAAATAAAAAGGGTGGAGCGTAGATAATGCGTAATGAGCCTATCTCTTCGTAATAACTCGTTGTTAAACTGTTTCAGATTGTAGTCGATTATTTTACCTTTACATCGTGCGAATTGTCGGCGATAAATGTTGAATAATAAATAAATAAAAGAGAGATAAAAAATATACTTTAATATTAGCTGCAGACTGTAGAAAATATTAAGAAAGAAAAAGTTAGGTGTGCCGATGTAAGTCGTTTATATATGAAAGAACTCGCTTGTGACGTTATATACAAGTCCTAATGTCTTCTCCGGCGCGCGCGATTATTGCAGCAAAAAATAAATGGTACCTCTACCGCAGCTGTGAGAGTAAACAACAACTACTGGCACTACGAGAGTCTAGCTTTTAAGTGCATCCGCATAGCCGCAAAGCAATAGTCGAGAAAGAAAACGTTTGTCCCCGCGCTTTTTTATCGCTTATTTGCACGAGGTTGAATCGTTGTAAAGTTCTGCAATCAAGGGAAAATATATTCTTGACAGCAATCTTGACGAGCGACTCTTTTCATTTCGTATCCTCGAAAATTTCGGGGAATTGCATCCGAAAGTTAAAGTCTCACTAATCGAACGATGTATTATTGAAAACTGCAATAGTTTTTCCTCGCTTTCTTGTCTTTTTTCTACAAAGAAGCAGATTTTTTTCATCTTTAATTAGGCTCCGGATTCCGGTAGCTTAACAGAGAGCAGGTTTACAGTCTCGAAAAAAGGCACAAATTGTAACTCGAAACCGTCGACTCTTCCCATAACTGTTATCTCTGAAAAATGGCTTTCCTGACTGAGGCGAAAGAGAGAGAGAGAGAGAAAAGAAAGTCCAAAAGAAGACAAAAGAGAGACTTTTCGGACGGTATACAAACCTAACGGTACAACCTGTGCGCGAAAAGTTAAAAGGGCCGAAGTAGTTATGGGCCTCGTCGCAATAACGACGCATCCGATTGGCATCATAAACATCGACACCGCGATTGAGTTGTCGTACGTTTCTTTGTGCAACTGACGAACTCAAAGAGAGAAGAGACGAAGAATAACTGTTTTTCGGGAGTAACGTCTCTGAGGTATTTTAATTAGGACCTTTTAGATCTGCTGAATACTTTCACGGGAAATATTTGCTTCGTGTGTTTCTTTGGTGGTCCATTAAACATCGGTATTCTATGTAACTGGTTCAACTATATTGATAAACATTTATTAATTCGATTTTATGATAATAATAATAATAATAATTCCCATTGATAATAGCTTTGAAAACAAAGTACCGGACATAACAAAAATTCATCATCAACGTACAGAAAAAGATCATCTACCTACCAGCTTCATTATCGAAAAGGTGTGTTCGGTTAATATCCTTAATGAGGTTAAGCGTACAACACGCGTTCCGACTTCTCGATTAAGCCTTTCGCGTACGCGTACATAAGCTTCGTTGTTCGTACGTAATTAATAAATTCAATCGAACACTCGTTCCGTACCAGCGCTTTAATGCGAGTCGCGGAAGAGGATACGCAGCTTGAAATTGTTCTGTGCGTTCTTGCGATTCTTCGGCTCCACTTCAAAAGACCTGTCTCAAAAGAATATACACTGAATTTTCATCTCAAAGGAACCTTAAAACCGCTGCTTGTTCCAAACAAGGCTGACTTTTTGCTGTGTTTTTTCCATCAAATGCTCGAGTATAATTAAAGGCTGATTTGTATGAATACTTTGTCGGATATGTTTTCGGTAAATGATATCGTTGCTTTGGTCGTTTGGTGAGATAATGAAGATCTTCTGGAGGCGATTTAGTTGGTTTTGTAACGCAAAATCCGTTATTAACCTTAATCACCACAGTTTTATACAACGAATTTGTATATGTGCGTATAGACACACATGAACTCGTGTTTGCGATGATAATCCAGCGTACAGCGTACAGGAGAGACGGCGACATCAATCCAGCAACTCAAAGTCTGCTCTCTCCTGGATGACAAATTTGCCCTCGAGACATCGTATTGAGATGAAAGAAGATATATAGAACGTGACGCGCTCGTAGAGAGCCCGGAGAGGTGTATATTAAAGACTTCTAGAAAAATAGCAATGCGTTAGGAGACCGCTGATTATTAGACAAGTAAGTTATGTCGAGCTATTAGCCTGACATTGTTAGCCTGATTGTCTTGTATGTATCGGAATACTAATGCAGGCATACAAGAGAGTAAAAGAGGCGACGGATCATTAGATCCTTTATTTTGCTGTTGACAACAAGGTGTGTACGAAACATATAGCACTTAGGGTATTCTAAGATCTAGTTCACGCAATCAATTTTATTTATGCACAACTTCGCTAATAATAGCACTCGTTTCTATAGAATTTGTTCAGAAGATTGCCAAATGTCATTACAAAGTCTATATTTTTGTAAAAAATCCACATTTTGTATAAATGAACTCTCGGTAAGTTGTCGATGGATTCCGTTAAACAACCAACCAATGCTTACGTACACGTATGCGTCTCCTCCTACCACAATAATTGACTTGAAAGAGAACATAATACGAATACGGGTATATATATATACAAGACAGAATGCGAACGATTTGTGTATACTATATATTTGTGTATAGTCTTCACAGATCTACTGGACGCAATCGATTTTGTTAGTAATAACATTGGTATCTATAGAAATGGAAGAAATGATCACATCTGTATATTTTCAATTCGAACACATTTTCCTCTCGCGTATCCATAAAAAACAATTTTTTTCTTCCTGCGCGACACTGTCCGTATAGTATATGTATACATATATGTGTATAAGAACCTGGCTCGAGAAAAAAAATCATAGAAGACGAGATGAAAAGTGTTCGTGCTTGGAACATTCGAGAAGAAATATCCCTCGCGACGCAGGTAAATTTAGCCACATTATATGAAACGTCCAAGTAATAGACACGCCTCGTGACGTCATCGGGGAATATCGTTAGGTGCAACAACCCCAAATGGTACGTATAGACATGGTGCGCGCAATAAAGTTATACGGGCGTAGACAGGAGGCTGTTAAATTATTCGAAATGTTCAGAAGACTTCTTGTCCGTCCATTGTTTTACTGGGTTATTCGTATTTATTTCGTCTTCGTATGAATCATAGATGTCAATCCGTAACAAAGTATCTGCTATATGGATATATCCAGAAATTTTATAGTCTGCCCGAAGACGTTGACATTTTTCGCGAGTTACACGCGCGCGAAAAAACAGTTAGCCAGTTTGATGGTCGCTCGTTAGAATAGCCTGTTTAACCATTAAGCTATTCCGTATTTAGCGTATAGGTTTACGCAGGAATTCACCTCGCTCAGTGTTGTTATTGTGCAGAGGACTGATGCTTTGCGTGGAATAAATAAATGGCTGAATTATCGTAATTTGCCTTGGATGAAGGTAGGTTTGACGCCGTGTAGGTCTGATTGAGCGCAAAGTCGTAAAAGTCGTTTGGTGTATCGTTATGCCGGATATTTTGTTTTTTTAATGTCTGATTATGCCAAGCATTAATAAGCATTATACAACCATTATCTGTGTGATAAAGCCTGACAAGTGTATATATGTGAATCCAGTATGTGAAATTTCGATGATCCATGAGATTTTCTTATTTAATAGTCTGGATGTATTGATAAACAGGCTTGTAATTTACATTTTATACGCGCTTGTTTTCTTGGCTCTATGGAAAATACTGCTCGTATACTTCAGAGAAATTCATCACTTACAACGTATCAGCAAATTAATCACTGAAAGATACAGTAGCGGATAGTTTGTCATATGTCATTTGACTGCGGTTAATTCCATCCAAAATTCATCCAAAGAACGTCTTAGATGTCAAGAAAATATTACTTACAGGAGATATTACTTTCGTCCAAGTGGTTTAATAAAAATCATTTTAAATCATCTCTGACACGTATCTTCCACCAATTAACCAAATATTCAATTTCTCTTCGAATTGTAGGAGGTTGAGATCGATATGTATTCTCTATAAATTGGAAATAGTGAAAAATTTACTGTTCTCGATGGAAACATTATTTTCACTTCTGAATTTATCCATTTTTCACTATTAATCAGAGTAGGTGATTGATTAATTTTGCGCGGAATATTTGCTTACTTTTTTAATTATAGGAATTTGAATACACAATTTTGTATTGATTTGTATTAAAAATAACTATAAGAATTATATATGTACATTACATATATACATATATATTTATGTACATATAGTTTTTTATTTTTACCATTTTTATTAAAATTTGTTTAGAAACCATTATTTATTTCGAAATATACATATTTTTTAATCTAAATATAAAAATTTTAGATCAAAGATTTATTACAGAGTGAAACATACGATTTTTTCTGAAGGAGCGATACAATTTTATACTGTATCATACAACTTTTTCATATTACAACCAATATTAAAAGAATATTGTTGAAAATGCAGTAAAATTAAACTATCCCTTAGTACTTCATGGATTAATCTGTTATTTCGCACGTTTTCAAATGAATAATCTGTTGGACTAAAAAATAGGTTTGATATATCTCATAAAGTTTGTTTATTTAAAAATATTATAGTTCTTTTTTTTATTCGAGAGTGAAATTATTCTCAGTAAAAAGTTACTTTCTGCGTAGAACACAAAGGTGCTTGAATATGTTTGAAAATTCTGTTAAAGTAATTTTAATAGATTAATAATCCAAAGATATTGTTAGTTGTTCTTTTTTTCTTGTTCATCAATGATAATAAATGATAAAAAATTAATTAACGATAACAATGAATTCTTCTATTTTTAGAGTACCTGTAATATACAAAAATGACTCCTACTTCAGAAAAATAGTTGAATAATTTTTTCAGAAAAAAAAATTATTATCCTTTCTAGAAATCGTCAAGTACACATAATTGCAAACGCTCATTTATCCTCTTAGCAAGATAACACTCTATACATTACGTAACTTTATTACTCCAAATGTATAACCCTCGACTCACGATCAGCGCGTGTACTTTGATCAAGATTTTTCACTCGGCATACATCCTCGTCCCAATAGCAAATCTAATCCGTGTACACAAATGTAATCCTGGCTCTCGAGCGCTGCTGTAATAAAGGTGTACTGTGTGTGTCTGTGCGTGTGTGTTTATATACATAGAATAGACAGGATATTCGAAAATGATAAATCGAACAATCCGTGCGCGAACTATAATGACAAGCGGAAGCTCGTTTGTATATATACATATATATTTATATATGCACGTCTGCAAATTGTCAATTCCCCGTTAAATTGGGCATGCGGCTTGGTTGCTTGCGCGCCTTCTGTCTTGCGCTCGAACTATAGCGCATGATGCATTTTGTCATGGCAATTTTAACTGTATAAGAAATGGAGGCCTATAAGTTTTCATCGAGTATTATCATCGATTTTTTCAATGATAACTCGATTTTCGTGCGTTTAAAATAGTGACGGATTACGATGAATCGTGTCTTGGAATTCATTTTGTATGATGTATATAATGACACATGTATGTGTGTGTTACTGATAATGAAAAAACTGATTTGAAGTAAAAGAAATATCCTTTTGAGACGGAGAGTAAATAATTTTAAATGGCCTTTCAAAAATCCTATATAGCTGACCAATTTATGATGAAATTTTTACCAAGTAAGGCGTCGTATTGAATGGGAAAGAAGAAAAAACCGTTTAAAAGGATTCGAGTTGATTCCAATGTCGATTTTTGATACTTTCACTTTTAAACGTATCCAACAAGACGAAATAATATAGCTCTGGTGAAAAATTCACTAGAAGATGCTCAACTGTATAAATCAGCTGGCCGAATTCACAATATTGTATATATAACAAAACAATAAAACCCAACAGTCAGTAAAACCTTGTAGGGTTAAAAATAGAAAAAATTTATCGAAGCTAACAACAACATTCAACAACATCACACATCCTTCCACCTGAAAGCAAGTCTTTTCCGGATCGACAACTGAACTTTCCCATCGCCTCATAGGCCCTATATACTGCGGCAAAAAGCTCGGACTCTTAAACTCCTGCTCTACGAGTACATATAGCAAGAGAATGCGCAACGGGATGTACTTAGCTTATCCATACGTGCACCGGCCGCATAATATATCACGGAGCACTTGCAGCGATGGAATTACGAGACGGTCAGCTTCGCCCTTACCTGAGAGATATTACGCGCGACTTCGGATTACTCGCCGACGATAAATCACTGGGTCTATACCTATACGTATATATACATACGTATATCTAGACCTACATACGTGTATGTCTATGGATGCAAAATGTATATATATATTATATTATGCATCCACTGATAAAGGATTGGAAATCCATTGTAAGCTCCAGTGTATTGATTTCCTTTTATAATCAGTTTTTTCTTATATATATATAGATCTCTTTGTAAAATCACGGGTAGTTGTGCGATTGAGCGGTGCGATAGATGCGATGAATAAATTACATCGACACTGTTGGATACGTCGATTATCGATGCGGAAAGATTAATTTGGTTCTTTAAAAGGATATGATCGTACAGTGAAGAAAAATGTTTTTGTTTCAAAATTAGCTGAGCCAAAAAGATCTCTGACACCCTGCACACCTTTTTCAATGCGAAAATATTAATTTAAAAATGTAATTTTAACTAAAAAGTTGAAATTTTTCAAAGAAAATTCTTCATAACTTTTTAACTGTCAATTAGTCACTGAATTACAGGTCAGATTCAAAAAGAACAAGACATTCTATGTCAGATCACCCGTTGTAATCTTGAGCCGAAAAGGAATAATGATATTTAACAATTATATTTTTGAAAATTAATTTTCAGTTGAACAAATTTGTGACAAAATACTTAATAATTATTAATAAAAGGTTACAACTTAAAATTAAACAAAAGCTTCCATTATAAAGAAAATTGTTTAAAGTATTAAAGGAAATTTTTTTTTGCAAACGTAAAAGGAGGGAAAAATCTGTTTGCATTTGTAATTTGTTCTACACGGCGTCGTTGACTTGATTAATGGACTCTACGCTCGTCGAAACTAAATGATATTGTAACAAATCAAACGAGCATTTTATCTATAGCCTATAAATCTCTTGGCTCTTTCGCACGCAGTATATAAATGCATATGCACACAATACGTTTACAGTTTCGCCGATTTATATTCGAAGCTGAAAATATACTGTGGAGAAAAAAATACCCCGTCGCAACCTGAGATGATTGAGCGATCCAAAGTCTCATTATTCTTGACTGTACCTATACCTATACCTATATATATATATATATATATATAAAAGTTTTTACCCGGATCGAGCAAGCTAATAAATTCGAGCCACGGAACGAGCTATTACGTATCGAGGAGCATCTCTGATGGATTACTGTTTTGGAGCCTCGTTAGAATTTGATTGAAAACGTCCCGAAGCAAATATTTTTCGGATATTCCGAAATTGCGTATTATTATTGACAAATTAGGGCCCCTGGATCACGTAAAATATACATAGCATTAATATATCCCTTTGAAATCGATAATCGCTTAAGATAAGGACAATTGTAAATAACTCTCTGTTGAATTTATAATATAGTTATTTTATGGAATTTTTCTGATGTCCATCATGGTGACTATACTCTCTAAATTTGAAATTACTGGTATTTCTGTTGTTATTGTAATTATTTATTCGAATCAATTATTATTATTAATAATTGTTATTGTAAGTTATATTTTATTTTAATAGGATGTTACGAAAAAAAAAAATTTTTTTAGATTTAACAAACATGAGATTATTAATATTACTTGCTCATGATATTATTTATGAACTACCAAATCAATTAGATTCATTATCTAACCAGAAGAAACAGCTAAAATTAATTTAACTCTCGTCAAAATAAACCGCCACTTATTTTTCAGAATCAGATTAATTACTCACTATATATAAATGTATGTACTCTGTATATAATAGTTAGAAACATTTACACGATTTCCAGTGAAAAAATGTCACTTATTACTAAGCATTAACGGCATTGATTTACAAGTAGCGATCGTACACAGGAAAATAACGAATTTTTCCTATTCAATATATGTATTATATATACAATAAGTGTAATGAAGTATTTAAAATTCAGTACAACAAATCGCGTAAAACTCATGAAACCGCGAAGTACACGTCGTAAAAGTGACACCGAAATATGTTTATCCTCTGAAAAGATTGAAATAAAAAATTAGCATAAAGCTAGAAAAAAAAATTAGCAGGCTTTTCAAAAAATGATAAACGCTCCCATTATCACTCACATATATGTATAAATACATATGAATATACATACACAGCCTGTATATGAACAAGAGCCGGATTTTATAACGACGCGTAGTTCATTCTGCGGATCGTATATGTAACGACTTCATTAACACGTATCCCGATCTAATTACAGACTCGCGATGTAATCGTATGTATACTGCACCTGCGTGTACATATTTGCCACGGTATTTTGTGTTTGACTTTTTTTTCGCGGTGTATTATATCGGAAGACTATCGACGCGAGTGCGATTATTAGCTGATGGGGGGGTAGATATAATGTATCACTGGTAAAGTTGGATGGGAAATATACTTACAGGTGCCTCGATGCGGATTTATATATATATATATATATGTGTGTGTGTGTGTGTGTGTGTGTGTGTGTGTGTGTGCGTGTCTGTATGTATAAAAATAAGAAGGATCTTTATCTAAATTGCAAGTTTTAATACTATAGGAGATTATTGTCAGGGCGAGTATGCGATATCGTTATCGATTTCCTTGAAATTTATTGAGTTAATTAAAAGAGCGAGAGAAGCAAGATAAGACTGTTTTCTTTTATCATATAATTTTTTTGTTTTCAAACTAATTTCTTGTCGAACATTGTCACGATTGAGAGATACGTATATGAGAGAATCCAAAAATGCAGGAATCATTTTAGTAGCTGAAAATTGGATACTATTTTCGTAGTACGATTATACATTCGTTTAATCTTGACACTCGATTTTTCTGGTCAAAAACTGAAAAAAGGTTGCAAACAATTATTTTTTTAATTTTTGAGTTCACGGATTTATCCGATTTTTATTCAAAGATGCGGTGATGCGCTTATGAAATTTATCAAATTTATTCAGATATAAAGTATATTTAAAGCGTTTAATTTTTAAAAAATTATTCGTATTTATCGGAATTTCAGTCAGCTTTTATTAAAAAAAATCATTTACGTATATAAAATGTTTATCAACATCCGAGAAGTATATTAAAGTCTGTAAAAAAATAGAAGAAAATACCTTGAATTTAAAAAAAGATATCTTGGTCTTTTCAAGGAAATCGATAAATCGCGAATAATTTTTCTGATAAAATAATAAATGATATATAACTGATACAGACTTAAGCCTCCGTTCAATCGTCTCTGTGATATATACAAATGACTGTTGAATGCTGTGTCGTACGATCAGTGTTAAAACAAATAATACAAGGAACAATGCTACGAATTCAAACGTCGCGTGTACATGTAACAGCTAAGAAAACCTTCTCTCCATCCAGCTATTATGCGTCGAAGAAACGGGTATATCGCGAGCTATATAGACTTTTAACGAGTTGAGAGTCTATTCGATAACAAACAGCGCAACTGCAAACGAGCTGTGAGTATATATGGAGTGACTGAAAGCGTAATGGGTATAATGTTGCCGGGAAACTTCGGACGTAGCAGATGTGTGTGTGTATACAATGTATACTATATGCGTCATTTCGAAAGTATCGATTTTTAAAAGCTAAAGCATTAACCCTGGAACAGAATCTAATCAACGCTTATTATTTTATTAGCGACTACAATGATTATATTAACAAAGAATAAACTTTATAGTTTTTAGGATATATATATATATATATATATATATATATTAACTATCAAGTATATTGATAATTAAAAAATAAACAACCCAAAAGTAGGACTCAAGAGAAAGCACGCATTGCTACTCCAGAAGTCTCATGCATGTCGCTGTCCCATGAACACCGAGATGACGTCCTCCCGGTACATACACACACCGCGAACAAGAAAAAAATAAGACGAAGAAGAAGAAGAAGAAGAAGAAGAAGAAGAAGAAGAAGAAGTAGCTTCTCCTCGTGTCCCGCTCGTTATATCGCGCTCACGAGAGGTAAATTGTCGCGCGTTCGCGTTCGCTTTGTAGCCGAGGCGAACAACTCGTGTAAGGAGCACGCGCTCGTTTAGTATCCGAGCGACGGCCAACAGCTGTTACTTACGAGGGGTGTAGTACTCCTCGTCTCGTGGAAAAAGCGGGAAGATGAAAGCGGACATGTTGGTCGACGGAATTATATACATATATACACATATATACACATATATACATAGTGTATATGGGTTATTCTCTGACAGATAGACCGGTCAAATTATGTTTTTTCTTCGAAATATTTTTAATCTCTTCTTTGGTACGGTATCTATTATTATGATCGTACAGGATGTCGACATTGGCACTCCCCAGGGAAGCATTTCTTTTCTGTTGGAAATAGTTTAGTAGTTTTACCTGACACGTAAAATATGGATACGCATCTTCAACAAATGTCATCTCCAACAGAAGTTTAACAAATTTTCCAACAAAACCCTTCCCCTTCAAATTTTTTTCAATGATCATTCAATGTCAAACTTAGTGAAAATAACAGCTTTGACATCTTGTAACCTACGCGAAAAAAATTTATAAAAATTCATGATAATAGATACAGCGCCAAATAACAGTTAAACAAGAAAAATAATTAAACAGTTTATTAAGAAGAAGAAATAATGTTTGATCCGTCGTCAATCTGACAGAGAATGACCCATATATATGTATAATACAGGCACTCACACATATGCATATATACATATAAATTGCAGAGGAGAAAGTGATGGATATTTTTTAATTTTTTGTGTATTTTTTTTAGTATATTTCTCCTCTCGTAGCGGTGTGTTATAACGTTTCGGGAGTGAAAAAGGTGAGAATGAGGATACATTTTTTTCGAGAAAAAAAAGTGGGACGGTGCAGAGAATAGGCGGTACAGAGAGAAGGGATAATTGAAAACTCGAAGAGTGTAAAAACGAGGAGACGCTTCTGCGAAAAGTAGTGTAAAAAAATCAAGGCTTCTATGTGCACTACCGGTCAAGACACTTGTGTTTTCTGTCGGACACGCTCTTTTTCGCTCTCCACGCTCTGTAATCATATATATATATATATATATATATATATATATATATATATATATATACTGATAAATATATATCGGAAGATGGAAAAATCTTAATCGATGAAAAAGATAAAGCATAACGGTCACAATTTCCTCGTATACAAAGTGTTTTACGCGCATATATATATATACGAAAAAAAAATTTTCAAACATTATCGAGAATTACTCTAATTACGTCCCGCGCACAGACACGTGCATGTAGATATACATATATATAATCCTAGCAAAAGGAAAGAGCTCAATCATCAAAACCCACGCCCCGTACAGTACGCGGCGGTCTCCTCTGATCCGTAATCAGTTCAAAGCAGTGACTTCCACTCGGCTCCCACAGTTTCCTATCCACGTACCTGTTCCTCTCCGACTCTCTCTCGCTCTCTCTCTCTCTCTCAACACACACACACACACACACACACACACACACACATATATATATATATATATATACAGAGACAGAAAAGAGAGAAATAGCACGCGATTAAAAATGGCAATAAGAAGGAGAAGAAGCATCGGCGGGAAAATGGGATTAATAAAAGCCAAGGGAGAAGTTACTGCACGGAAGCATGTATACACGTACAACACCAGCCTCGTAATATCATTATCATTCGCCGGGGCGAAGCTCTCGGGTTTAATCAATTATTAGCCTCGGTGTGGGACTGCCGAGTGCAAGGTTTCAGCACACTATCCGCTGATTACTATCGGCCTTGCTCTCCGTTGTCTTATCCTATATGTACGTTTATATGTATATTTGTGTATGTGTATAGATATATGGTCTGGTTAAGGCTTAAATAGGCAAATTTCCTTCCTGTGATTATAGATTTATTTATTAGAAATTAATGTATATTTATTTGATTTACTTATGTATTATCAGTGCGAAAAACTATTATTAGAAAAAGAAGGGCATTTTCGGTGAAAACATCGTATCGTTTTAAGGGGTTATCATAGTCAACATTTACCGATTGAGTGGGTACGATTGTAGATCGACGGAAAAATAATTTCATAATTAAAGGCTTGTAAGTTATCTTTATGGATTAAAAGTTATAAACATTTTTTTTAAAGATACGATTATTCAGTCTAATTGCGTTTATGAATTAAAATTTTCTGAAACCTATAAAAGTGTTTGCATAATGATTTATACTTTGAGATCACAAACATTATAATCTGGTAGTCTTTGATATATTTTTTATTAAGACTTTGGGTAGTTTAACATCTTTCCACACATTTTAAGTATGCGTGGAAAAGTTTATTTTTTATTATGTGTGTTTTTTGTTTATGATTGTCTAGGTAACATAAAATATTTTTAATAATAAATTATTTAATTTTTATGATTTACTCAATCCCTTAATTATTTTTATCGGATAAGGAAAACAAAATTTTTATTTACTTTCGTACTGATTAAACGTCAATTAATGAATTTTCTTTTATTGATTACTGAGCTATTCTTAAAATTGAAACAATTTAACAAACCAAACTCTATTTTCGGAAAGAATTATACATTTTGTTCAATATACCCTAAAGCCGAATAAAAATCTTCGAATCTCGACACTATAAAACGAACGAAAGAGTTATTCTTTTGCAGCATCCCCAAAACATACTATACGAAAAAAATGTCGAAAGTACCAATTTGTCAAAGAAACCTCCATACATGCTGCGGTATCGCGTGACTTATCTATTTTACACGCGCGGGAAATTAATCTATTAACCGAAACCTGGATCGGTTGACACGTTTGTCGCAAAATGTCTATCTTAATCACGTATAAAATTCTCGGAATATACGAGAGATCGTACACTTATATGTATATATATATATATATATATCCGTGAAACGTAATTACACCTAATCGCTCCCCGGTAATTTACTCTCCGACAAAGTGTGTCTATTCGGAGATGGAGTAGAAACAGGTAGAGCCAAACAAATTTCTGTACGCGCGAGTACGCTTACCCGTGTGTTCATTATCACGTTTTCAATAATTACACGTCGAAACAATTCGCGACGCTAAAACTCGCCCGGTATTCCAAGGATGAACTTAACAGAGACAGAGAAAGAGAGAGAGAGAGACAGAGAGTAAGATTACGTTGGAACTCAAAGAGAAATACGCCTAATCAGTACTCGGGACGTTGTGTGCGGTGCAAAATGCTCGACAATCAGGTGAAGATGCGGTGCTTTTACCAAAAGACACTTGAGGTTTCTCGCGTGTTTGATTTCTTTATTTTTCGACTATTCCCAACGATAATTGCTTAATAATCACGCGAAGTAGTATGCGGTTTCCTGTGTGATAACATTTTTTTATACGAATTTTTTCGCCTTTCGTTAAGGTGGCGTTTTTCACTTATTCAACTTTCAATGTTTGTAATGAAAAATTGCATATTATTATAAAGCTAAAGTTTTTTTCTTAAAAGTGCATTAAAAAATATCATTCGATAAGACTTACCAGAAAATGATGCAAATATGCTTGTGCAAAGATGTGATTTTTTTCTAATTTTGTTAAAAAACCAAAAATTTCTCTTTGTATGTATATTTAATTTTACAGACCTACAGACAGAGGAAACAAATCTAAAAGAAAATGACGCGTAATGCTGCAAACGGCATTATAGATTATAGAAACGCTATATAATATGTATATGTATAATATGTATATGCACCGAACGTCTAGTTTTTGCAAGCGTGCGCAGCGCATGCATACATATAATCGGGCTGTGGTCGTCTGCGGTGGCTTCTGAAATCTCTCTCGAGTCTCGATCTCTCGATGCCTATATAATACATACATACATATATAAATACACACACACACACATATATATATATTATATATATATATGCAACCTTCACCCATATAAAGGCTCGTTTAACAGCGTGCGTAAGCGCATTCGAGGCGAAAAGCAGCCGTTATTATGAGCGGCAAGCATTAATACTAGTTTTTATATCGCATACAATGTATATGTATACATATATACATGACTCTAATTTTGATTTCTCGTTGAAGTTCTCGCAAGGAGTGTAATTTTCTTTGATTCGCCGCGGCATTTTCGAATTCTGAGAAATGCTTGCTGAACATTTTACACCCAACTACATGTGTGTATATAATTTTCGTTAAGTAAATATCGGTGGGTATTGAGCTTTAACGAGTTAAACGGATGTTCTTCGGTTCCAAAAGAGTTAGGTAAGGTCGGAGGGTCGATGGACCGATGTGTGGAAATTTTTTTCACTTACGTGGCGTTTACAGGTTTCGTAATGTTCATTATAAGATGTCTGGTATCTTACCTGTAACAGAAAAATAATTTTTTTTTAATTATATTGGAAAGTAAATATCAGATGATTAGATTGAATTTTCATATTTATATTTTTTTAATATTACGTCGTTTATTTTTTATAATTTACTTAAAAGACGAGTACACGGAAAGATTTTATTTTAAATATTTGTATTCGATTGGGATGTATACATAGGATATATATATATATATACATAATTTGCACGAAGTGTCTATTATACATAATTTAAACGTCAACATTTAAATAATTAATATACATCGATCACTCAAACTCCTGGTTTGTCACGTCACGTTTTTACAGCGACTAATACTGCAGTAATTATCTACTAATAACAACCGTTCATTAGCCAAAAATTTCATCTCGTCACCATCGGTATATGTATATATGTATATGTATATATGTATATGTATATATTTATATATATATATCATGGAAGCTTCAAAGAGACAGCCGTACGTCATGTACATATTGTATATTTTATGTATATGTATTTAATGATCAATCGAGTTCCTCGTATGGAAAGAAGAACAGTGATGCGTTTCAAATTCTCTTGTATATAATAGAGGCGTCGACCGGAATATGACGGAATCTTCGATTAATTGTCGCCTGAGGCCCTTTGGAATCGTTCGTTAATCCAATCGGGAATTAGCGAGACTCGCCGCTTGTTATAAAGCTTCCATTATATATTTTTTATGCGTTTAGTAATATGGCTTCGTTGATGAGCGTATGGTTAAAATTTACAGGCTCTTTCTTATACTTTCATTTTTTCATTTCTCGAGGAATGTTATTGCGGAATCGTATATTATCGTTATGTAGCCGAAGATTAGAAGGTGTCGAAGAGCATTCATTTTAGATTGTCATTATGAAAATAGTAAAATGTAGTGGATTATTACGTTGATGAACTTTGTGTATCTGTGCAATAAGTATAAATTTTGTTTTTTTTAATATCTTGATGAAAAATTAACGATTAATTGTCCATAAACGTATTAGATAGAAGTTGGCCAAATTATGGTTAATACTTGAGATTGTCATTATAGAGATGTTTTACGTCGATGAACATTACGTATACGTGAATAAATATTATTTTTTTAATATGTTCATGAAGAATTGACCATAAATTGGCCATAAACATTTAAAATAATAGTGGAACAACAATAATCATGGTTAAGATTGGAGATTATTAAAATACCAAAGTTTAAGTGAACTGAAATAATGCGTTGATGAACTTGTATGAATTATGACTACCCTATATAAGAAATTTACTATGAATTGGCCATAAACGTACACACAGAAGTTGGCTCAATTCTGGTTAACGCAATACGTATCTAGTTTCTTGCACAAATTAGCTCCAGATGATTCGCATACAAAGGATAAACGATAAATCGACTGAAAATAATCTACAGTAAACCATCCGACAAGAAAAAAGCATTACCGCACCTTCTTACACATTGCAATGATCATTTTCGCGATCATCATCATCATCATCATCATCATCATCATCATCATCTACGTTACGAAAATCTAGCGCATCACGAGAGCAAAGTAGCTCATTGTACTATCTTGCAAAGCGAAGGTGTCGAAAGTGCCTTTTGTCAGCCAGTGTTTAACGAGCGACACCCAACTCTCGCTCTTGTTCTCCTGGCGGTTAATTTAATTTCGTGTGCGCCACACAGCTTATTGTACACGTTGCGCGCACTTGTGGTAGAAGGTACTAATTGTAGGAGATTTATACAGGCGGGTGTACGTGCAATTATAAAAATTATTTCGAATCGTCGTCGAGGTCGCTATGAATCATAATTTGGACTTTCAACAGTGACACTGACTGGTTTTGAGTTCTTTTTAGCATACTTTTTTAAATATTACGAATTTTTACTTTTTAATATTATTTTAATAAAAAAAATTGCGTATATACGTACATAAAACAATTGGAGATCTTTGTATCTGCTGTGAAACTTGTCAAAACCCGATAATATACATGCACCCTGTAGGTATAAGCAATTTCGAGTTGAGTTCGGAATACAAAATTGAAATCGACACTGAAGTTCCAAAATAATCAATTCACAAGCTTTTCGACTCAGAATATTTTGCTTGAATCTGTTGTTGTCAAAAAAGGATGATTCCCATTATTAAAGAGATAATAACAAAGTACCTAAATAATCGGAAAGATGCCGCAAGCCCTGTAGTAACTCAAAAAAAATGAAAAAAAAAACTACTCCAAATTAGTATGCACAAACTTCAGTCTGAAGCATCGAGCGAAGCCGACGGTAAAACGAGATAGGGTAGGACGAATAAAGAAAGAAAATCGACGGAAGTCGAATCCCTCGAAACAACAGGCAAATCCCGGAACCTCACGTTTTTCGCGTTCCTCTTCGTTTTTTCCTTTCTCCCTCTCGCTCTGTCTGCGCCGCGCGCGCGCGCGCGATCCATGCAATTAGAGCGTTGCAGAACTGTTCATTACCCCGAACAAGAGGTGCATCGTTCAAAGTAATTTTCCTTCCCTTCTACCTCTTGCCTCTCCTTCCCTGAGAATGAACTTACTATCCCTCCCATTTTTTTTATATTTGTGAGTCTTCTCTGAGATTTCCTTTATTTCTCTTTTAGACGAGCCAATGTGTAGCATTAGGCATATATACTTATATAATTTCTCGAGTTTCTCGCTGCGAAAATTATTTTAAACGTGTATCGATAAGCCCACGCGTTCGATCGTATATTATTATTTGCCGATAATCGTTGATCAATTGAGTTACTTTTCCTGTACTGTACGATAAAAAGAAGTGAGTAAATAAATAAACAAAAAGGAATCGAATCCACCGAAATTCTCAATCGAAAGTATAAAACAAATAAAAACAACCATCAATCTTCACCATCCGGACTATTATCAAGCAGCTTCCGCTCATAGGTCCGCCCTCGCAGTTCCCTTTTAATTGAGCCCCTTCGCATCCCGATCTCTCGTAGTGTATCATTGAGAGATCTCCGACCGATCGTTTCTACAGTACACATGCATATATACGCGTGGCAATGGCCTGATGACCCCGATGACCGCCTAACGATCGACATATATATAGAAAATTCCTACTATATACGGATCATTCTACGACAGATTGACTGGTAGAAATTTTTTTACATTTTCTTATGAATATTTTTAAATTGTTGTTTGGTATTGTATTTTTTTAGATTTACTTTTTAAAATTTTTAGATTTAGATGTAATGTAGTTTCCTGTTTTTTTTTAGATTTTCAACTTACGTACATTTTTCAAACATTGTAACTTCATAAGAAAGTATCTTTGAGTAAAATCGTAAAAGAGACTTTTGTTGGACAATTTCGTAGTTATCTTCTACGTGAGAAATCTTGAAATTATTTTTTGAAAATTGGTCCAGATTTTCTCTTACAAGTAGAGCTTGAGGATTTTGCTTGGAATAAAGATGACGGAGATAAAGGAGGTGATTCGAAGAGGAAGGAGGGCTTCATTGAGTGCCGTTTGAGATCGCGTCTTAAGTGTTCTAGCTCGACGGGTTTATGAGATCCGCTGATGTTTCGATCTGATTTAATTACGTGGACTTTTCATTTGAGTCTTCTTTATTAGCTTGTTATAAATGAGGCTTGATAATAAAATTGACAAAATCAATTTTCTTTTTTTATAACCATTTTAGCAATAGTAAAATGTATTTTTGACTAATTTTTGAAAATTTCTAAATTTCCTTCACATCATACGAAGCGCAATGATAATACATTGTATCTCATTGGTATACCGTTGGCTTTTGATTGGAAAATTTGTATTTTGTTTAGCCTAAGATGAGGATGATTATGTTTTTCTTAAAAAGTATCTGTCCGCAACAAGTCTGTAACGCTTGAGACTTGTGTAACGAGACTTTTATTCGAATCCGTAAAAACTTGACGATTGCAGTCATTGATGGGCTAATTTGTGATATGCACATAATCTAAACTGTCGAAGCACATCCGTCGTCGGATGGCAATCAAAATTCGCACGCGTACCTTCCGTCCATCAAAGTCGCGATATCGCATGAAATGCAACGCGGTAACCCCGTATGCCGTGCTTACTACGCACTGGACATAGATGTATACACGAATATACAACTGAGCTGCGATGTAGCGTAGAGGTATAGAGTGTATATAATACGGGCCGATGCGCTGGATAATTGGCCCTGATTAGCGCGGAATATCTCATCCGAGTGACTTTAATCAGGCTATAGCGTTGGAGTTTGATAATGACAGTACTGGACGTTTCCGCATTTGATTGATCGGAGGATAACACGGAGGCTACCACCGCCACCACCACCACCACCACCACCACCACCACCACCACCGTCCCGACTTGCTTGAGTGAAGTCTTTGTTGAAGAGATATTTGTGGCTCTCTTGTGGCTGGGATTACTGATGATTTATCACAGGTTAGATTTGAATTTCGCGGAAATTTCATTGTGGACAGATCTTGAGGTTTTGGTTGAAGATATTTTGGTAGCTTGGGCACACGGTAGGTTGGGCATAGTAGGCTAGGTTGTAGACGACATTGAGGTGTTCAATTGTATATGAATTTCTTACAGGTACTGAGTTAACAAAAGAGCATCTACTCTGATCAAAAAGATATTTCATAACCTACAAAATTACAAATTGATTTGGATGCTCCGATTTAAAATTTAATGTAGAGTTTTAAAGAGTCAATCACTCAAAATTCGTAATATAATGTTAACTTTTATTCAAGCTGCGATTTTATTATTAATTTATATTCGATTAAAAAAATCGAACCAATAAACGGTAAATTAATTTATATATTTATGAATCTATGAATATAGGTAACAATAGAATAAAAATATTTAAAAAATATAAAGTTGTTCTATGAAGTTGAGAACACAGCTTCATAGACGCATATTAAATAGATTCTTATTTTGATAATTGAATTGAAGTTCTCAGTGAATTGATATAACGTTTTATCTAATAATAAATATAATCTTGGACAATTAAAATTATATGTAATATAATAAAAATTATATTACAAATAAAAAAACTAAACCAAACAAACAAAGCTGAAATTGTTGAATATTAATTACTACCTTAAAAAAATAAAATACCCTAAAGCGCACCATAAAAAAAATATCTCTAAACTCCGAATACTCCACAGCCGCAGTCTCCAATCCCGCTTCTCGCTTCCCGCTTCCCGCTCTCCTCTTCCACAACGATTCCGCGTTCCGACCACCAGTTTCTGCGCGAGACGAGCGAAACGCGGAACATGACGCACGCCAACTTTCCAAGTACCCGCCTATACAGTCGTGCCGTCGTTCGATCTCCGAGCGTTGTTTCCCGTGACTCGGTCCTTTCCAAGTTTTTTTACCTCGAAAACATTTTTTAATCGTTTATCAAAATGTTGATCAAAGTCAAGGTAAGTCTTTTTTTCTAAGTCTGTTTATATTGCATATATTGAATTTCAACAGGAAAGTTCTCTATTCTCATGGAAACATTTGTTTTTCTCTCATTTTGCAGACTCTCACGGGAAAGGAGGTGAGTGCGAAGAAATTTCTAACCTAAACGAACAACATAACCGGCTATCGAGTATTTCGAGCGATTTATCGTTGTGCAGTGAATTCGTGGGGAGTTTTTATTGTAGATAAAAGTGATGTGTTAGTGATAAGAGAAGTAGGATGAGACTCTAACCTCATTTGTAGTATTTTTGTCATATTGCAAAGTTTTGGCCATTGGTTGTGATGATAGTTTGTTTGTTAATTGACTATTAGTAGTTTATAGTCTTTTCGTGATTGTTGGGTGTTAGAAAGGATTTGGGACTTGTTTGTATTTTATATCCGTGAAGGTTTACTGCTTTTGCTGCGTGTGTGTGTGTTCTATAGTAGTCGAATATAGTAGTCGTGACAGATAGGCATTGGATTTTTACAGTTGCGTTGAGACCTGACTGAATAGTGAGATTTTTAAGCATCGGTACTAGGTAGAATCTGTGTTTTTTCAAAGTGTTGTTCACAGTTCGTGATCGTTGTTGATTCGTGACAAAAACGTAGCAGCAAATGCAAAGCCTTTTAAATAAATATTTATAGGAATGGATAGCTCTTGACTTAAATATTCTTAGAGTTTGAATCGTACTTTGGTCAGAAATAGTCTTGCTTGTTTGTAGTGTTGTTGAGAGTTGATTGAAAAAGTTAGTTTGAATTCGATTATTATTTGTCTACAGATAGAAATTGACATTGAGCCAACAGACAAAGTTGAACGAATCAAAGAGCGAGTCGAGGAGAAAGAAGGTATTCCACCTCAACAACAGAGGCTGATTTTTTCGGGAAAACAAATGTACGTTTTTGATATTTTTCAAAAATAGCTTTTCTCCTTTTGGAATGCTAAAATTTTCTGTATTCGTCTTTAGGAATGATGAAAAGACTGCACAAGATTATAAAGTCCAAGGCGGTTCAGTTTTGCATTTAGTACTTGCTCTGCGTGGAGGACTGTGAGATAAATCCATAATAATCGAGGAAGCCTGTTCCAGACAAAGTGGCAAACTACATAAAACAAGCTCACAGAATTAATTTGTTTTTAAAGTTTAGGCTTGTAAATATAAGATGTTTATGACTTTAAGGATAAAAGAATAATTTAAACAGTCAAACTTTACTACTATGTTTTATAACTAATAAAGGTGAATAAGTTATAAATAAATAATCGTTTATATTTCACTCTGTCTATTCCTATCCCTCGTTAGAAACAGTAGCAATGCATTCATAGATAATTACATGTTTATATAATAGTCAAAATTCCATAACTTGTATAAAGTAGTTTTTCAATATTAAACTTATATTTCAATATAAACTTTGATTTTTTTTTCTGCTATTGGTATAAGATAGGTATCTTATGAACATTTCTAGATTTATAGCAATATTTTATACATATGAAATCTATAGCTATAAGGATTTCCAGAGAATTTTCTCATGAAAATTCGTAAAAGTAAACTAAAGTTAATACTTCAAAATTATAATTGCATTGTTAATATACATAAGAAAATGATGATATTGTTAATAAATTAATTGCAGGATACATAACACGTTTGGTATTTTATAATAAATATTTGCAATATTACTAATTTTGAACGAAATCGCTAATTATCATTTATATCTTATCTTCATCACATAAAATTATATTTTGACTTCCATTAATTAATAACCGAACTGTAACGCAGGGAGGTTAAGTTATATCGACGAGAAAATGTCTTACATCACGAAACTATAAGATTCTCGGATATAAAAAATGACTTTCAATAACCATAGGCACATCATAAAATTCGATGTTAAAATTCGAAATTCCACAGTGCGGTCCATATTACCGTCACAAAAAAGTCCCTAGTAAATTAAAGCCGCGTCTGTATCCGCAGGTACACACCCCATATTCCAGTATTTTTTTTCCTTCTCACTCGTATTCCAGCGTAAAGCACTTGTTGCCATTAACTCGCGTCTACAGCATCAGCTACTGCAGTCGCAGCTTCTTTCTCTTGCGTAGCATAAATCAGACGCGCATGACACGAGCAAATTCGAAGCGCGCTTTTCGAAATATCGTTAAGCCTAGATAGGTATAGAAAGCATTTTCTTTCTCTTTTAACGCTACCGGACCCTCCGCTGGTTTATCGCGCGGGATTTCAATTTGTGCGTATGACGACGACGTCCAGCGCTGTATACTCCATGGTTTTATGGTCGCGACCGTATAGTCGTTCCGGAAAATTGAAACCGTGCTGTGTGACCGGTAAATGGACTGTCGTCCGTGGAGTTCGAGAGCAAACTTTCATTGGATACTGTGCATGTATATATATATATACCTTCAACTTTTAAAATTCCTCGTGTTTGCGAAAGGATTTTCAACTGAAAATGCATTTTTTCCTATGGGAAAATGGAAATATACTTCGGCGACGAGTTATTCGATATCTCTAGGTAATCTCAAAATTTATATAGCAAAAAATGTTAGTACTCTTGATGGCGAAGTTATTTTTAGTTTGGAATTAGTCAATATGTTCACTGAAGATTCGAAAAAATTAGAATTTTAAATTATTTAATTTTTTTTTAAATTATCCACGAATTACAAAATAAATGACGAAATAGTGCTAAATATTTTCATTATTTTCGAAATAAAAATCACACGTCGATGTAGTGCACTTTAACTACTGATTCTAATAATACGATTTTAATTTAATAATTGAATTGTATTTACTAAAATAATTGCTAAAGCACATACCTATGTAGTATGTACTGCATTGGCTACTGCTTTAAATAACAAATGTACATTTTTTCATTTAGCAAAATATTTTCACATATATTCCACTACTTTCATTGTTATGCCATTCTGACTTTCACAAATAGTGAAGTCCATACGATGAAATGGTAAATTTTCACCATTTCAGATTCAAACATATGCAAGTCTATATGTATAGATGTTAAACTCGAAGGCTGGACAACGCCCCGAGCACCGACGGAATACCAAAATGGGAGACTCGAGCAATTTTCTTGTCATTTACGCCGAGATTGACTTCGAATTACGACTGACGCACTCGACCTGTTCGAGAAATTGCCGCGATAATATAAAGTAATGTCAAATTACGCGAAATACGAGGATATAAATATAAATAAAAGAAATTAATTATAATTTTTTTATTATTATTATTTTTGTCGATGTTGGCGCACACGACATTCTAGACTCGTTGCGCTAGAAATTCCTCAGTCGAGCAGCTGTTCCAAGCGACAACTGACTCGACAGATTCCGCGTTTCCTTATGGCCTGTTCTATGCAGGCCTCGCATCTCCAGTCCACGCGCAGTTGCAAATTTCGAAAGTAGCGCAAAAAGACGACGAAAAAAAACCTGCATGCGGTTCATCGTCCATATATATATATATATATATATATATAAACTTTTCGCCTCGTATACCGGGCAGATATTGAGGAAGTCCTCGCGTACTGGACTGGTGTGAATTGAATTTTTCAACGATAAAATTATGTTGAACTGTTACGTGCTCGTTGTAAACTCAAGCATAAACTGTGGCGTTGATGCCGTGATAGGGAGAGTCCGAGGTGAGCGTCAAAAAATATTACGAGAAACTTGAAGAAAAATATTGGAATTTATTTCGATTGATATGTATATAATTTAATAATATACTTTTTTAATTTTCTGAGGTACACGTCGCGTTGTTGATTGGCTTTAGCGTCTATAAAGATGAAATACAATAATTGGGCTAAAGAAAAAATAACGAACATGACTGACCCCGAATACGATAAACTTATATGGTATTATTATCTATGAACCAATTACATACACTGTTAAATATTTCTTCATTCATTTTAATGTCGATATAATATGGAAGCAAATTTCATATCCGTAATATGAATTTTAATTTAATGGTGTGCAGTAAATATAAATTACTTGTTAATGTAATTTAAATTTAATTTAGAATTACCTTCATTTTTATTCAGGTAAACATAATCTGAATTCGCGTGTGTGTAGGATATTGAACATTTTTGTCCTATTACAGTAAATTCATTATTTTGGCATTAAAATTGAAATTCACTGTGAATAAAATTTAATGTATAGGAGTTAAATTTTTGGTTTATTTGTACACTTCATTAGTTAAGCAAGATATGAAACCTGTACTTAAATATATGAACTATTTTTAGGGTGTGCAATTTCGATTTTTGAGTATTTTTGATTTTCAATTGAAGACAAAATAATATATTAGGAAAAGCCCTGCGAATTTTATTTGAACAAGTTTTTTGTTCAATATATTAATTTCGATTGAAAGAAAATGACGACTCTTTTTAATGAATTGTAGGAAAAATAGGTGTAGTTCAAGGAAATGTTTCACATTTTTGTTACCGTAAAAAGTAACAACTGGTCTGAATAATTTTGAATGCGCACTTCGACATTGAAAGGAAATATTCTACTCGAATATAAAATATTGTATCAATCCGCAAATTTACTATAAAAAACGTATCGCAACTGGCCTATTCAAAGGTAAATTTAATAATATATTACACTTTGGTATAGTACACTTTTGTATCTCAAGCTAGAATTAAGAAATAATTTCAAAACCTAAATTTGCCTAAAGCTATATTATATACGCACGTATACATTGTCATAAGGATTTTCACGCATACCATGGATTGGTGTATCCAACGCTGAAAATACCCGTCGCGCATTTGAAGATCGAAAAAATTCTCATTGTATACGTAAGAGTAATTTATCACTTCGAAGGTCTATGATTAACCAAATCTGCCTCCGAGCTAAATTGTAGCATAACGAAGGCTGTAATGCAACTATTTAAACCTTTTGATTAATCGCATCGTAATAGACACAATAACTGCCAATCCATTGGGCTAATCCGTTCGGAAAATTCTCCAACCACTCAATCAACTCGCAAACAACCGAGTCTTATAGAATTTTCCAATAGGCTGTTCAATCGGAGGAGGAGTCGACATAACTACAAATTCAAAGCGTCGCGTTTGATACTTTCCACCTGTGCGACGTTTCTTAACGACTCTCGCGAACAATCGGCCTTTTGTTTAATCAGCCCTTTTTTTATTCCTTCCTATGGACGATTATTCAAATGAATCGCTCTTTACAGAGTTGCCGCGACCATGCTAATGTGTCAATTATCCAAGTGCGTGCATTCAATTGCTGCGGCGCTTCTATCGCGGTATATATCTATATACAGAGGAGGTGAAACTGTGTATATGTGAATGTATGGGTTATTGCATGACTTAGAGTGTGTGTGTGTGTGTGTGTGTGTGTGTGTGTGTGTGCATGTGTTGGATTGACAAATGTGTGATCGATGATCAATTTCATTGGGAAAACACAGTCCGTGATATGGATGGCTAAATTTAGATGAAGTATGAGTTAGAGCTTGATTTCATTGTGACAACTGGACTAGTTTTACGTGTTCGCATATTTTACAATTGTTATTGTAAATAATGTTGCTCTTACGAATCGTAAGTTAGAAAAATGTGTTAATATATAAAATAATTGAATTATCTGTACCATAATATTACTAGACGATACGTTTTCAATTCGATAGCTCCAAGTGGCATAGAAATAATATCATTTCAGTTTGGAATCTTAAAAATTCATCGAAGTAAAAAAAATCATATCCATATGTCGTCTTCGATAGTTTGATCTATCATTTGAAAATCATTTGAATCGATTACTGTGTAAAATTTCATTAAAAAATAGGATTGGAACGAATGAATCAAGTGCTCATTCCAATGAACGCAAAGGTAATAAAAGAGACTTTAAACAATAGCTCGGTAGAAAATGCACTAAATACGAATCCATAGTTTATTATACAGAATTATAATTTTAATAACCGCAACAACAGTACGTTTACGTATAATATAAAACGACTTCGCTGCACCTATTCAATTCCATGCAGGTCGCTCTCGAATAAAATCGAAAAAAGTCGCGATTTTTAATGTTCTCTCACACTTTAAACTAAAGCTCTCACGCTCCAGCTTCCGATGCCGCGGTAATCTTGAAAATTCGCATGAAATAAATGTGCGCTCGAACAAATCGGAAATGCAAGCCAAATATATCCCCAATGAAGAGTATCTCAGAGTGCGATCTATAAAGACATAATGCACGTCCCCCACCAAGTGATAAAAAATCAAAAACAGCCGTGCATATAGAGAATATCGTGCTATAGTCGTAGTAGAAAAAGACGTCTATGATGGGAGCAGTTGCGCCTCGGGGCAGTTGCGCGTGTGAATCGGCGCACAGCTTGCCTAGTATGACTCGTCCGTATATATAAACGCGCCGCCCATCACTCGACCGCCGCAGCCTCTTCGTAGAATACCTCTTCGTAGTTAGGATATGCAGAGATACTCGTGACGCGGACACGCGAGAGAAAGAGAAGTTCGGTGCGTGGCTTTCGCCGAGAAACTTTACGATGATTTAGAAGGACAGCTGTATTGTGTGTATTTTTTCCTTTCTCTATCTCTCTGTCTCCCTTTCTCTCTTTCACCTTCTTTTTTTTATTTTTATTACATTTTATTATTGTTATTATGAATAATCTAATAATACTGCGAGTGCTATTATGTAGTATGTACCCGATTTGGTAAGAAGAGCGCATTAATGTGGGTTATTTGACTGTATTTTAATGTACTTTGTACTCGTCTTGGTAAAAGTTACATCAGATTTTCGTTGGAACAACATATGTTCTTCGTCAATAGTAATTTTTGCCAGACATACGTACATGTTAAAATAGTGGAATATCGATATTCTACAAACAAATAGTGAAATTATTTTCATTTCTATATTTCATTGTATATTACTATTAACTTTAGTAACAATGTTGTCAATATTTCCAACTTAATACAATGTATTTTTACTGATATTACAATACCAAATTTTTTTATTATTACTTCTGTTATATTATTGTTATATTAACAGATCATTATATAATTTCGATTTCGTAAGTTCGTTGACAAATATCTACAGATTTACAGAATGTACATACCCATAGATATGCTTATTTATCTACAGACACAGCGATAAGGATCTGTGCAGAAAAAAACAAAGCGATTCGCGTCTATATACCTACATACATATGCATATATACATATATACATATACATATATATCGGAGAGACTAGAGAATTACTCTCACCATTATGAGAAAATCCACGACGATCAAACTCTAATTTGCCATTATGCCTACGGCCGCAAAGCAATCATGAGACGACTTTGTCGCTTCGAACGTGTCGCTATCAATTCCTTGTCCGCATCATCACGTCGCCCAATTTTCTGAAATCTTCATATCTCTCCGGCATAAGTACGAAACAACGTATCGCGGCGTTCCATTTCACGAGAGAAAAAGAAGCTACAAAAGAAATAACGTGCGATTGACCCTGACTCTTATTATCTCTTATATGTATATATATGACATTCATTTCTCTCTCTCTCTCTCTCTCTCTCTCTCTCTCTATCTCTCTCTCGCGTACGTATATGTATATAAATATACACAAAGGCTGCAGGACACGTTTTCCATTACCGTTATACATAGGCGTTGCTCTGCTCGCTGCGGATATTTAATGGAGTATCCCGTAAGCAGTATATACACGTATATATACATTTTTTTTAATTTGGAAACTGATCGTCGATCAATCATACGTTTTGTTACTGTATGTGCGCTCTCGATATGAAAGAGAAATGTAGTTGCAGTTTTATTTTGTTTTTAACGCATATACGAGGAGGCGAGTGTACAATTAAGTTATACAGCGATGACGAGTCCGAGTTCGTTTCACTTTTGTTTAAGAAAGTTATTTAAATATATACAGTAATATTATTACTGAATATTAGGACGAGTATATCCAATTGATTAATAAGGAATAATAACTTCGATGAGAGAATTGACCTCAACGTTCCTTATGTAACGCGACTAAAAAAATATATATGCATATGCGGACTAAAATAATTTAACCAATCGCTATTTTAATAAACAAATCAACGACTAAAAGAACATTAAAATTGAAATAAAAAATTGTAATAAAAAATTGATATGTATGAACAATTGTATGTATATACTCGCTAAGCTGAATATCGATTCCCTTGCGTACACATGGACCATAAGAAACAAGTCCGCTCGTTAGACTCTTTCTCCGAGGACGAAAAAAAAGCGCTCCCTCAAGAGAGAAAGGTTTCGAGAGAGATCAACACCGCGCCTTCGTCACGAGACGTCCACGCGCATCTTCGCGCGGCTCTTCTTTGTTTTCCTTAGGCGTGGGCGTCTTAGGAATCTATTGTTGTCGGGTCGCGTCTCTTCTTCCGCGAGCCAAGTGCCACAGGCTTGAATGACCGGAACACGCCTCTT
Source organism: Apocrypta bakeri (assembly GCA_018906985.1). Classification (NCBI taxonomy): domain Eukaryota; kingdom Metazoa; phylum Arthropoda; class Insecta; order Hymenoptera; family Pteromalidae; genus Apocrypta; species Apocrypta bakeri. The sequence goes on along the minus strand of JACCIA010000005.1, from coordinate 418,739 downwards.
GAGACGAGGGCAACACTTTTTTTTTTAATTTTAATTTATTTACTTATTTAACAATTTTTTTTCTTTTCGTTTCTTTCATAATGATATATATATATATATATATATATATATATATATATATATATATATAGTTTGATGATTGCGGGTAATGTATAGAATAGCGAGGATATTGGGGGAAGTAGCAACGACGTAGATAAGCTTCGTAGATATGCTCTTAATGACGACATCCTTCGGGAGAATACGTCCACTTTGCAGCCCACGTTTCGCGTGGCTCGCGAAAGAACACGCCTTTGGAATCGTGCCGACAATGTGGCAGTACCTCGAGCCTACGCGTCCAGTGTAATGAATCGTCGAGTGCTATGATTTATTGACTTTATTTGTTTTCCTTCGTGGAAAACGGCATATTTCGAGATGCGCGACAATTTATTCGAAAAAATACGCTACGTAATCGGAACGAACAAGGAAAAGGCATTAGGGGCATTCACGTAAGTGTCTAAGCGGATTAGACTCATTTCAAATCCTTTTCTAGTTCACCGGCCAGATTTCAAAGAGATTCGTAATGTGAAATCTGACCAAAGGATTCGGCGATAAAACCTGATTCGCTTACAAAAATGTAATTTTCTCAAATTTCAAGCATCGAGTTAACTCACGCAGAATCATCGTTATCATCAGCAGGAACAGCAGCTTCGCTCGAGGCGAAACTCGCAACTATCGGAAGCGATCGCAAAATGGTCAGGCAATAATTCAGTCGGCTGACCCCGGATTCACTGTGCACAGCAGCCGAGTCACACTATGGAATGTTATATGTGCCTACTGCTGGGTACAACCTGACGACGCGCTACTGCTGCTACTTTGTATTAGATGCAGAGTCATTCGAACGCGTTAACGGGGGTGATGCGTGACTTTCGTGGTGATTCGTATTTTCCACTGGTATTTGCAATTTTTTTATCGAATTGAGTTAGCTCGTACATATTTTAGAAAGATGCGAATTCTAAATGTGGCTTCGGATAAAAATATTTCGTTTAACTGAAATTTTAGATAATTAATAATAGTTAGTTTAATAATATGTAGATGTAACAATTCACACGGTTTTTCCTTGGTAAGAATTGTTATTACTGAAAATTCGGAATATTATACTGGTTTGTCCAATAGTAAACGATTACCAGGGTGGTAAGAATGACCCAGAACGCTGGTGTACATTGGCTTAGTACTGGCATTACTGAGTACATCTGTTTAAAGGACTCAAGTCTCATCTAAAAACTTAGGCTTCAAATTACGAGGAGATGTATGATATGTAAATGCACACAATTTATTTAAAGGCGATATAAATGTAATTAGAATTTTTGAGAAACATTACAACATTGTTTCTCAGCACATAACTATCTGGAGCTGAGTCTTCGAATACTTGACCAGTGCAGATTTTCTAGTACGTCCCGTTCATGTCATTCCAGGATTGATCAGGCAATGAGCCAGTTTTATTTACAGTACTGTGGAAATATTGTCGTCACTGATTCATTCTTATCTAGGATTCTCTTCGCGTTGGATTTGTACTAAGAGCTAATTTATGAAACGTACGAATGATATAAAATAATAACAAAGCTATGTTAATAAAATATATTAAACCATTAGTGGATTTATGGAATTAGTGGAAAATCACTAATAACTCTAATGTTAGACCTGACAATGTTTTCATACTAATTAGTTTTTATTTAAGTACCAATTCTTTTTAAATTTATATTCACTGCACGAAAATGAATATATCCCATTGAAAAGTAACGTCTTCTCGACAAATGTTTCGATTGAAAAGCCATCATCATTTATCTCACAAAGTCCATTCAACTACAAGCATCGGGTAAACCTTTATCAACCAAGCTTCGAATCAATTGCCTATACATATACCATTGCACTCGCAAAACGGAGCGTGTAACCAAAACGCAAATGGTGAATCTTATTCCCATGCAGACTCTCTTTATACGTGGCCGATTTATCAACCCCTTCATCAAACTAACAGAACCATCCACCTTACATATACGCATACGCGCATATCGCATCTGCCTATATCAAACCAGTAAAAATCATCACCCGCAGCGTAGAAGATTCCCACGCACCATGAAGAAGCGTTGAAAAATGCAACCCCCAGCTAATAACCCTATACCGACATTTAAAAGCCCAGCAGTAGCAGTAGCAACAGAAGCCGAGGCTAAGAGAGCTTATATGCGCGAAATATCTCAATACATCGAATCCGATCGACGGCGTTACACGCGCTGGTTGCTGTACTTCGTTTATATGGCGTATGGAGAGAGATCGCGTCTTCTCGGAAGATGTTAGCTTGCGGACATCGTGTGCTGCTGTACTGGTTGAGCGCACGCGAGTTAATACGCGAGAGCGATATTAGCGTTCGCGATGAGTTTCGTATGTGTATGTTTGTGTGGGTATGGTTGTTTTGTGGGAAAGTACGGCTTGATAAGAGGAAAGAACGAGTTAGTTTTTATGAGAAGATTCTTTGTCCTTACATTTCGGCGAGTAAGGATATTGAAGGATTTGAAATGTTATATGTTTCTATCAGAATGAATTATGATTATGCGTAAAAGGACAGTTAACTGTACTAGGCTAAAATTTCGTTTTGTTCTCATCGATCTAGATGTTAAAATTGATTGTACTTTTTTGAAACATTGCAACACGTGTATACAATCTGAAACTCTTGAATTTCAATAGTAATATTTCTGGATCATTTTTCCATTAATTGTCCACGTACAAAATTGTCTTCAGCTTTACCCTAAAATATTCGTATTAGAAAATTACTCCAAATATACTAATCCATTGGATTGAGCTAACAATTATGGAAATATTCTTTAACACGAACGATTCCTTCACTAGTCAAAATTACACGATCTTGGCAAATTGATGGTGAACCCTTTTCCAGGATTTCAAAATGAATGATCAGACAAGCGATGAACAGCAGTACTCAAAAAATATAACATCGCTAAGAAAATCAAAATTTTGTAATTTTTGGAATCGTCATTTTCGAGGTAGTGAGTCTCGCAGTGAACCATGATCGCCATCACCCCTTTATAACCATGTAAATAAAGCAGACCTAATCATGATTCAGCGTCATAACGTCTCAAGAGTACATCGGACATTATATACATCGGACAGTTAGAGAAAGAGAAAACGTGCTCTCTCTCTCTCTCTCTCTCCTCCTCCAAGGGTAGCTGCTCGTCGTAGTCCTCGTTGTTGTCCTTTACGGATCGATCCCCGCAACAAGCGTTTATATACCCCCTTCTGTACCACTCGTGGCCGCGGCTTCGGCCGTTAATGAGTCATGTTTAATTGGCGTGGGAAGCGCAAGCCGGCTTATTCGCTCGCGAGACTCAGCCCTAACGGAATATCGCGCGCGGCGTGCCTGACGCCGGAGCATTAGCTGCTGTGCTGTTGCTGCTAGAGCTAGAGCATTACAGTCGCTTCTTCTTTCTCTTCTTCTCTTTCGAATGTAATGAACGCTCTGGGCTGACGATCATTTGCTCGTTTTACAGAATTCAGATAATTTTCAGATAGAGGATTGTTTGGTTGTGATTTTGGACTGAAAGATGAGATTGACTTTTTTCTATAATAATGACAAATGGCTTGGCTTGGTTCATCGTTTGCTTACTTTCGGATGAATATCAGCCATATCAGCCATATCAGCTATACATGCGTACACGTTGGAAAAACGAAAGTTTCGCAAATTGGCAAATACAGAATGGTAAATTGAATGAGCGAACGTACAAGCAGATGATGTAACTTTGGAAGAATGTTTGAATATGTAGGAAACTTGAGCGTTTCGATTTTTATTTTCTCAATATAGTTAAATATAGACAATTGAGTAGGAAAAGCATGTTTCAGAATTTAGAAGTACCTATGTTATTTCGATTCTACTTCTCTTATTTACGATCGAATCTTATTTCTTCCTTTTTCATGGATACGATAATACTCGCTAGATATATCTACATTTCAATTCGAATAACGACGAGACTCAAAAAAATTTTTTTTGTTTAAATTTTGTTCAAACTATAATTCTCAATATAATAAGTGAAAATTGTTTTCCAGAGAGTGACATACAAACTTACACACTATACGCGTTTTATAATATATGCGTAAAGTATTCAATTAAATGAATGAATGATCAATTTATTAAATATAATAGATCAACATAAAACAATGTACACTTCTCATTCGTAGACGATCTTATTATTTTAATAGCCATTTTTATTCTTTATCCATAATAATAGATATGAAAAAAATGAATGAATAAACATTTCTATAACACATCTCCTAGGTATGCACGTGATCAATCGACGAGCACACCTCTTTGCGACGCAAAGGACAATAACCCAATAATCATTAAACAGATCATCAAAATATTCCAGCATAAATTAAATAAAAAATCTCTTACTCACTTCTTCATCGCTAATAAATCCTTCTATTCCCATTTCCTCTACCCCCGCCACCCGCCCCTCCGTACAGGCTGATGCCTGTTATCTCATTCTTAGTCATCTCGCGTATAGTTGCGCGCGTGCGAAAGGGCAGAACGCGCGACAGGTACATTCTGCGGGTTTATACCTGCGTCTATCTAGGTAAATACGCGCGCCTTATAAAAAGAACCACACGGCAGTCGAGAATAGTCGGCATAACGCGCTGTTGGATTTTATTCCGATTCTTGCGAACCAAGGACTTTTGCGACCGATTGTTTTATTATTTTTCTGGTTTATATAAAAAGAACTTTCTTTTTTTCTGGGATTTATTTTGCGCACGAATCCTTATGACTAGAGCTGTGCTTTATTGGTTAGATTAAGTGTTTTGAGTTTTCGAAGTGTGTATAGTATCGTGACCGCGAAACGTTGTGTGATGAACTTTCGAAGTGGTGAATTCGAATCTACTTCGTGACTATTGGAACCTCAACCAAAGTGTTTTCAATAACGGTACGATCTCGTATGAATAATGATCTCTCGGAGAACATTATTTTCTATACTGTGTATATAACAATAAATTGTAGTTCTTTTTTTTTATTTCTCTCGTAGGTGAATGAAAGTCGATGGGATATTCAAATTGAAAGTATCACGATCGTCAATTAATCTAATCTCAACAAATTATACGCACGCGCGCGTGCGAATTTCTCTTTAAGACCGTATATATACAAGAATGGAATCTTTCAAATGCATCTCTTATCTCTGTAATGTCAACTTTGTCGGTGTAATTGCTTCAAACTCCTTTCCATTTATGGCTGTATAACAAATCCTTACCTGTCGAATTTCAAACTTTCGCCAAACTCGCGTTTGCAAAAACATCGGGAAATACATAAATTTATGAAAAATATGAGTCGATCGTTAGAAAATATAAGCATTTACATTTTTAACCCATGTCGGATTTCCATCTCATTTAAAGATATTAGCCAAGATATGAAATGCAAAAAATTGTTCTCGATACTTGTACCGACGGTATCAGATTTATCATATGTACGCATATATAATGTAAAAAAATATTTTAATATACTAACGCATTCAAGTATTGCCGAATAATTTTTAATCGTAGGAATATTAAATTGTAATCAATGTTTCGATATAAAATATAAATGAATGAAATAGTATAAATGAAATAAAAAACATTACAGGAAATATAAAATACATATACATGTAAATATAAAAATAAGTAACAATAGAAATGAAAAATTAACGAATGTAAGACTTTAAACGATGAGAATGATTTTTATTTTATGTTTTTATCTTCTCGACGATTTAATATTTTAAAAAGACGAAAATATAATTTTATTAGCATCAACTATTAGCATAGATTATGAGAACAAAAAATATGTGTCCTTTTCATACTCAATGCAATGTAATTAAAATGTATCTAAGAGTGAAAACAAAAACTGCAAGCCTTAGATTATACTCCGATATCGTCTGCGATGATAGAAAAAATAAAAATCACCGCGCGTATAATAAATTCGAAAAATATTCAACGTGTGTCGCGAGTAGAATTTTCAATTCGCAGAGGTGAAGCAGTGGTCAGCGTATCACGAAGTGTGAAATCACGATCCCAGTAAGGGTAGGTACTTCGGAGTGTATATCGTCGTGAGCACGAGATGTCGTGAGAAGTTAGCTTGCTCGAGAGTTGGAAAAACGTGCGGCCCGATCTCGGAAACACTGCTTGATTCGGCAACAATCTCGAGAGTCGAGTCCAAGGAAAAAATCTATACTCCTACTGAATATCATTGTTAGGGATGTGAACAGCTTCTGTGGAAATAGGATTTTTCTTCAAGGCGTACTAGTACTACCTAGTAGTTGGGCGTAGTAGGGGTTGAGTTGATTATTAATTCGTAAAAAATTTTAATTAAATTACTGGTTATCCGCATCCGATCTAGAAGAGCTCCTCTGGAGACAGGTATTTTTTCAAGACGTACAAGCTGTTGAATCGATTTTTAATTCTTAAAAAATTTTACCTAAACCTTGTGGACGTTAACAACTTGTCAGTAATAAGGAATTTTTTCAAGGTGTGCCAGGGGTCGAATACATTTTCAATTAGTAAAAAAGTGTCAAAACATATGGAAGGTAGAATAGATTTTCAATTCGATTAAATGAGCCTTTCACGGTTTATCGACATTTTACATTCGACCAATAATTAGTCAGCTTACGATAACGCTCCTATCACACGACGTAGCTATACATCGATACAGCTAAAACACTTATCGTATCGTATTACAACGTGCTCGCACGCATACGCATATACCCAGGAATTTTCACTTTATACACGATAATAAAACATAAACGCATAATGTAAATAAACCGCAGAAAAATTAAGTAAACTATTCATCAATGTATACCATCAATATCAATCAATATATCAATAATATTTTACTCATCGGAAACAATCGCAATAATTCATCGTCGAATGGCCTCATTCTCAAGAGACGACCTCGGCAACGCTAAAATTTAGACATCGTCTCTTGCATTGGCCATTATGAATAACCGCGAAAGTATAAATTCATGCACGGCCATCAAAAACGTCAAAGACACAATGTGAGCGCGATGGGGGCAGTCCCCGAAGAGAAGAAAAACAAGCCTCGTTGCAGAAGTCTCTCTCTCTCTCTTCGTTAAATTTATACAACGATGAGGTTTCTCCTCGTATATGGAGCGCGCGACGATGACAAAGTTTCGTGCCCGCCCACGCAGGTGCGCCGCGTGCGAACGAAATATTTTACGCTCTTACATAAATTCGCGCAGCCACGATAAATATGAAAAGGATTGGATGTAGCCTCCTCGCGGAATATGGCTTCTTACGTTCTTTGAGATATGGCACACGTGTGTTTATTTGTACGTATATATGTATTGTGTTCGATGATAATTTACATTACGAAAATTCAATTCTTTCTTTGATATTTTAAAAATGATTCTACGAGTTATTCTAGCCTAATCTGGTACATTATTTTTTAATTTAATTTTCTAATCTTATATTGTTCAAAGGGCCTACACCAGACCGACAAACGTAACTGTTCCAAATTCACAGCTAACACAGTAATTAGAGAATTGAAGGTCGATCGTACGATGAGTATTTGGAATTGAGTATGTTATAGTAATTAAAATGATTTTTTGAGTGTTCCTCCTATCACTCGAAGGTCAACCAACAACTGAGGATTAAATTGAAAAATAAATATTGAAAATGTGTAAGATTAAAATGTTCTTAAATTTGAATCCACGAACTACAAATGTCTGATCATAATGAAATAGAAGGATTGTCTCCGTCCGTGAGGAATCTATTTTTAAAATTATAAAAACTACCTGTAAGTAAGAAAGAGACGAAAAACAAAATGTATAGCGAAAAACACGCGTGCACGTGTCAATCAAAATTCAAATCAAAGTAGTATACTCGCAAAAGTAGTATGAGTAAAGTAGTATGAGCGAGTCATCAAAACAAATCCAAAACAAAAACTAACTCCCAGAGCCAACCATCGCAATTTCCTTCGCGACGATCATGCGCAACACCTCTCGACAATATATGATTCGCCTCAGCTCATATCGCACCTGACGTCTCATCATCATCATCGTCGGTATGTCAATTAGCGTCACCTCGGCATTGTTTTCTTTTCTTCTTGTGTCTAAGCATACGCATACACACACGTGAGTTAAATAATGGAAAGAAAAAAAATCGGGTCCAGAAGAAATGAGAATACGAGGATTGCTACCATTATGATGCGTACATTCGAATGAAGGTCGCGAGGGAAAACCACAAATGGGTCAAAGCGAACTTGTATAAATGCGATTTCTTTTTTACTTCTTCTGTAACACCAATAGAAATTCTACTACTGTTTCTTTAGCTGCGGATGAGATTTTATTGACAGACAATGTGTCTTGTTTATATACAATATATACAATGTTCAGAAGAAGCTGATGGATTGAATGGATCGTAGGCAACGGATTTTTTTTCCAAAAAATTAGCAGGAAATGATGAGCATAGTGAGGAACAAAGAAAAGTCAAGGAAGGAATGATAAATCCAAGCCTAAGTCACAAAACAAATTCTATCCATCCGATGAAGCAGCTGATGAATCGCGTTGTCATCATCGCATAGAAATCTCAGCCCTGATCCTCGCACTTTCTCTCATTGTCTCATCTTTTCTCTCTCTTTGTCTCTTGAATAGTCACACGATCGACTGTTATATCTGTATACTTATATACACCAGCCTTTCCTACTCGGCTAGATTGACGGGAATTATTTAAGAGAGTCGCAAACGGAAAGATAATCAACACGTGGGTTGATGCCACTGCATAATAACAGTCGAGAGGTGGAAACGACAGATCGATCCATCAGCTGTAGTGCAGACTTTTAGAGGAAATTGTGCTTATTGATTAGTAATAGATATGTGTGCTTTCGTGAATTATTCATGATAGTATTTCCACGACAGTTGTAAGTTAGATACTTTGTAACCAAACAATCGACAATTTCTGATGTGTTCAGTATTGGGAGGGGGTGTTTGATGACTGGAATATCAATTATTTCTTTGTAATCATTAATAATATAGAAAATAGGCCTAAGTTACTTTTAAATATTATTCTTAATAGAAGATATTTATATTCGTATTTGGATAGCTTAATTTACGAGCTAATGGTTAATAAATCGTAATAACGTATTAAGAATGAAAGATTTTATTATTTTGGGATTTTGGAAAATATAATTGTCGAATATTCAATTAAGGATATATATTTTTAACTTTAAATTCAATAGTAGCTCCCAGTATCTATTAGAATTATAAATTACATTTTTCCCAATGTAGTATCGGCCATTTTGTGTTCGCCACATTGCACCTACTGCTTTCTTTTGCGCTTGTATAGCGAGTTTTTTTAACTTTTCATTATAAAAAATTAAAAGTAAGTATAAAGAAAAACATCGCAATCGATCCATCCCCGATCCATCCCCGATCCATCCCCGCATACTTTCTTAATAATCCTCTAATCATTTGCTGATTAATAATAAATTTTTAAATTTAAATATGACGACGTACCTCTCTGGATGTTGGAGCCCCCAGGACGCAGGGGCTGTCCGAGCGGCGGGGCGCACTAGCCCACCGCTTGCTCGAGAGCTCGCTCTCCTCCTGTAAAATGAAATAAAAAATTTCATTATAAAACTATATTCTAATTTGCGCCGTAATTTTCCCCCTAACCGTTGTACTACACCCGTTTATTGTAATTTACGATTAGATTAAAAAAACACTTTCCCACTCTTAAACAGCGCGTAAAACTGATTTCTCGATAACTGGTAGCGTTTTATAATTACTTCTCTCATCCAATGACAATTAAAATTATCGAGTAAAACTTATCATCGATCTAACGCTTCCAAGTCACTTATATAAACAAGGAATAACACCATAACCCACGTACGAAAAAAAAAAAATAAATAAGAGGACTCAGGCATATTTCTCGCAATCGATCGCGTCCACAATCCCGATAAATTTCTACAATGGCTTATTTATCTATCGGACTTGCGGATTTATTTCATTCCTCGTCCGCGCGATCGCAATTAAACCGATAACCTCTGAAGCGTCGTTAACTATAGAGAGGAAAGTATATATATATGAGCGAACGTATCTGTATAACTTTTTTTATTCTTATCGAACAGCGTTGAATTGAAACGTGCGTGTATAGAAAGTGTTAATTATTTCGTCGATCGCTAAGTAAGTGTGAAACACAGAATTCACGAGATGATTGAATTTTCAAAGCTGTGCGCATCTAATTCCTTTAATTATCTATCTCTCATATATATATATATATATATATATAAATACACATATAAATACATATATAAATACGCTTCTTAAAATTTAATAAATATTTATAAAATTCGTAAAATTAAATATTCGATAGATTTTCGAAAGCTCGTTTATAATTATGTTAATTCGCACGGACGTTAATTCTCAACACGGCTTTTCTTTTCCGCCTAATCAAAGAACCAAGCGCATCCACGTTCTCGTTGCAAAAATAAAGCATCCACACACGCTAACTTGTCAAAACGTCAGGTCCGTCTAAACAACGCGCGCTTATTTACAATAATGCGCAAAAATCTCGCCGTCATCAAGATTATAATACTTATGTATTATATACACACAAACATGTAAATATCAGCGATCCAACCATATACATATATGTGTGTATATATATATATGGTTGTATCCGATTGTGCGCCGATTGCAACGCATTCGTATATATGTATGTACTCAGACGCACAGAGCTGACTAATCCTTGGACAGCGAGGAAAGTATATAATACGAAAGGACACGGGAATGGAATGTCACGTGTTCAATTATTAACGACTTTTTACAGACACGATGTACCGATTATACTGAATGAATATCCTGTGGAAAATATACGTTTATGTGTGGTTTATATGATAAACAGGGTAACACGGGATTTAGTGCTTTTATAGCAGCTGCGGTTTCTGCGACACTGCGTGATAATGTGCTTGATTGCAGATTTGAATCTGTACTGTTGGGGGATAGAGGGATTTGCGTAATTTTATTTGAAAAATTTAATTTTTCAAAGAAAGGCTTTTTGAAGGAGATTTTAATTAGGAAATTTGAAGCGGATTTAGTTTAGTGAAGTATATTTTTGAAATTTTTTATTTTTCTAAGCATATTTGAAGCAATAGATTGTCGTGCTTGTAATCTCTTAGACGCAGTTTATTTGCTATATTCAAGAAAATATATTGTTCATAAAATTCATTGATTATTTTCAATATAAATAAGTGTTTTATTCTTTAAAAAAAAAATTTTATTTAAACTAATGCTCTTCACTAAAAAGATGAATTAACTACAATTTATGGAAATTTACGTTGAATTTTCGAAATTCATTAAAAAAGAAAGAGCTGAAAATTAATATGCTTGTATATACGAGATAATAAGAGACATTCTAATACTTTTTCATTTTCCAAGGGGTCTGTCGTGTTGAAAAAAGAAAAGAAAATATAGAAATGATCTATTCGTCCCACCGTACAGAAAGCATGAAATATATATATTTTCAAAGAAAATTTCCAATTTTCATGTAAATTTTCAAACGTAAGCTATCACGTTTCGTCTTAATTTAATATACTTTTTCAAATACCATTGACTATATATTGCGTTGATCTAACGGTAAATAATAAAAAAAATACAAACACTGGGAAGAAAAAAAATATCAACGCGATCGCTGATACGCGTACGGATAATAAAATCTACAAATCAATGAAATAAATAAAAAAAGAACCTTCTTCTTCTTCTTCTTCGTATAGATTATCATCAAGTACGTATGAATTTCGTGAGAAGAGACAGGCTCGTTTGGTTGGATATACACATATATAGGAAAAAGATAGTAATTGAACGGTAAACGAAGATGACGAGTCCACAGCTGCATGTTAATGGATCAATTATGCAGGTGGCTTGAAATAAAGCCCTAGTCTAAGTATAACGTTTAGTTGTCATAGATGACAGCTTATGTGGCGCTCCGTCACGATGGAATAATTAAGATTGCATCTTCACTGAGCTGACGCTCTGCAAATACGGTGTGAACGAATAGCATCGAGATATGGGCGTAAACGAGGCTAAATGCGCAAGTTACGTACTGCTAGTGCTTATATATACTTTCGCAGCGGTCTACTATCTGTATAATATAATATACTTGGATTTCTTGATAAATTACCATTTCAGATGCCTGGAGCGTGGAGCTATATGTTTTTGTCTCTACAACGTGCTATTATAGCGTAATCTTATATACTACATGTAAATGTTTTCTATAAACTCCTTTACTTGTCGCAATTTAATGAAATTATAAACTCAAACGGTACTTTGTAAAGCTGGAACAATTAAATTTCACTGTTTGTTAGGCTGGATTTTTCTATTCGTTTGGAATTTTACAATAATGCGACCCCGATATTGTTGGTGATTGATGGACATTTATCTTTCGTGTAATAATACATTACTTTGTTGACATATAAATCATATTATGTATTGAAAATTAGACACGGAACAATTGGTATTGTTGAATTTGCAAAAATTTTCCTAATCAATCTGAAATATTGTTAAATTCATTATTTAGAAAAGAAGATTCACTGTGTTCTCAGTGACTTCTATTATGCTCGATTAAAAAAATTATATTCAACCTTGTTTTTGCAGAAAAAGTGAAATTTCGATATAAAATTCAACAAATTTTTTTTTTTTATATACAGAATCTGTACTGAGTACTTTAACGCAATTTTTTTCATTTTTCTTCTATGAGACTAATTTAAAAATTCCTTGAGAAAGTATTTTTCCATGTTCTCAAGGTATTATTATTGATGATTATATCTTGAAAGTCCTAAATTCGAGAAAACGATTTTTTTATCGAACAGCAAATAATGTATGCGTTAAATTTGTTCCTTTTCAATGAAAATGATTCTTCTTTTGAATTTTAGGGATTTATCGAGAAAGACATTCTTTCTGAAATATGATCATTTAAATTTCCGTAATAGAAACATCGCTTTTTTATAAAAAAATCTATATTTATTAAGACTAAGACTTCAGGCAAAAGGCTCTCCTTTAACCTTAAAAGTATGATTTCTTTCCGTGAGTATGCCCTAACTAAAAAGATCAACATCCGATACTCCAAAAGAGATAAAATTCCCACAGTGCAATAATCGCATGGACGACGTAAAGCAGCGCGCAACGAGAGCAAAGACTCGTCTAATTGAACGACGAGACTATACGACGACGAAGTATCGGGAAAAAGGTGGGTGGGGGGGGGGGGGCGCTCGCTCATTAAAAAGGAGCCAGCGGACACGAGGCGGCCGCCCCGTTACGCTCGAGCGCGGAAACTCGGGGCAAAACATTAATTGTTCGCCGCATGAGCGATACACTCCAGGTATTTTAACGAATGCAATTATCTATATGTTTTAAGAGCGAGAGAGCGAGAGAGAAGCAGCCAATATAATCCCGAATGCAAGCAATTTTTATACTTTCGGACACAACGCGTGATACCGATTTTACCTTAATTGTAGGAGTCTGAGTATATATAGCTACGTACAATGTTCTCAATACATACGTATACATATAGATATATTACTATTTTCCTTTTGCTCTTTTTAATAGGCCTTTCCGCTTAACTGGTTTGTTTGTTTCCTCTCACGACGATTACATTATACCTCGTCGATAATTGTTGCACTGCTATTGTAACTATCCGCACTTATTCAATATGTATACATTATGCATATACATATGGAGAGCTACGCAGAACGCACACAATCGAACAGGTACGAATTTGTCAAGAGGATAAGAGACGACGCTCTCTCGTGTAAGGCCGACGATTCTCCACGACTAACTCGAAAATCAGGCGCGACGGTGTCGAGCGAGTAGATGTACCTGGCGAAATAATGCTCCCATAAATCAGGAGGGTATATAGCCTCGATGCCCATTGTTTTCATCGAGCCAAGGTACACCGTGTTAGACTCTGCTGGTCTACGTGTGTTTTTCGCCTTGTATTGTCTGTGCTATTCAAACGCATCATTGCTTATAAATTTCGCGGATATGTATACGGGTAAGTGGTCTATGTTTTTTTATTTATTTTAACAGATTTTTTTTATACAGATTTACACTCGAATTGCGTTGTCGTTAAGGTATACATTATTTGCTTTTCATCGAAAAAGAGACGAGAATTACATTAATTTATTATAATATATTTATTTGTCATAATTTTTCAAATTATTCAAACAGTTTTATTTAGAATAGTATGTCGGCATCTAGCATGTTAATGGTGCAAACTTCACTCTCAAAAAAAAATATTCTTTTCGACGATGAAAATATTTACTTCAATTAAATAATAATTATTCTGACATTAAACATTTTCTAGATGCAAATGTTAAAAAATTACAATTATTGAAATGCAAATTGTTTGCACCTAAAATTTTCTGTTTAATTCAAAGAAATGTTATTCTATTTCGTTTTCTATTTCTAATAAATACCTCATGAAAATGACATCGAACGAAATATTCTCTTGAGAAACATTTCTATAGAAAAAGAAAATTATATTTTTGGAGTCGAAGAAAATTGAAGTTTCTTCTTTTCATTTGACAAAAGCCGCGTAAGCGACGTGAATAATTTTCGAAATTCCTCGCCGTGTCCGCAAATAGAAACAGTCCGGACTTCGTAAGATAAAATTGCTCGAACTCGTGTACCAATGAGACACTGTATATACAATCTTCTCACCGCTCTATTTTCAAAGTTAACCGATGAATCATCGCGTCGCGTACTAACGTCGTCCGCGATTACGTTGCGCGCATTGTCTGCTAATTCGGAGCTCCGCACAAAGTGAAATTGACACGACGCGAACTTATAAGGGAGGAGTCTTGGCTGTTTCTTTATTCTCACGTCTGAGAATTTCACTCGATGAGAAAACATCGCGAGCTTTTCTTTTTGTCACATATAAATACACCTGCATTGGGTCATTTACATTACGTTGACTCTGGTGTATTATTCTTAAATAGACCGCGTAGGGTGAGAGTTTTCTTGACACTCTATTTTCTCATTTTAGTCTTTTTTATTAATGGATTGTTGTTACATTCACAACGACCACCCTTTTCAAAACGAGTATCCAAACTCATAAGCTTTCCTTTTCTTTTCGGTTAGTAATGTTGCACAAACATCGGCGGTTGCCGCAGGTTTAGTCTCTTTTAGCTCGAAAAAATTAAAAAAAATGTTAAGTCATGTAAATTTTTAGTTTTTTTTTATAAGATCCGCTTGCGTCTTGACATATTTTCGATAGATCCACATATTGGGCTTTAGGTCTTCTCGATCGTTTCTACTGGAGCAACATTTATGCTGATGAAATGTTAAGTTAAGTTAAGCTTTTAATCCCGAACTGTGGCTTCGATTCGAATGATTATGGAAACAAATAATGTGAAAATTTATCGCTGCTTTTTTAAAAATAATACCTCAAAGTCGTCGATGAACGAAATTTTACAATTATTAAATGTTGTAGTGGCTAATCTAGTCATATATATTCTATCATCTATTTCACGTTTGGATTCAATACTATCAAAAAAGATGTAATTTAATCTCTAATATTATATTAAATATCCAATGCGACAATTTATTGGTTATTGATACTACATGTGTTTTGGATGGTTAATATAGAAAGTCAACTCAAGGATTCTCGAAAGCTGTTCATAAAATTACTTTAATATTTTCTACTCCTGAAGATTAGACTGTATTTGACGAAATTTCACATTTATAGTCATTAACTGATCGTATGATTTCGAGCTATTTTTTAGTCCGTATTAAAATGAATATTTCAATAGCATAAGTTAAAATATGGAGTGAAATTATAAAAATCTACAAATAAACTATAAAAATATAAATAGGTGTGCTGCTTAAATGAAAAAAAGTGAAATAGTGCTTCTTCGGTATTACAAGCATTATAATCCCCTAAATTCATAACGAACACGTTTGCTCGAACATCATTTTTCCTTTCGATTCAAAAGGCCATTTCTGACAGTGTGTACCCACATTTCTTTAAATATAACCCATATTATAATATAGACCCGATAAATTGTAATTCCGTTCGAGTACACATAATCGACTAAAAAAATAAATCGGCCAACGTCGTAGAGCTAAGCTGCAGACCGCTTCTTACGTTCGCTCGCTTTACGAGCAACGCGCGTTAAAATTTCTATTAGGCCGCTGAGATAAAGAGGGAGACGCCGCCGTTCGTCCGGCTTGTATATATAGTAGTATACACTCTCGTGGGAAAGCGCGAGAGCAGCTGTCGGTTCGCGATCGGATCGAACGGAGGGAAAAGGAAACCGTCGATTGTTGTTGCTTAGAGCTGAGAGAGATGGAGAGAGAATTATTGGTAGAGCATGGTTTTTCCTGATTTTTTTGCGCTTTTCGGTATATAGAGAGATACGGTTGCCCGGGTTTTATGGGCAAGAAGGATGACTTTACGCTTTGCGCTGGTTTAGCGGTTTTTCAGCTTTCATGAGGTGGTATCTTTCTCTTTCGAAGTGGACGGCTGTAACTGTAAATTTCCAATGGAGTTTGCAAATTTTTGTTTCTTTAACCAAAGAGATTATTCCGATAATCTTTCTTTAATCTTAAATTTTTCATCGAATATAATAAGTATAAGACCGAATTTGTTGACACTTATTACTCAAAATGTTAAATCGAGTAAATTTTCTCGCATCACTCGATGAAGAAAACTGAATTTCGAAATTCCGTTTGTCAAATTGCGTAAGTCACCACTCGACGCTTCATGGTTAATAGATCTTCAGATAGATTGCCGGGTGTTTCACATTTAATACCTCGAGAGTACTTCGTGCTGCGCTTTTCCGCGATCGTTCATTTTTACAATTACTTTTCACTTTGTCTCTCTAACGCGAGATTACATGTATGTTATGCACACACATATACACAAACAAACACACATATCGATGAGCGGAAACCGATGAAAAAGACCTTTCTTTTTCATCGGTGAATGCAAATGCGAATGCGAGCAGAGAGTGAGAGAGAACATTCGTGTTTTACGACGCGC
This sequence comes from Apocrypta bakeri, assembly GCA_018906985.1. Taxonomy (NCBI): domain Eukaryota; kingdom Metazoa; phylum Arthropoda; class Insecta; order Hymenoptera; family Pteromalidae; genus Apocrypta; species Apocrypta bakeri. The sequence continues at coordinate 401,684 of JACCIA010000005.1, read as the reverse complement.
TGTAAATCCCGTGTTCTCGAAAACTAATAACGACCATTTATCTCAATCGTTGCCGTAAATGCTAAATATCTAATAGCCGAATGATATCCCATAAAAAAAAGCTGAATTTATTCGTAATGCATTGTTGGCTTGCATAAAAGGCCTTTACAACAAGCGACTAGTATAAAGAGTCAAGACTGTCGAATAATTTTTATTTCTTCTCCACCAAAGACCACCTCCGAAGGGAGTACGTTGTCGACTTTAATAATAAAACTTTGAGTATAATACGTACAGATAATAACGCGTTATTACGTTTATTACGATAACAATCGCGTTTCTGACGTTTCATTGGTTCCGTAACTACAAACAGGTATAAGTCCAATTGAATTCCGTCCTGTAAAAATAAAAGTCCCTTAATTACGCATATATAGAGTAAAAAACATTGTATAACCGAATCGAGAAGCTATAAGCCAGAAGATTGATAAATCTAATGAATCGAAGCTACAACGGGAAAGCCTTAATTACTTGCACCGGCATCAATTACCAAGATTAAATTCTTGCAACCGAATGCTATAGAGAAGAGAGTTGCTAACTCTTAGCAATCAATCGATTTCCGATCGAAAATCACAAGTGAACCAATAAACAAATTATACACCCTAACGTTACGGTAATGAGCGCGCCTCGGTCACTGAGCATAACAGTTCAATCTGATTCCGCAAAAATATCAGTCGTGAGGCACGCGCGAGACGGGAAGTTGTGTCGTAAGACAGTTGAGAGACCAACTGGTGAACGCGTACTTTTACGCACTTTTACATACAAGGAATCGTATTTCGAGTTAATGCGACGCGTCCATCTCTTATTAAATTTGCATTAGTCACGAGTAGATGTAATCGAATTTTTCCCCCTCTATTTCCCAATGTAATGACCGAATTCATATCGTATTAATGCATTCATACTACAGGACTATACATATAAATATACACATTTCAGTAACGTATTTTTCGAATAAAAAGATTGTGAAAAGCTGGTTGATACAATTTTATTATTTTCGTTAACCCTTTTGATCCACGAGAAATAAAAGTATCGTATTAATTAAATACTAAGGGATAAAAGTTTATATACGTGAAAATTAAACTTTGTCAATATAAGCTTAAAAAAGATAATGTATAAGAAAAGAAGATTTGTGAAAGGTTCAATTTTGTAATTTTAATTTTAACATTTGTAATTATTTATAATTTATCAATAAGTCTTACCATAGGGTCATTTTCAATCTCATTACAAATCTTTTTGGTGAGCCATAAAAATGAAATATTTCATAAATAACTGATTGACAAAGATTAACAGGAGTGCATATTATTCAAGTTCGTTAATCGATATTCTAAAAAATTTGTTAATGTTAACTATACAAGACTAACTGATTCTGATAGCAATTAGCTAATAGCCGTTAGAAATCGGTTATTTGTCAGACGGTCTAGCAAGGATATCGCCTATGAAGAAATAATTGCATTTGCCTTTTATCCACAGAATAGAATCATGATAATTTTTTTAACGATTTAATTAAACGCTAAATTAAAAAACAATTTCATACACTTACACAGATTGATGAAAAACATTTTATAAGATCTTATTTTTAATTTTTATGTACAAGGTTTCTATGTAAATCTATCTGTACTATCTTTCATAGGATAAAAATTAAAAAAAATTTCTTTTCGTCAATATACCGAAAATACACAGGATAAGCATATGACACTTTTTTCCATTCAACCCTTAAATATTTTTATTCGACGGACCATATAGTCACACTAATCGTTCATTATTGCACAGTAGCTGCTTATGTCGCAACAGACTATCCCAGAAAAAAAGTTTCCCCCTATATAACCAGCGCGCTTTATTTATACTTTCGCCAGGTTTCTCCTATTTCCCGTAATGCGCGCTGATTGCATTTGAAATTGAAACGGCAAGTGGATATGCAGGATATTTCGAAGTATAGCCGTAGACCGTCATTATATGGTTCGAGCCGAAATCTCTGTGTGTGCATACGGCGAGAAAAATCATACTAATGATGCGGTCTTTCTCTCGACGCGATAATCTACATGCAGAATTTTCCAAGATTGAGGTAGGTTCCTGTAGGTTTTCACCAATTTTTCGAATATTTCACTTGTACAAGAAGTAATAGTTTCTTACTTTTGACACTTACAAACAGAATTCAGCGAATATATTTTCTATACTTCCGGTCCTATAATACAAGCGCGCATTTGCAAACGCATTTAAAAGCAACTTAGTGCACAGTACGAGCCAAGAGGTAATTTTTTAAAATATTTATTCAACAGCTATACAACGACACGCTTGAGAATCTCACGTGTGACTTTGTCCATAAAGCCGGATTCGGTCGAGTCGAGTATGAAAAATTCGCGCCCGCCGCGAATGGCGCGTCACGTACACGCCGCGTTTGCGCAAGCACGCGGAAGCCAACTGCACACCTTTTTGCAAAAGTCTTTAGGGAAAACAGCTGGTAAAGAGTAGAGGATAGAGTTTAGGATCGTAATGTGGAACGAAATGGAAATTTTCCAGGAGAGGATGGACTGTTGCTTGTTCCAGGTGGTATATACTGGACAGTTAACTCGCGTTTGAATTTGGCCGGTGTTGATTGTCGCAAGTGGAAACGGGCGGATACGGCAAGACGCCGTTATTTCATATTTTCATATTTTTTAGGTTACTGTTTGAAAGTAGGGACACAATTGCTTCATTCATTTCAGACTATTGAATATACATATCGTAGTATATGCATATCGTAATTTATGATCATTAAATACGAGTATTAAATATAACGCTTTGTTATTTACTAATACAAATCCAACATTAACTTCTTTCTCACTCTCACTCACTTTAAATGGAAACGGTCGTATACGACAAGACGCGGTTATTCCAGATTTTCGTATTTTCTACATTTTTCTTTAAACGTAGCTTCATAATTGCTTCGTTTTTTAGAGTATTAAATTATATTACTATCGAAGTATTAAAGTAATTCGGTAATTACTACTACGAATCCAATATTACTTTTTGAATATACATTGTCGTAAGGGGAATTTTCGAGTGTACGGCAAGACACTATTATTCGAAATGAACTATTTGAAAAAAATTCTATAACAATGTGGGAAAATATAATTAAACAAATGTCATAACTGTCTCTGTTTTCTCTTCTCATACGTGATATACGTGGATCAATTTCTATTAATAGTCGTGCTGTAATATAACTTAAACCTCATTTAGAGATGACACAAAAATCAATTAAAATTCCCACCAGGACATCCTCCACGTACAGTAGCAGAGGAAATTTTTCCTCATCATTTATAACTCAAATAAAATTGTTCGATAACCCACCAATTAAAACGTCCGAGCTCATAATTCCACACGCGTCACGACTCGGAAAAAAAAATTATCTCTCGAGTTAATTATGGCGACTTAATGACTTCATAAAAACGCGAAAGTGCATCTCCGGCTTACGCCTCCTCGCTTGCGCACGTGCTACGGAAAAAATGCACCCCAAGACGTAAAATCGCAAACGTCGAATGTAAATTTTTTTATAACGCCACGCCTGACGTATTCTCATCGAGGAGTATTTATGCTAATTGCAGGAGAGTCCGATGTACAGAGTACGCGTGTGCGAGCCTGAGAGTGAGAGAGGGAGAGGGAGAGAGAGAGAGAGAGAGAAAGAGAGAGAGAGAGAGAGAGGAGATGCATATCTGCCGTGAAATTTAACGGCGATATACAACTCGAGGGCCGATCTTACGTTCCACTTTTCGGCAACGAAGATTTTTGTCCTTGTATGGCTATATCGACATATATTTACGTACGATGACGAACGAGTGAGACAGAGAGAGATTGAAAAACTGTTGTGGGCAACACTGTTAAAAATCCTACTTGAATTTCCATGCAAATTTTTGACTTACGTACGTGAACTTTGATTTATTTTGATACATCAATTAAACATGCAAATTAATGAACATTTTCATTAAAATTCATTAAAATTATACGAAGCTTCGTGCAACTTACCTTATTCAGAATTTTAATTACCCGTGCATTAAATTTCAAAGCGTGAAGTCCACTTAAAAATTTCATTGAAATTGAGATGATTTTTTCAGCGGTTAAGGCGCTGTTGTTTGATGAAAAGCCATGCGGATATGTATCGAGGTTATCAATGCGCGGTTATTAATATGCGATTAGTGCTTTTGTTTAAAATTTCGTTTATAGGAATTTTTTTTTCGTATTGAGTAATGTAGTCTTAGTGAATAATTAAATAAATATTATGATTGTTTCTTATTAATAAAAGGTTGCTCGCTAACGTAATTATGTTTTCGGTTGCTTGTACAGTACTAAAAAATAAGAAAATTTGTAGTTGTGTGCTCATAATAAAAAGGCTTTTTTCACTCAAATAAATATTATGATTAGATGAAAGTAATTTTTTTAAATATAAAAATTTTTTTCAGTGTCTATATAAAAATCTCAACCAGTCATTTAATTAACAGGACGCACTCGTTAAGTACACGATAATTTTTCAAAGCTATAAAAATAAATTTTCAAACTCATATGCTGAAGCTAGAAAGATTATCATTCCAATGATCTTCCAGAAATTCACATGTTTGATTCTCCATTACGATAGTGCTAACAACATTTTAAAGGCAAGTAAATATATACGATCGCACTTAATATTAAAAAAAAAAAACTAGGCGGTTAATTGTGTTAATTGCCGAGAGTGTTACAATTTTCCCGATGCATTTTTCACACCGTCTACAGCGACAAATTAACTTTTTATCGTTAAGATGAAAATTAACTTAAAATTAATCGCTCGCATGGTGCCATAAACAAATCCAGCACTGATTTCACTGCGAATACGCGTAGTGAAGTACACTTTGGAATAAGTACCGAAAGAGAAAATCGCATTCAATCCCATCTTATTCGACTTCTTTTAACATTTTCTATGTATATGTATATATATATATATATATATATATATATATATATATATATGTACAAGTATATTGTATAAACACATACAAACCCAACGCATAGGATTTTCCACATTTCCGCGATAAACTGACAAACGTTTGCGCCGCAGGAATACACGTATCTCTGCATACCTACGCGCGTCGCGACTTTCACGTTTTCTAAATGCGAAAGGGCACACCTGCGCGCGATGATACTTCTCTTCTCCGAGGTGAGTCTGCGGAAATCGAGTGAGTGTTTGAACGAAGGGGGGAAAATTTATAAACATAATATTGCTGAATTTGAAATTACTCTCGGTAATGCGCGTGCGATGCGGAATGTGCGAAATTGATTTGTTTCCGACGCTTCCATGAAATTACGCGAATCAATAGAAGAATTTCTGAAATATTCGGAATTCGGACGATACGCGTCAGTTCTCGAATAACGATTGCGAAATACGTTTGAAAATATGTTGAGAACATTTATAAAAAAACATTGAAAAGGGAGAGTATGAGTACTCGGATCATTGCTGTCGCTTTCCTTAAAAGCATAGACGCGATTTAATGTTTTTTTTTAACGAATGGCTATAAATTATCCCATTTTATGGAGGAGGTGGCTAGATAATAATTTAAGAGGAAAAGGTGTAGAAAAATTAGCCGCGATTATTAATTGACCAGCGCCTCGCCCGTTAAGATTGAGCGAGCACGATGGTTCTCATAAATATCGTTGAATAACTTGTTACATGCCGTGTTTGCGAATAAGCCGCGATTTTTCGAAAGAAAAATTATTGAGTTCTCCGGTGAAATTGAAATGCGTAATTAAATTTTATGGGAAAAGAGCCTTGTGGGAAAAGCTACTTTTTCTCTCTCTCTCTCTCTCTCTCTCTCTCTCTCTCTCTGATTCGCAAAAGCTTTCGGCTAAAAGATCGCAATAAACGCATTTGATGAATGATCCAGTTTGCTAGACATTGACTGTACTTGTTACAAAAAAAATTTTCCTTCAATTTACATATAAATGCACTGGAAGTTAAATTTTCCCTGAATTCCGATTCAACTCAATATCGATGCATCAATTAAGCATTTAAGTTAATGGACATTTGCGTTAATAATTTTTCAAACTATATATATATAGACGAGACCCTATGCAAATTCACTTTATACGGAATTTCAATCGCTTCGGCATTAAAATTTGAACTATACGTGCGTTCCAGAAAAGCGCGTACTTTTTTACGTTTTAAAAGACAGCGCGCGTAAAGAAAAAAAATCTTTTATAGCTAATGAACCAAACATATTTAAGCTCCTATACGCGTGCTCCCGTTCACACGCGTTTCCGTATATTATCTAAGAATATTAATTAGAAAAAAAAAGAAATTCCGACATCTCTCCTAACACGAGAGCATTATCAGCAGTGGAATCAACGAATTCCTTCGTAGCGGCATCGCATTATCCCATAACCATCGCCAATTCCTCTACATCACGGTAAGCACGGCATAGAGAATAACGCGTCATCGCTCGTGACTGACCCACACAATCTGCTATCCTCTTGTAAATCCAGCTTTCGCGGTGAAAAACAGCGTCGCAAGTGGAGAAGCGCCTGGGGATCATGACTGCTTGAGCGCGCGAATTAGGCGGGCATTATGCGCATACACATCGCCACTGTAGCGCGTGATTAACTACCCGGATCACAGCGAAAAATTCCTGGCTTTCCTCGCATTAATTCACTTTCTTCTTCTGCCTCTTCTTATACGCGCGTCGAATGAACAATCGATGTCCATCGGCACTTTTTTGCGTGCCGATAAATAAATAAATATACAAACATTAAGGAGAGAAAAATAATCGGCTTGAATGATTATTTATACGTATAAATATACGTATATTAGGTGGTTTTTATACGTTAGACTTAGTGTGGCGAATCGCAAATTTTAGTTACGGTTTCGAAAGATATATCGAGTATGAATATGTGTGGCATTATGAAACGTTTGCTCTGGTGATTCAAAATTATATTCATTAAGGTGATAGATCGTTTGGGCTAATGTGCGACTTGGGAAATTTTAATTTCTGATACCGGTACATAAATATAGAAAACGCACGTGTTACATAGGATTATTGGATGGAAATTTAAATAAAGAAATTGATCGAGAAATTTTGTCCTTATTATTTTCATCGATAAATTCGTTTATTCGGCTATTAATTTGCGGATGAATTAAACTAAGCGTAATAAAATATTGATATGCAAATATGGTCTGGAAATTATGACGACTCGTATGGGTTTGCAAAATTGTCTTTTGCTTAATAATAATAATAGTTGTTTTTTACATTTTAACCAGTTAACAATTTAAATCGCGCGTAAGTAATGGTGTAATCTTGAAAATCAGCAATTTTTTAAGAATTTTGGATTAGATTAAAAAATAAGTCTTTTAGTTACTCTGCTGAACTTCAAATTATTTTTCAGAAGAAATTTGGCCTTATAGAAAGTATCAATTTTTATGAACCGCTTGCGAACTCAGTTTTTGAGTTTTAATCTTTTTTCTGACTATTCGAGTTTAATCGTTACGTTCATGAGTAGATAAGGATATCAAAGAGTGTAACTAGCAAGTTTGACCATAATCTGTCCGTTAGTTCTTTTTTAAACGTGTGGATAGAGATATTTCTATTTTGTGGTATAATTGGTTACTTGAGTTGAGAATAAGACTACTTCGAAAAATTTTAAGTATCTTTAATTATTTAATTAGGATTTAAACGTTTCCCAATATTAGATATATTTATCCATAATTAATCTTGTTCTCTGAACTCGTGAGCTATTGGAATGTTGGTTCATCAAATACCACGTTCTGAAATAGTAAGTTCAAAGTAAGTAGCAATGATTAGTCATCCTAAAGGTGACAACATTCTTACGTGGAAGTTGACGTGAAAGATTTTGTAAAACAATTCTTAAACATAAGGACATCTTGTTGATAAATATTGGAGATAATCGATTGAAGGAATTCATAACAGTCAAAAACATTCATACCATAACACTTTAAATTGTTGATCACAACATGACGTGTTATGGTGACAGCAGGCATTGCTGATTTATCAGCACTGTTTGATCAAGTTGATTATGCGAATATATAATATAATAGCAATTTAGTCCATAAACTTGCAGATAAAATACGCAATCATATCCAAGAATCAGAGGACTGATTTACCCACCTTTATTTCAATTCTTAGAGATTTGGAAATATGTGTTCTGATGATATGTCTCCAACATTAAGTTTCTTTTCTATAATCAAAATATAAAATACAATTTACTGCTCCTTAATCTGCACCTTAGTCTTCCATTGGTCCACTTGCAAAAGAAGTGTTTTTATTACACCACAATTCACCACAACAAGAGACTCATTTATCTTCGTTGTTACATGCCAGACTTACAGAATATCATTAAGTTTACATCATCGATTTTTCATCGATCTACAACAGTCTTACCATTAGATCTTCTGTACCACTAACTGGAATAAGATTCAACCACAAATGTAAGACTACAGCTACTTGCATAGTTGGATTAAAGTTGGTTACCAATACCAATTCAATGCGCTCACCCATACACGGCCTTGAACGACAGTTCTATTTATATCTCTCTAATATTTTCTATATTAAAGCCGATGCGTTTAAATACTGAATAGCGCGCATAAGTACTTCCTTTCAAAGGTCACAGATAAGAAATTCTATCATGTAATATAATACTTTATGCAAAAACAGTTTGAACGGTCTATCCAGTATCTCTGAGCAAATGAAATAATAACCCAAGCTATTAATTTAAGTAATTTAGTAATTAATTTAAGTACTTTAATCACTCTTTTTCGCAATTTTTTCCATCGAAACCTTTTCAAACTCAATCAGAAACCTCGCAACGCAGAAGACGAGAAAGAAAGTAGAGAAGAATAAAAAAAGTCATGAAAAGACTCGATTATCTCCCGAGAAACGCACCTACTTTCAGCCGATCGTCGAAGCAACCTGTGGAGAGGGAGAAAAAGAAGCGACCACAATGCCGCGCTCGCGTGATTTTCCAGAGATAGAAATGCCGATTACCCGAGCCATTAAACAGCCGCGGGCGGTGGCGATGCGCGGCAGCGCGTGATTATTTATTGCCCAGAGCGAAACGGCAGGTACCGCCTGAGTCTATTAACGCTCAAAGCCTGAGGCGCGCCACATGCTCTCTCTCTCTCTCTCTCTCTCTCTCTCTCTCTCTCTCTCTCTCTCTTTGATGCACAGGCTTGTCGCTGCTGATAATGACGCGCCCACGCCGCGATCCCTTCTTTTTCTCTTCTGATGAATTTGCTTTGTGTGAGAGGGAAGTCTTTGAAGATTTTAGGAATTTTCGTTTGGTGAACATTTTTATGTCGATGGTGTGTAATTGACAGTTCTGCTTTTATGAATGAAAATTTTAAACAGGTTGTTGAAACAGGTGTTTGATATGAAAAATAAATATAGAAATAAGTATTGGCAATACTTCGAAATTTGCGTTATAAATTTTCAAACCATTTATTAATTTTTAATTTGAATATAAAATAATATTGAAAATACATTTTCGGAATGAGTGAAAAAAGTTACTTATGGAAGTACATTGTAATTATCTGATGATTAACATAATTACAATTAACTTAAAGTCAGTATCATACAATATCCAATGGTTTATTTATTCTTAAGTATTAATATAATTTTAAAACTTTTGCATAATTAATTTTATTATTATTTATATTTATATTTATAGTATTTTAGTATTTGCGACTTTTAATCCGAAAACACTTACATCAATATTAGAATGTCAGATTAATTCATATTAATCGTAATAATAATATTTATTTTATAAGTTTATTTTATAAATTGTATTATATCTTATTGAGACAGTTATATTTTTTTCGATAAATTTGTCGTATTCATTTCAATTGAGGTGTTTGAGTTATTAGATTGGTTATTGGATTCTTGTTCATTGTTTGTTCTAGTCTCTGGGATATGGCTAAGAAAATAGCCTCTTGTGCCATTCAGTAGAATTGTAATGCCTGTATTCAAACTGTTTATTATTTTACGTTTCGAACAATTACTTACATCGTTTGACTGAATCAATTATTATTAATGTATAACGATAAAAAATTTATGAATTAACGGTTGGATGGCCATGGCTCTCAAATAACAATCCAAAATTAAATCGTTCGCTAAAATTTTACATTTATATCGGAATTTTGAAACATCCCATTTCCCCTACAATCGAAAAAGAGAAGCAAATAAATAGCGAGATTCAGCGAGTAAAAGGGAGACATTAAAAGCAGAACGGAACAAGATGGAAAGCGCGAGTAGGGTTCTAGTGACAAAAGAGAGACAGAGCTAGACAAAAAGCGCAAAGCAAAAGCCGAGCTCTCGTTTTAAATCCACACACACACACACACACACACACACACACACACACACACACACACACACACACACACACACACACACTCATACATACATACATACATACATACATACACTTACATATAGGCGCGTAGCACCCAGGGTAATTGCATTGTACGCGGCCGTCCTTTGAGACGCCAATCACCGGCGACAAAACGCTCGTCGCCGAGACTGCAGCTACGGCTCGACGGACGGGCGCCTCGATCTTCTTTCTCTCGCGGGAAAGCCGCGAGATAGAGAGAGAGAGAGAGAGAGAGAGAGAGATGCACAGTGTATTTCAATCGCAGCAGCTGCAACTGCGCGGAAAAAGCTGCTGCTCCCGTATGGGATATTTTTTTCCGCCGGCATCCCTCTGTACGAGGATATGGAACTCCGCTCGATGCAAAATAGCCTCGAGCTTTGTTGCTCTGGGGAATCGGGAGTTTTTCTTCGCTTCGAGAAGTCAGATAGATTTATCGAGGAGTTTTCGAAAAATTTTCATGCGTGATCTGTCCCTGTTTCAAGTGAAGCCCGGATTTTTCTATTCGTTACAAATAATCACGCGTGATGACGATTGGTCTTGCGATGATATTTAAATGTTGAGTATCTGTAGTTTGAATCGGTGAAAATTGAATAATTAATGAGAAATTCAAATGAGAAAGTTTATTTTTTTAAAGAAAATATTTTATTCAATTCTTTAACAATGTTTCGGCTTCGGAAAGTATTTATTTGAACGTAAAATTATTTTTAGTTGAACGTTACTTGCTATATACTTGATATATAAATAAAAATTGACTTGAATGGATTAAATAGTTTGTTAAATACATTTCTTTTTAATTCTACAAATAGTTATTAAGAATAAAATATTTTCACATGAACAAATAATTAATACACTTCGGTGAATATTCATAATAATTTATGGTATTTGAATGTTAACATATTTAAACTAAATATTGCTTTAAAATAAATGTATTTCTAGGAATATCCAAAGAGAAATCGCGTTTAAAATCAAACAAACTATACTTGTCTATATTGTAAAAATGTTCTTTTTCAGCCTATCTAAAGTCAGACTGGTGATTATTCAATAATCAATGGAAATAGTTGACGTATTCAGTGTTTGAATAAGTGAAAACATATATTTTTGGTGAACAACTGAGAATGTTTTGAAAATGATATAATTATTTTATGAATTAAAAATATTTGGCCTGATCAATAATGCAAAATACTACTAAATTTATTGTACTAACAATGAACTGATTTTACAATTATAAAAATGTCCGCAAGTAATGTAATATTCGAGAAAAGCATAGAAAAACGATATTTCATTCTCTGCCGCGGACTAAATCAGCATCGAAGACAATTTCACAATGAAGAATAGAAAATTGTTGTCGCATTGGAGAAAATGAAAATAAATAAAGGAGTTCCATCGATGGACGATCGATACGAACTCGAGAAATTCAGTCGAGAAATTCAGTCGAGAAATTCAGTCGAGAAATTCAGTCGAGAAATTCAGTCGAGAAATTCAGTCGAGAAATTCAGTCGAAAAATTCAGTCGAGAAATTCAGTCAATTTGTAGTTATATCGTCGCTAGTACAAAAAGCAACGTCAATCAAAGCCGACGAAGCCGCAATTAAAACTAATTCAGTTCACGCCATGAGTGAGCACAAAGGCGAACGCGTGAGAAAAGCCACGTTTTACGATCGAGTCCCTTGCAAAACACCCCCCACTACTTCGACGCACAATCTCTTTCGGATGAGATAGTAACACCGGCTATATAGAAGCGCGGACTCTACGGACATCGATGTACAGAGAGAAAAAGGAAGTTTGAACGCGTAAGGGTCTCTCATGATGTGCTACGGAGCCTAATGGAGTTGCGCGCGCGCTCGCGCAATTAGGAAACTGTATTAATGCTTCTTAGAGCAGTAACAAGTGCTTGGGATAGACAACGAGTAGATTTTATTGTGAGAGCTTTTTACTACGATCGATGTTCGTGTTTGATCTTATTGCGATGTTATATTAGTGTTATTCTTAATTGTAATTTCTGTATTTTTCTGTACGTTACAGCTAATTATTGGCAGTAACACTATGATAGAGATCTCTGGTGGATGGAGTTATTGAATTGAGTGCGCTGTTAATGTATTGTTCATAGGAATATATTAAGGATAATATTTAAGTTACGGTAATGTTATCAATTATCGCATTGACGTATTATAATTGTTGTAGAAATTATAATTGTTTAGTACTAGATTTACCAAGCCAGTAGCATTGACTGGTAAGTCATTTCAATTTAAAACTAATTGATTATTATTTTTGTAGATAAAAAGTAGAAATACAAAAATAACACAGAAATATATGTCGAGAATGAAAGAAATGATGAGAGTCTGTAGGACGTTGTAGGATTTAGTCGATTTTAGAAGAAGAATATTTTAAAGCTCCTGTGGGTTAAATCGGCTAAGTAGTCATTGTTCAAAAAAGTAGCTGTAAAACAAATTATTTTTATAAATTTAATTGATAAAAACGAATGATTCGATTATACATGGATTTTTAGAACGAACTTTTTCCCTCCAATAATATAAAATTTCGAGAATATTGAATCCATCCGAATTTCGAAGAAAAGCTGCGAATATATTTCATACAATAGATATAAATTAATTTAGAAAGGAGCTCAAAAATAGTATATAAAATATAATCTCATTACAGTAATCAAACATTGAATTTTTTTTCATCGAGTAACTTTCTCTGCTTCGCTAAATACAATTCTAAATTTAAAGCATAAAATTCATCTCCTACATATTTAAAGGCAATTCTGAAAAAAAGAAAAAAAGCAACACATCCCTTTACGCACCCTCAATCCAAATAAAAAAAACACAAACTCCGAAACAAAACTCTCTTTCGGAGTTATCAAATAAGACCTGGCAATAAAGAAACAAAGAAACCTCCACTTAGCTTAACTCTCGGTCGGATCGAGAACAAATTAGCGAGTAAAAAATCGAACTCATTGGTTTTCTCGGTAGCTTGTACACGTCGTTCTCCACGGGACACCTGTATGTCTCATATAAACGCGACTAGCCTACAGACACTGACGTTAGCTCTTCGCGAATGCCAACCACGTATAGAACTCGCACACGAGCCGCTCTTTATACATTCTTGGCCAAGCGAGGACACTTTTGTGTAAAAGGGAGGAAAAGCGTGTGTGACGATTCGCCGACTCTGAGATGTTCATGTATTTATTTTTTTTCGTATCGTTGAATTGAGGATATCTGGTGAATTGCATTCGCATTGGGTAAGGTTGAAATTGGAATTATGATAAAATTTTAATGTACTGCAATTTATTAATCTTTTCTATAAATGCATTTTATAGAAAAGATTAATTCTCCTCTCCCACCCTCATATTCCAATATTGCAATTTTAATCCTCCATTTACGTCCCTTTGAAAATGGCAAATCCAACTTTTTACTCCAAATCTCACGATTCATGACATTCCAACGATTTTGTATATCTTTAATTTCCAAAAAAGCCAAACCAAAACATTTCCCACTATATATCACACATTTCTTACGATTTCCTCAGGCTATTTAAAACCTCGAGTCTTTTTACCTTCCGTAATAAATTACTCCATTCACTCACAACAAATACGAAAGCTACTAGCAACAAATCATGGCTTAACACAGATCGACCTTCGACTTCTTAAATCCAGTGCTTTCATACACTTCCCTCTTATAAACACTCTACACGTCAACAGCAGCAGCAGCAGCAGCAGCAGCAGCAGCAGCAGCAGCAGCAGCGGCGGCACTGAGGGACGACGATCCAGGAATCTCTCACGGCTTGTCCGGTCTCAGAGAGAAATAGGCAAAACGCCAGACATTCGTTACGTCCAAGTACAGCAGCTGAGAAGACGGACGCAGCAGTGGAGGAGGAAACTGGCACGCGCGATGTATGCGCAAACGCGCGACTCAAGGGAAAGCCGCGAGAAAAACGCCGAGAGAAGAATGAAATGGGCTTTGAGAATGGCTTTTTTTGCCGCCAAAGGGGGTTGGCTTATGCTACTCTCGGTATGTTTACTCGCTATACGTCTGCGTGTGCCAACGTGTATACACATCGAGAAGATTTTTTTTTCGAGTGTGGGAGAGATAGAATCGAGATACTGCTAGTCGACGCTTTATGCAGGAAAATTTCTCAAATGTAGTACTTTTGATTTACGATTTTTTACACCGAGTGCGTAAAGATTGATTTATCATATAGAGTCACATTAGTGTTTAGACTCGGAGAAACAGAGATAGGAATAAAATTTCATATAAATCAACGTAATGACTCGAAACTCGTTTGTTTCTATGCTCTGCATAATTTAGTGCTAGTAACGTTAATTTATAAGAAAACCTGTATGAACTGCCTACAGATTCAGTCAAAGATATCGATAAAAATGACATTTTTTCCTATTGTTATACAATCGTAAATTTCCAACCTTTTCATCGTTCCTCTATATTACGCAATAATAATAACAACTTACGCACGGTCTTTACGAAATTCCCACGTCACCAGGTGGGGACGAAATTTTCCAGACCGCATCGCTCGATTTCCCAACGCTGTATCATAAAAGGTGCAAAATACCATGGCGCGCGACCGCGCGATATTAATTACAACCCACAATAATCACATTACGCGAGTAATTTACAACTCGACCAGCAGATTTACACCGCGACGATAATTCTCGATGTGCAGCGCCTTATAAAATCCCCTTGTTAAAGCGCACTACCTCACAGTCAACCATATTAATAAAAAATTAAAATTAAAAAAAAGGAAATATCCAACTGACCGATATTAACGAGCGATAAATTAATGAACGACAAAGAGGAGAGCGAAGAGAAAAAAAACAGGCGCCGTGGACTTTCAATGCCAATCACTCGTTGAAGAGGAACGAGGAGGGGGTTTTACTTCTCTGGTCGTCGTCGCGACAAGATTTACGCGTTGGTTCGTAATGAAGTAGCGACTCATCAGGTTGGCTTCGACCCATGGACAACGATCTCCTTTGAAAGACCGAAAGCTCTTCCTCTAAAGCTTGCAGTGATTGCGAGATGTATTTGCGGGGCAGAGGAATTCTCGAGTGATTTAACGGATATGCAGTCTCGCTTTGAGATAGATAAAGATGAAAGCGTATTTTTATATAACTGTGACACACACACACATACACATACAGATAAATATAGATATATATATATATATATAGTTATATATATTTATAGCTTCTTTTTTTATACATATCAAAATTTCATAGGCCAATTATATAAATCAAAGGTTCGTGTACTTTTTCCGCCAGGTCGAGTTTGCGAAATGGACAATCACTATGCAAACACCGTCCGTCTTTAGGCCTCGTTATATATTCTCGACGATTTTCTTCATTGCTTACGGTATATAACTATGGAGAGTCAATCTAATCGGACGATCCCTTTGTCGGTTTCCAGTGCGCCTACTCATTTCGCGCGATTTCACTTCGCACGCGTCACGAAAATCTACCGGCACGTTTTCGCCGAAAGGCTGTGTATGTATTCATATATGAGAAAATCCACGAAATAATGGAAAATACTCGAAGCCTTTAAATCGAAGAATTTTTCGAGATTTAACCATTTTTTAAAGGTTTTACTAAGTAAGTAAGTATTTACTTAAAAATTTACTTAAAAACTACTAGAAATGTGTAGTTCAAAACGGTCGTTTTTATCATTTTACTTTAGCAATTTGAAGCTTTTAGCATTTATTTTTCAAATAATTTCAAATGAAGAATTTATCTTCACATCTTATTGTGAGAGTACATGCATTTATGAAAAAATATAATTTTGCATAAATTCAAATAACCCCTTTAATTTTAAAGGTTATAAATGGTTGAATAACGGCTATGAAAATGTCGATTTTTAAGAAATCATCTTTTAAAGTATCTCTTTAAAATATTTGTAACTTTTTTCAAGAATGCGTAAGAAGAAAATAAATGTTTTTGAATTTTCAAGAGAATTCATTAAGAGAAAAATTATAATTATTTAACAAAATACCAACTAGCTAAGAGCTAAAATTTGTGGATTCACTTGTATATTGTATATGTGTACATACGCTCAAAAAAAAGTAGTTCAGTTTTAGTATGCGTTCGGTGTGCGTAGTTTCTTCTCGTAATTTTTCTTCTTTTTTTCTATAATTCGAAGAGAATCCGCGAGGCGTAAATTTTCGCGAATGTGCATTTAATGTACAAGCTTAAGGATATATAGCGTATATAATAAAGTGGAGTAAGTAAGCGCGAAACAGCTGAATAATGTGAGATAAGCGGCTTGGATGGTAATCTTTAAAGCTTCGCTAATCAAGCGTAGATCAGCTATTTCCTCCCCGTTAATCCACGAATCTGCATAATCTTAACGCTCGCTACTACCTATATTGGTTATCTCACAAACGCGAGTATTAGCGCATGTATATACATGTCAACTTTCTCACTTTCGTGGGAAATAGCGCGTCGGTGTCCGAATAGGTTGTCTCTAAAAAAAATCTGTCTGGGGTTGTGCACAGTTGCACAAGCTGTAAAGTCATAAGGAAGGCCCGATTTCATCGGCCATCGTATTTCAGTCAGCATTAAATCAGTCGTAAAACGGCTTCGCTTTCGCACAATCTTTCTCTCTTGAGTTGCTGCTGATATGTTGCTGCTGCTCTCAAGCTATTTCTAACTCGTGTATAAAATAATAATCGCGATTTATCCCTTGTACGTATGCATGTGTGCAGACATGTATATACACACGAGGTTTGGATGTACATTTGTGTTGGTGGGGTTTCGTCAGGGACTAATCCTTTTTTCTGAATACAGAGTGCGTTGCTTCCTCATAAACTAAATTCTGGAATATTGAATTGAGCGAAGGTGCGAGTTTATTATATTTAACGGTTACTTGCGTAATTTGATTTATTGGATTTCTATTCCCAATGAGGGTCTTTTCGATAATTCGACCAAAGTGTGCATTTTTTTAATAATTACATTTCTATTCTCGTACTCAGATAGGACGTTCATTTGGTGCACGAAAAGTACACGCTCACGCAATGAGGTATTGAAATATAGTTATTATACAACTCGCTTTATACTAATTGTGGTGGCGATAAACTCGATGTATAATACGAATTTTTTTATTTAAATATTCAGATCCCGTCCTCATATAGGACGCATATTCGGAAAAGGCAAAATACTGAGTTATTACTATTTTTTAAACTCGATATATAAAAAGATCTCTATCGTTAATATATTCCCTTTCCAGATCGACTTTTTTTTTATTAATTATATTCGACATTTGTCTTCCTCGAGTGTGTACTTTCCAAAGTACCAAGGACGTGGAAAGAAAAATAAAAAAAAGTCTGGTCGATTATGCTGGGTATGTATAAATTTTGTTTTCCTCCTCATATAGGGCGTTCATTTGGAACATGGAAAGTACAGAGTCGCGCAATCAGGTATTCAAATATAATTATTATACAACCCTATTGAAAGAAGAACTTTCAAGAAAAAAAATTACTTCCATAATTTTAAGACTTGCAAAAAAGCGGTAAACTCGCAGACCAAGAGCGCTTTGGGAAAGCGTGCTTCGAGTACATCCATCTCGTTCGCTTCTTATTAATTGCCCTATCGGGTTACGTTTCTCGAGCTCGTGCTTCTCTTTCTCTTTCTTGGCTGTGTGGCTATTAATTATTTAACAGTGAGAAGATAACCGTAAAATTAACAAACCGCCGCGATTCCGATTGGCGTCCATCTCAAGAGAGAGAGAGAGAGAGAGAGAGAGAGAGAGAGAGAGAGAGAGAGAGAGAGAGAGGGAGAGAGCTAGATCCGGACGATAGAATTCTTCAATTCGTCTTCCTGGGAGCATTATAAAGATATTTTACACGGCTAGATTTTCCGTAAATTAAAATAATTCAAGAGGGAGTTATTCCGTATACATCTATTTGCTTATTTTATTCTTTCTACCTTACACAAACACACATAAGTTTGCGCAAGGTTTTTGATTCATTTCATTAAAGATATTCCGCGAAATGTTCTCATAAGCAGTTGATACGCGTATAACATATCAGCGGGTCTCTTACGCAATCTTTAAGAAAATAAAGAAAGACGACTATAATATTATATTATAGTCGACTTTTCGAATAATAAGAGTGAATTTTCCAGGGTTTTCAGGAAAAGAAAAAAATTCGTAATGGAGAGACCGGGTCTCATTCATCATGTCGAAACCTGCTGGTTTCTCTCTGGAATTCGGAATGTCGCGTTGGCTATATAGGCGCCAGAATCTCGCAGCCTGTTCTCTTTTTTTGTAGCAGTAGTCCACGCGAAAAGACTTTGCTCGAAACGACATGGAATATCTATAGATATATGTGTAAACATACGCGCGCGCGCGCGCGCGAAAATCAGATAATCGTCGTTTGATCGCAAGTTATTCAGGTGAAACGGCGCCTGGCGGTAAATGTATTATTTATTCATTGGGGAACGTCGAAGAAGAAAATAGAAAAAAAGAGAAGTTGGTCAATGGATTACTCGGATTACGAGGTAGTCCAATCGCAATATCAAAATAAAATCCTTCCACTCGCCATTTCGAAACGCCATCGAACCTTCCAGTTCATTATCGCTGCAAATATACTGAATACGAGCTCTATTACGCAGTATCATCGAAGTTCTCAAACACACACACACGCACACACACAAATTTATGTATATGTATGTGTGTGTATGTGTGTGCATGCGTGTGTATGCGTGTAGTTAAAAATTGCCCACGGGGTCGGATTGTCGGAAGCAACGCGTAATAATATAGCGATCGCGAGTTGTCGAGAGGGAAAGTGGCTGCTATAAGTGTGTGTGTGTATATAATATACCTATGCGGAAAATGAATATAACGACGACTACAGGGATTAAAGTTTAATCAGGAGATGCTCGCGTGCAGCGCGTGTCTCTAATTAAACGGGCGATTAGCTTCGAAGCCGGTTAATTATGCAGATTAATATGCGCTGGTATGCCCGGCGGTACAGGTGGAAAAGCGAGTTTTTAGACTTTTCAGTATATAAGTTCATTCGATCGTTTATATATATATATATATATATACATATACATATACATATACATATACATATACATATACATATACATATACATATACATATTATATGGTTACAGATTTTAATTGAGCGTAGTTAGGATGTAAATCACGAGGATTCGATAAGGGATAATATGTATGTTAAAAACCATACGAACTTTTGGTTATATTCAAAAAGTCTTTTTTTGTATATATTCCTTTCGTTACTTCTAAAGCATCTTATCAATAATGTTATCCGACTTTTCGGTGATTTTTTTCTTACCGCACGAAGTGGTTTATCCAGTTTACAGGATGACAAACTAGCACTTACCTGAAACATATATAAATATACATTATTTATACAAAGTTGTCGAATTCATGCAAATATATTTATAACTAGACAATCGACATCAATCACCGGTATAAAAAACAAATTATTAATTTGTACATATATACATATATATATGTGTATGTGTGTGTGTGTGTGTGTGTGTATGTAAAACTAAACAGCGCGTTACATAAACGAAGCAATTTTCAGCAACCCTTCACGAACATATTTTAATGTATCGCTTTCCAAAAGATTTTTAAACCCCATTAAAAGCATCGCAATCAAACCTCCCGTTAGTCGTGAGTTATATACCAGTCAATATCGACACATTGAAACACGCTAATGACTTTTCGCTCAGGTGTGCAATGTTCATATACATATGCATTTATATATCTATATATATATATATATGTGTGTGTGTGTGTGTGTGTATGTGTATAGGTAGAGAGAGATATACATAAGCTTTCGGACGATGTTTGATCAACCGGTCGTTCTAGGTGTCGCGTAATCTACATACATACGCGGATGTGTTTTGAACGCGGTGAATGATGTCATTACGCTTATATGTGTGTGTCGATTACCGATGATAATGATGATGATAATGACGATGATGATGGTCACGGAAATTCATAGCCAAGTCCAGTAAAAATATTAAAATTTTCAATTAAACGGCTTTCCGTATGTTGATTGCAATGTTGCAAACAGGTGAATTTTGTGTAAATTACTTGTGTAAATAAAGGATATGTATATATGGCTGATTCTCTGACAGATCGTGTGGTAAACAAAGTTTGTTCTTCTAAACTATTTTAAATTGCTTTTTGGTTCTGTAAACATTTTTCTCATCTTATAATTAGTGCCTCCTCGGGAAAATATCTTTCACTGAAAACTCAAAAGAAAGTTTTTTTTGTTATTTGACATTGCTGAGTTATTCAAATAAAATACTTTGAAGGTCGTGTTACACAGTACAATTATAAAACAATTTTGAAAATTTTACAAATATACTGTTATCAGTCGAATTATTACATGACTTAGAATTTGAAATTATTTAGAAGAAAAAAAATTCATTTACCGGTCAATCTGTCAGGGAATCGACCGTGTATATATAATTATATATACATAATATATATAAGCATTATACGAACACATGCAAATTTATTATAAATAGATTAATGTATGATAATCCGATCGACAATTAAGGTAGATAAAGAGTTCGAGGAAAAAATGTATAAGCCATTGAAATTTTCATAACCCACACATGCCTAGCAATTTAATTCTCGATTGTTCAACACTGGTGGTTGGGAATTCTCTGAATGATAATTAATTGAATCGTTCGAAGTTCGCTTGCTAAATAAATATTCGGTAAGTAATAAATAAATAAAAATTCTTATCGCAAAACATGCTCGACCTACCCGTGTGAAACGATTTTATTACAAATATCCAATAATTATGGTAAACAGAACTACTTAATAAGACTGCGTAATAATCATAATTTGTTAAATCTAGTCATAACCATATCTTCTGTTATCATAGTGCGTATACTTCGCGAATAAACATAGAAATGTAAATAGTATAAGTTTGTTTCGACCAATTGCGTATCCGACGAAATATTCCCTCAGCAGTATCTTGGTTGCATTCCGAAACATTTCACACTGCAACATTGTAACTTTAGAAAGGAACTTTAGAACTGTGGCAATCATACCTCGTATTATTCTACGACAAAAGAATCTGTCGTATTAACCTTTCGAAGTAAACATTTTCTCTCTCTCTCTCTCTCTCTCTCTCTCTCTCTCTCTCTCTCTGTGTGTGTGTGTGTGAGTGATAGTGAAAAATGACTTACAATTGCTACATCATCATCGTGTCAACATCCGATTCGATGGAAGCTTTTCGAATAATACACGTACAGAAATTGTGTCCTATATTTTCATTTGAAATACACAGTGAGACAGTCGATACACTGTATGTATGAGCGATTCTCCGTCAAATCGTCAATTTTATTTATTTATGTATTTACCAGTAAAACAAATGTACAGAAGTAGATCCTATAGGAGATAAGCGCAGTTACATGTAACCTATAAGTAAAATTAATCGAGAAGAAATGTTTATCTTTTTATATACTATACGTTGACAAAGTTATACTTATTTACCTTAAACATATATGAATACGTTATTGCGTAAGTATATAATCTTTTATTTTATTTGTAACATACGTCGCAGGAAAATAAATTTTAATAAATCTAATTGCAATAATGTTATTACTTTTATCACTTGTCACTTTTTTGTTATTAACAACGAGATTTATTAATTAAAGTGTAGTGGTAAATTGGAAAATAAATTTTAATAAAGTGAATTACATACAAGAAGTTACATCTAATAAATAAAGAAAAATTTGTTGAATTTGGACTCTCTGTAACTTACGGAAAAGCGTTTAAAACATTGGAATAAAAATTATTGATACTTGTGAAAATCTTGTTAAATCTTCTAATTAAAATATATTTCAATTCGAGAATACCAGCAATTATTGTTTGTTTAGTAATTGTTATTGAAGAAATCGTGTATTTTCATCAGTAATTATTAATAAACTATAATCATGTACTTGAAGGAAAAAGAAGTAAATAAAATAAAATCACTGAAAAAGATTTCTCAGTATAGTTCCGAGACAATCTATTTGTCCATGCATAAAACGAAGAAAAGGTCTAGTACACCTTTTCTATACATATACGCATATAGCAGTTGTACTGAAATAACCAACCGAAGCTCTGACGTATAGCGAACCGCCGCTGTCGTCTTCGCACGATTACCATTACAATGCTTTTACGAATACAGTTTATCGAACGTAGATCTCGAGACTTTATACAATGTCGCGTAGTCGTCAGCAATGTATTTTTACATACGTTAACACATGCGTCTACCAGTCAACAATGCGTGTGTGTATTAATAAAAACGATCCTCAATTATCTTCTAACATCGAGATTTGTTTGTGTCCCAACAATTTGTTCGCCAAGGTTGTGTTCGCACCGACTACAAATCGTCGAAGAACGAGTTCCAATAGTACTTTCATGATCTTCAGTCATATAACTACATACGACAAGCATCGAAGATCTCGACTCGTTTTTGTCCGTTTCTCGTTTGTTTTCGGGACCCCTTGTCTGACCGTCACGGCCTCTTTCCACTTACGAGTGGAAACTCAAAGTCGGCGACACCTCGGCTCACACATTCACATACATGCATTATGCATCTGATGTTAGTTACATGAGCTGGAGGAAGCTGGAGAAAAGGAGCCAGTAGTGGACTTGGTTCGCACTGTCTCCTCTACCTGTCGGATTTCCGAGCTAAACTTTCTGTGTATATTTTTATTTTCATGGGATCGAGTACTTTTCTTGTAGTTATATCGACCTTTTCCTTCCCCGTGGTTGCCACTGCGTTTTCCAGTGTGTAAATTGTGTTTCTACTCATTGAGCATGTATACCGGAGTCAGCAAAGAAACCTGATGAATTTTCTTTAGTTCTGACATTACAACTGGTGGGAGTCAAGATTTATTTTCTTCCACTACTTATTGAACATGGAGCCTCAATTGTACTTTGAAATTGAGTAATTTTGAATAATATTGTCCGTTTTATTTATTTTATTTATTTACCGACTCAGACCCCTAGTTGGGTATTGACGACAAGACGCATATGTATAATTATAGACTAATGTGCGTATATATTCGTATATAATAATTGTCTATTCGTTTCGTGGTCAGTTTAAATTATGATAACGAAAAAACATTTATTTCGTGTATTCATCAAATATATAAATTCTAATGTTCGGTATACGTTATAGTTACATATACATAACATTGAACTATCTGTGCTTTATTCATCCACTGAGGTGTCTAGATTCAACCAGTTAAGTTAACAGTATATTAACGAGCCAAGGACCTCAGATGAGTCGAAGAATTCAATTCTACCAGTTATAATACAAGGGTAGGCAAATTTTTTAAAATGACGACATGTCCAAATTTATCCAACTGCGGCATAGATCTATGGGACAAAAATCTATGGGACTACTACTAAAAACTCTACTACTTAAAGTCAAAGGATATTGAATATTATTGATACGATTTGAACAATAATATTCCAAGACTTTACATCAAGTGTCAAGAAATTGTGTAAAATGACGAATTGAACAAATTTATTGAGTTACGTCCCTTATCTATGGGGCTACTTAAAAGGTTAACGAACCTCTTTGCACAACTTCAAGAATAATAATCCAAAACTTTTCAACAAGTGTGAGCAAATTTTGTAAAATGATGAGATACTCAGATTTATCTGTTACGACTATTATATTGGATATTGTTTAAATTTCTATAACAAAATTAGTTATCAGCTTTCTTACCTCAATCGTCGAGCTTCATACACGATCTCTCGTATCGACAAACTTCCGCTAATTATCCAATTAACATTCAAGTCTAAATAGATATTTTTTTATTCCTTCAAGAATCAAATATCCGTCGCTTGTTATTCCAGTTCCATTATGCAATGACTAAATTACCCAGTAGCTAAATAAAATAAGAAAAATAATACCGTCCAAAGAACAATAAAATATAGTCTCCCTAGCCTATACAGACAAGAAAGTCGGACGGCGCGCACTAAAATTTTTTCTTTTCTCCCGTCAAAATTACAAGCCATACCACTCCCAAGCGTGCGCGCGCGTTTCAATTTAGATAAACTAACGTTGGAATAAATAGCGCCACCGTGCAGAATTCGCACTCTCTAATAACGCGCGTATACATGCAATTTTACGTACTTGGTTTTACACTCGCTTCTTGCATTCTCCCGAGGCTGTTGCGGCGCGGCATCGGACGATCGGCGGTACATGAACACACAGATATTACGTGTATATTTCTCACATTTAACCAGCGGGGATGGTAATCTCGCGTTCCTGGACTTTAAAATTACAAATTGCTGTATACAGGAAGAAGAGAATATAGTAGTGGGTTACACCAAGGGTTTTACCGAGATGGATTTAGAGTTGTCAGATCGGTTGTTATTACTATAATTTCGTTGTTGATACACCGGGGCTTTATAGATGAGTATCAGACTCTTTGTCTCCTTAATCTTTTGAATATTTAGACTGACTTTGTTGAGTGTCGTCGCTATGAAGTGATGACATGGAAGAATGCCATGGAAATTTTTGTGACAACTGTTTCGTTCCGATCAGTGGATTGATTGATTGAAAACATCGCGGTGTGTTTCTGTCTGGATTTAATTAAATAGAATTTTCAATATGTTTATGATGTGATCTGGGACTTTTGTACATTTTTGCGATGGCTAATTACATCACTGTGACATTCGTGTAAATTTGTACTTTGTCACTATCCGCATTATTCAAATATGTAACCGATGAATGGATTGAATCATTTTCCTCTAATGTAAATTTACTAAGCGATTTGCTTATTTAAAATAATTCTTTTTTAACTTATTTTACTGTATACACATACAATACAATTATTTATAAAAAATCACTAAGACATGACACGTTTAACCGAAGAAGATGGACTGAACTGTAGTTTCTGTTTTTCTCGCGAAAAGTGGTAATTGAAGAGACGTGGACGCAAGTGGCTCTAATGTGACCGCTATGTTTGTTGCTAATAATAAAAATAAATTAAACCAACTGTTCTGGTGGGTCGATAGATAATTGGTTAATATTTCCTCCTAACTACTGCTGTTATCTGTGGCCAATGCCACAATGAATAATAATTCTACATAACTGCTGAACATGTGTAGTATAGTTAACATAACCTAAACTCAAATCTCATTTTCATGTATAATCAAAGTAACATGATGTTTCAACATATCTTTCTTTTGCAAAAACAAATAATTATCAAGATAGTTTAGAATTTTTTTCATTCCAACAGTGACCGTTACTGAAATACCTAAAAAAACTTAACAATTATCAAATATTTAAGCTCAATAGTTACTCGTGTAAAATATTGGATTATAATAAACGAAAAGGAATAACTATTTTAAAAAAGCATCTCTCATCGCACATAGTAAGACTAATGAAAGATACCACGAACATATTAAATAACGTCAGCTTTTCGTAGTCTTTCGTATTTCTCGCCGTCACAGAGTTGCGCAACATCTTTTTACCCTCTAATAAAACTCGCACCCTCTTTTACCCATGATACAAGCTATAACTTTTTTTCTCGCGTCGCTTTTACACAGTCAGTGAGTAAAAGTATCAAGGCCGTGTCTCGAGCTCCCGTTACCATGTAGCGTTGTGATAAAAATGAAATTTAAAGAAGGCGGAGAAGATAATTCATTGAAAATTGAGCGATTTTTCTCTCGCTGGGTGTGTCCCACTTTTAACTTTATTTCTTCAAAGAGGTACTCTTAGCGTAGTCGAGGACGGTGTTTACGGTGGAAGGTGCAATTTTCCAAGACGCCCTAATGCGCGAGCGCTTAGGCCGCTATCGTTATTACCTCTGTGATTTAATAGACCGCGGCAACGGCTGTATATATTTCAATCTGTGGAAAATCGATCGACAGCTTTCAATTCCAACGTCTGGCTGTAATATATTTTCTCCTACGTTTTAAAAATTCTCAAAACTGCACCGGAGGGAACAACAATAGAGAGCAGTGCACGCGCGAGCGCGACCCTCCGAATGTACATCTGGCTGCTCGATTTCTCAAAGACGATCGAGCAATTCATCGTCGTCTCTGGATATACTCTGGATTTTCTTTGCGTCTCTCTTTTTCTCTCTGTCGACGATACGCGTACGAGTCCAATCGCGAGACACTTTCTGCAACGAATAGTAAAAGCTGACTCCCAATAAGATGCCGCTTTACTTTAAAGGAACATAGCAGAGGAAAGGTCTAAGCAACTGTAAGACTCTAGTGGCAGTTCTTTCGTTCAGGAAAGCAGTCAAATAGCTATTCGATTATCTGCATTGCCAATTAAGAAAAAAATTATTTTAGAATAACGGATTTCGAAGAAGTAACATTCGTAGGTAGTGATTATGCGACGACGCTTCGTTGTTTCTGACAATACTGGCATTTCTTCTACATCTCTGATACACTTTCAGGAACGAGTACTAAAAGTATCGAAATTGTCATCTTCGCCATAAACTCGTGATTAGTAACGGAAAAAAATATCATCAACAAAACAGCTCTAACACACGGAATTCCGCATACCGATCCCCTCTACCACTTGTGAACCTCCTTAATCTCCGTCCTCCCTACCACAAACTACTCAAACGTAACATATATGCGATATGTATATAGCTCACATACGCATACCAGCGCCTCGACAGGAGCAGCAGTAGCCGCAGCGGACGAATATAATATGGGCATTAATAAATCCCAAGCGGGTATTAATGCGGCTAATGTATGCGCGCCGAGCATTTGTTGGCCGGGCCGGCACTTTGTAAAAGTCGTAGCGTTGAGGCTCGACAATGCAGCCGAAGGAACGACCGTTGCTGTAGAATATCCGCGAAGGTAGACTTGCGTTGGGTTATATACCGTGGAGACTACAGCTACCGGAAGGCCGCACACGAGCGAGAGGATAGTCTCGGAACTTTCAAGAGTGAGGGTATATCTTTTGTTTTCGTTTCGGGGGTGGGGGTGAATTTATCTTCGGTTGATAGTTCATGGGATAGACGTTTATTCCTTCAGAATGTAGATACTGTTAAATAGGTATTCATACATAAGTGATATTTTGGTATAAACAATGATTGATGCTAATGGAAGTACGTTGATGACAATTCATAAAGTTCCAATGCTTATTATTGTTTCGTTGTATTGTTTATCGATTTTTAGACTAGTTCGTGGTTCTCGATAGTCTTTTTGACAGACTCATATTCAAAAATTCAACCCTGCGCGTATGCATGTATTGTCAGTATACCGCGCGTATGCGTTGACGATATATCATCGGATCTCGTGTATCATGTACTCTGTGTTGGTGTATTGTATTTACTTACATGAAGAAACCTTTGTAATAGCTATTAATTATGTTCACTTACTGAATTAACAATTATACGTTGTGTCATCCAAAATTCGGGATTTTTTTTTAAATCAAACAGATCGAATATTTTGTTGTCTAACATTACTGATGAGGCCATTTCGAACAAAAGTTGGAATTCGGTTCCAAGTATAATACAGAAAAACCATCATATTTTTAACCAAGTTTCATGAA
Organism: Apocrypta bakeri; assembly: GCA_018906985.1. NCBI lineage: Eukaryota > Metazoa > Arthropoda > Insecta > Hymenoptera > Pteromalidae > Apocrypta > Apocrypta bakeri. The sequence goes on along the minus strand of JACCIA010000005.1, from coordinate 373,746 downwards.
ATAAATTGAAATCGACTATGAGAAACTTTTGAAAAATCATTCCTTATTCCAAATCACTTTTTACAACCTCAAATAAACTGCATACTTTTTCTTCAAATCATGCGAAGAAAATTTGTTTGTTGAAATACTGCGTCAGTAATTAGTTACTAATTTCTCATGTAACTACTCATTTTTGCACAATGAACACACGAAATTTAAATCTATCGTCCACTCAACTAATCTAGATAGAATTACGTAAAATAATATTCATCTATTGAAGCTTTTTAGTAATTAACCAGCATAAATAACATTCAATAGACAATTTAATTTTAAATAAAATTCTTATGCACATAAGTGTTAAAAAATAGCTCGAGAATCACCATCCCTAAAGAGTCCCCTAAGACATACCATTGTCGGACACTCCCAACGCATTAGGACACCAACGACGAGGAAAGGATTCGCCACAGTAAAAGCATTATGCACAGCCGCGAGTTATGCAGAATGGTCCGTGAAATTGGCTGTGAAAGAATTCGTGCCTTTTCCTTCCCTTTATATAAATCCTCAAGGCTTTTTCTCGTACGTCGTCTTCATCTACCGTTCGCGACCTTATTTTTCTTTTTTATTCAGCGTCGGTATTTTTTTACACTGCACCGTCGATTTTTATTACAACTCTTGATCGTTCGGTAATGACGTAATCTGCGAAAGCATTGTCTTTGCGAGCACTTAGAATAGCTTCACGTAAAGCTCGTTCCGATAATTTTCTGAATTATCCGCATTCATTGATCTTGGCTATAGTGAACGCGAGAAAACATCGTATATAATATGTACCTCTAATTTCTATGATGGCAGGTAGTATAAATAATTATGGATTATTGCTTAATTATAGATAAGTAAATTATTACAATGAATAATATTTTTTTTCCTCTTCTCCAATCCATACTGCTCAGAGTAATTTAATTGTAATACGTCGTCGTATTTGCAAAGGCCATTACAATTCCAGCGCGTCTACCACGCTCGCAATTAACTGCAACAAAGTAGAATGTAATTGGCAACCTTGTCCACGGAGATAAAACAAACCCGCGAGGCATTTTGAAAATCCGTTCTCGCGCGTCGCGTATCACTATGAAGCTTCGGAGGAGACTCCCTCTCTCTCTCTCTCTCTCTCTCTCTCTCTCTCTCTCTCAACATCCGCTTCTAGAACTCATGCAGTACAGCCCATTCATCCCTATCAATTACCAGGCGTGTAGAGCAGCATAAAAATATCATAAACAAGCCTCGATCAAATTCCAACATCTCGAAGCGCTAATGCCGACAACCTGCGCGGTAGTCTCTGTGTGCTACTGCTTCGCCTTCGGCTGTCTTCGGGCGTTCTGTGGCCGAGCCTTTTACAGGGACGATAGCGACGTCTCGTTAGCACGAGCCTGTAGGTCTGTCGGACGCCCGAAGGTGTCTCTCTCCTTTTATCCCGACAAAATCCTCGCTACGAAACTGGCTATTTTCTTTTTATCCATATTTATATGTACCATTTTGTCATCTTTCTCTCAGCTCTGCGCCAGTTAAGTTTCTAAGGATCGATTTGTTTTTCTTCTAGATTATTATTTGTATAGACGGGAATGTTTTCGTCGAGACACGAAGAGGCTGGAATGCTGTCGGAGAGAGTTTGTTAGGCTTATAATTGTTACGATGAACTTGCTGAGATTTGAATCGGTGTCAGCGTTCGGATAAATCATTCGTCTCTTTTTACTGCTGGAAACGAATAGTTCTAATGACTCTTATTAATTTCGAACTCTCGTCAACTAATCGTCTACAAGACCGATTTCACAAGCGAAAGAAACACCAGTATAATAGAAACCTGCACCCATCCCATTCAAATCTCGTAACCTACACCTTCTCCCGCCTTCTATCCTTACAGAGTTTTCTTTGAGAATCGGCAAGAGAAGGCTCGACACACAGCAGTCGGTGGAGAAAGAAAGAACTTCAGTGGCGGGACGTCGATACTCGTTAACCATAACACCGCTTGTACGCACACGCCACCTTATCTCCTCTTCGCGGCTCTTCTGTGCATGTGTATATGTACTCGCCGCTCTGCCCTTCACTTATCCTCTTTCTCTCTTTCTTTCCCTCTATACTCTCAGCGGGTATTTAAGCGTTTGGAGAGATAGGCGCGGACGCCTCTCTCGATACCCATATAAGTCAGCGAAGAAAGGATCGAGAGAGATGCTTCCAGATGCAGCAGTACATCGACTCGCGAGCTTTCTTTTTCGGTCGAACGTTATCCCTTGTGAAGCTCGCGCTGTTTCGTTTATGCGTACAAGATAGAAGTTTAGATGTTTGCATGACTTACTGTGACTTATTGCGTTTGGTAGACTCTCGATAAGTCGCCGCTCTAAGGGGGCGTCACTGAGCAAGATTTATAGATTAATAGGCATTATATATTCTACCTACTTGTCTTTGTGCGTGTAGAAAAATAATATGGTCTTTCGTGGCAACTTATCGAGCCTCCTCGTCAGATTCTCAAAACATTTAATAATTCGAAAGTCCCTTCGGATGCATAGTTGCAATTGTCGATTAGACATTCGAAAGTAACTGTTTGGAATAAATAGTTTAACGAGCTTGTATCGATAGATGCGTAATAAAATCGAAACATTGATTGTTAGAAAACAGGCCAAATGACGTTTTAAACATCACAATCTTTTAAATATGGATATCCAAATAGTAGTTTTAGATTTTTTCTAAATTATTATATTAGAATAACTGAATTCCTAGAAATGCCATTGATATTTAATGATAATAAATCTGTGCGCCATTATTAATTGTTACGGAATTAAAAAAGGAAGTTTTTAACTAAAAATCAGACCGTACCTTATGAAATTCGAATATTCTGAGCTAATAAATAACGAATCATTTAAACAGCAAATAGTATGCTGATTTTCAATCGATTGCTCGAAGATACTGTAATTGCATGCGTTTATTTCTGAATTTCCTGGAGGTTAACAGTCGTGCATCCGCAGTCGCGATTAATTATATATTCTGTCTGTAACAGCGGACAAATTACGGATAAGATTTAAAATTCATCCTCTTTCACCGATCATTTAAAGAACCGCTTGTTGAGACGTTTGGTTAATTTAAATGCATATACACACACTGGCGATAGCGTGTGATAGTACATAAGCTCGATTAGAGCCGACGATCTATCACCTCTGCAACTTAGTCACGTTGCGGCTCGGCATATTCATGTAACCGAAATTAATAATAAGCCAACAATCTCATCCTTATTAACGTCTTCAAACCGGAGACAAACTACGTGATCCACATTAATGTTTCCATTCCACTATGTACGGCACTTGAGAGTATAATCATCCGTATCCTCCGTAGCTAATATCCCCTTCGCGTATCTGGTGGTACGCGACTGAAATGAATCCTCGTTAATTCCAGCGACAGCGCTGTTTCTGTGATCAATTACTGTTCTACGTCAAGACTTATACAGATGCTGCACTCGAATCAGCTATTCTGGCTTCGATTCAACTGTCTATCCGCACGTATTGCAGAGGTCATTGTTAACACTACTGTCTTTTGCTGTGAGATAGCGGGTGGATCTGTCCAGGTCACTCAAGGTATTAATCAACGATACCACTTGTGTTATACATTAGGCTTGTGTCATTATGAACTAAAACCAAGCGCCAATAATCGTCCATCTAACTGGTTCATTGTTCGCTTCAGCAGCCGATAAACACACTACTTGTCTTTTTCTACAAGATCCGGACCCACAAGGGTAATTAAGCCCCATATTCCTTTTTCCTTCTTATCTGCTTCCCGGGTATCGGGTTTGTGAACTCCCAGTGTGGAAAATAGATATACCTTAGCCGTAAGCTTGGAAAATTTATGCTTCGGTATCTTACCGCGAGCTCACTGGACAGGATAGATTATTAGACGACCACGACGACGACCACGACGACGACCACGACGACGACCACGACGACGAATAGATGTGAACGAATAAGCGCTGAATACGTTATTCCTCTATACGATTGCGTGATACACTATATATGCCGGAGAGTAGAAGCCCCCGCCGGTGAAGATACGGAGATATTTACGCGGACGAGGGATGGAGTGGAGGACCCGTATATCTCTTGGCGATATTTTTTTTATATAAGGCGTTTGTGCGTGTGCGTGTGCGTGAGCCTATCTCTCGAGACTCGGAAATGTTAATTAAGTGCTCACGAGCGAACGATACACCTCTTCTTCTCGCGAGCTTTGTGAAATTCAATCTCGCGGCTCTCTAATTACCATAAATTTTAATTAATTTATATCGTGTCTTTCTCTCTCAGGGGGAAGAGCTTGTTTTTTGAAATTTTTTACACTTGGTTGGTGGTTTGCGGTGAACGGATTTTATCCTTATTCCAGGGAGATATTGTTTTCTATTATCGTATTTCTCTCGAGCATCTCTTAGAGTAAGGATTTGAAGGTCCATTACATCCAAATGTTTGATTACACCATTACGTACAATGTCGGCAGTGCTTGCTCGTACGGTTATAAGTATCAACCGCAAAAGTCAGATATGGAATTCTTGAAGCATTATTGTACGTTAGTCCGTATTCAACTTATTTCTCGAACAAATTAAAATTGTAAAAACGAACTATTACGAGTACCGAGAATCAAATATTCCCCCCAGTGTTTCTTTTATTTAACTTTTCTCTTGCTATTTTCTCTTCCTAGCCTCTTTCCTACATCATTGTCTCTATCTCTCCCTCTAATAACGTATGCATACGCGCAATTACTGCGCGGCAATTAAATAATGCAGAATTGAAAAAGAAAATTGCGAGGGGACAGTTAGTAGCGAGCAGCCTATAGATTCAGTTATAACAGTTCTAATAACGCTTAATTACCGTTTGGAGTTTACTCGAGCGCTGAAAGAGACTTGCAAGAGATTTCTCTCTCACTATAATAATAATTCATGCCCTCTCCTATGCGAGCGAAAAATCTATAGATATTTTCTTCGTGTGTTCACGCATTTTGATAACAACAACAAACCGTCAGTTCTGCACGACGAGTCGAATGAGCATCCGATCAATCAGAATCCCAACGGCTTACATTTCTTCTTTTCTTCTCATCTTCCAAACGCAAACAACAGTTCTCAACGTCATATTCTTCATTCATCATATTCCTAATAATCTACCGAATTAACACGGGACCCGCATGTCTATGCTTTCAAACATTGACAATCGTGCGTCACACGAGGCAAAACACGCAATTACGCAAACATTATCGTGAACATGTGCTACATTCCTATTCCCGGCGCCGCGAATTACAGGGCCGAGAAACAGAGAGCAAAACGACCCTAACGGCTTCTCCTCTTGTCTATGTGTGTGTAATTTCCGCGTCGCTTCGAGTCATCGCGTAGAAGCTGCTTTCTGGCCGATCGAGAGCAAGAAAACTGCTACCTGTCGGTGTCAAGCGGTACATCGTTATTCTTTAATTTGACGGATGAGTAATTGTCAGTGGAAATTTTTGGCGTTGACTGGCTTTAGCGTTCGTAGAAAATGTATTTTATGCTCGCACCCTCCACGTTACCCCGATTAATTCTACCTGGAGGTTGTAATTAGCTAATAACTAATCTGTCTCTGTGCAATTGTGAATTTTAGCCATTTCCTTTCAATAATCGAAGATTGAAGTATATTATTCACTGGAGTACATAGGATGTGCAAGTTTGCATAAAATAAGCTCTGTATAACTTTTGTTGGAGTTAACTTCTCTTGTGAGTAGACGCCGCCGCCTAGTGCTAGGTATTTGAACTATTACAATAATACTATTGTATAACTATTGCAATAGTAGTAGGCGTGCGCATATTATTTCTGTCATAATAACAAAGCGATTGAAAATTCTATAAACGGGGCATATAAATGATAAATAGATTTTGAATTTTTACGAAGAATATTCGATAATTAGGATTTCTCGAGCGAGTTATCGAGGCCAATCAAAATAATTCAAGAGTTAAGAGAGGGTATCGAGTGGACGTTTACGAGATTTTTTATCGATGGACCTCGTGTAAACGTAATTGATATACTGGTTCGGAGCGATTTTTTTTCACGAATTTGCGCTACAGCCGTGTTTCACAGGATTTCGATCTCGTGCGATTATTCATCGGTAATTAATTAAGCGTCTCGCTAAACTCACGTAATCGAAGCCATAACTCACCGGGAACAGAAAATAAGAGGACAAAATTGAAAGCTATTATAAAAATAAGATATAAGGTAAATAAAATTTATTTCTCATAGCACATAACGAATGTAAAAAATGTACATTGCAAACGATACAGTCTACGAATCAATAGTTTAAAATTGAAATCTCGATCGAATGTGAAAAAGAAGAATCCACGAGTGTATATAGAGCGTCGCATAACGCTATAAATCAAATGATGGAAAAAGAGGCGTATCAAGAAACTTGATCGGCGCGAATCGAATCGCGAAGTTCGACGCTTAGGCACCTACTGCAAGAAAAGAGCATAGCGTACAGACACGTCGATCAACGACTTTTTTCTCTCTCACTCTCTCTCTCTCTCTCTCTCTCTCTCTTTCTCAACTCTTAATGAATTATCCAATTATTTGTGTAGTTGAGACACACGTGCACAGAACTCCCCCTTTGAACGAAAATTTTAATCACACACTATCCACTCTCGCATTTGCAAATCACACTCCCCGCGGCAAAGTCGTCCCGTGTAAACAAGCGTCTCGTCGGCGGCTTTCATACCATTTAAGGAGGGGCAGGAGAAAGAGTAGCGCCGACAGCAGAAGAAGCAGCCGCTTGATACGCCCATATATTTCAACGGCTCCGACGCGACATCGGAATCTTCGCGTTTTATCGAATTAGCTAGGCATTGCCGGCTAATGAAAGCAATGCCTGCCGCGACTGAGCAAGGAATCTCGTCATTACACTCTCCGAGGGTAAAATAAAAAAGAAATTCAAATTGACGGATAGGGAAGAGACGCGAGATGAAGAAGATGCGATATATTCAAGGAAAATATGAGATAGCGATGCGTACACTTAACCAAGCAATTATACAGGTGTTTACGCCGTGGGAGTGATTCTTCTTCATGAGCACTACCTTAGCTTCTTTTTTTAGTCATTTATATACAAATATTTTTATCCAATCTAGATCTGTGATCTGTAAGAATCGGAATTCCAGGAAAGTACATATAAGACTACTCTCACTTTTGGGTTTCAGTTTCGATCGAGCGGAGAACTACAAGAGCATCTCTAAAAGAAACTACGTTTGCACGCTTGGTAATTTGCGGTCTTGGTGCCGCTCTTTCATAAAACAAGAACAAAAAGAAAAAGAAGAGAAGTAGAGGACGCCTTGCCGTCTGGAACATTTCTTGCGTGGGAGGTTGGAATCTTACTTTTTTCTAACGAATAAGGAGGCAGGGAATTGGATTTTTAGGCTAATCGATATGCGGAGGCTTTGACGCTGCGAGGTAGAAGAGGAGATTTTCTGTTTTTACATCGGCCGTTTCGATGGATACTTATATTTCAGTCATTGATTTTTCGAATAAATCCAGATTAATAAGATAGAAAATGCAAATTTCAAATCGCTTCAGATACATGATATACAACATATAAATAGCATTTCTAGTTACGGTCTGTATATTAAGTGTATATGCCCGTTTTTAGACTGAAAATTACTGTGTGAAAATTAATTTACGATATGAACAAATATTTGCAGTTTAAGTTGTTTTTTACAATCAAAATCTTTGTTTACTCACTATTACTAGTAGTAGGATTTATAGATCAAATAAATAATATTTTTCTTGAAATTTTAGTACGTTTGCTTATTTAACCTCAAACTCTTGATATACTATTATATATTTGTTGTACGGCATTATTCACTCCAATGTTATTGTAAACATTCGTTCAGATGCTGTAATCCAATAAGGTGAAGAAATTCTCACTCTTAAATTTTACTATAACTTTAAAAGTGTCTCTATCAATGTTGATGTTCAAATGTCGAAGATTCACTCGAACGCAGAGTGACGACTCAAACACTACAAAAATCCAAACTAGTTGTTTTTGTTTTAATTGTTGAAGTTTAAGGTTGTGATTGAATGCAAGAGTGAGAACTGGAAAATATTGACCCTCAGACGAACCCCAACTAATCTAAAAGCACTAAAAATCAAAACGTGTTCAAAAATCACTCAAAATATATATCTATTAAAGCAAAATCCGAAATTCGTTCAATCCACTGTTAGGGACGCGTTTGTCCGCAACGCTCGCGCAGTCCGAGCATTTGAGCAGAGTCAGCGATAAGACTATCTCTCCGTTTAATATCCGTGACACCGCTAAAAACAAAGTAATCTACTCATTTTCAATTTTAGATCGAGAAGTTATTCTAAATTGCATATACTGTTGAATTCTACTAAAAATCTAGAAATATATCTTTAAATTTGTCGTTAATTAAACGAACGTACAAAATAGCGCCTTTTACTCGCACCGCGCGTAATCCATTAATATAAAAACAATGAAACGAGACGAAATAATTTTTCAATTCGCTTACAATAACGAAAAGTAAAATTCATTAATGATCCATAAATCATCATCACGCGTTTAAAATACAACCTCTCGACTGAAGAAAAAAATAAAAGCTATTGCCAAAGAAGCATCACGCGATGATCATGCCTCACGCGCCTCAAAATTAAGTATATACGGCGACTCGCCCGGCGCAAATTAACACACATTCGTGTAGCCATAATTCAATCAGCTTACACCCCCCCTCTCTCTCTCTCTCTCTCTCTCTCTCTCTCTCTCTCTCTCTCTCTCTGTCTCTCACACTGTCTTTTGCGCACGAAAAGACCTTACGCATCGAGAAAAATACGATCCTTAAACGCTCGTCTCGCTCTGCTAAGCTATCAAGTGAATAAATCAGCGGCTGCTCCACCCGAATCGTGTGCAGAAGCAACAGCAACAGAAGCGAAACTAACCGCAGGACAGAGACGTGCGGTTGCGTTCGTTATCTGCCGATCGTATACGCAGCCGGAATAGTCATTAATGAAGGAGCGAAGAAGCGCGCCTCTTATCTTATATAGCTTGGCAGCAGAAACGGCAGCGTAAGTTTGCTCTTTAAATCGCGCGCGATGCGACGCTCACTTGCTCGACATTCCGTACAAATGTTTTTCGAGATCAGATTGCCCAGTCTTTGCGCTCTTTCATCTTTGTCGCTGCATAAGCATGTACGTGTATGTGTGTATATATATACCTATATACCTGTATACCTATACATATATATATATATATATATATATATATATGCAGACTTTCTTGTATGCGCATAGGTTTGCGAGTGTACGTAATTTGTTTTTTTTTGTTTTTCGAGGCCTTCTCGAGAGGATTGGCTTTATTTATGCAGGATTTACTACGCACGCGAGATTGGATGGATATCTTTTGGGTTTGTTTGAGGATTCTTTACTGGGATTGGTTTGGATTACTGGTTTGGTTATTTGTAAGAGAAACGGATGATTTAAATTTCTCGTTTTTCAAATTTCCCGTGCAAATTTTAAGCGCCGAATTTGAATTCTATTACTCCAAGACGATTGCGACAAAAATGAAAGTAAAAAAATAAACCTGGTGGTTACCTAAATAACTTTATCTGAACAAGAATTACAAACTAAACTGTTCAGCACCTCCAGACTAATTTACAGAACGGGTCCAGAAGTAGCAGTAGCAGCTAAATGATTGAGAAAAGAGTCCGTTCTGTTGCTGCGGCTCGCGGAGAAAAGGGAACAACGGGCATAGATTAGGCAGAACTAAGCGTTGGAGAAAAGGGCTTGGGAAAGGCGCAACCTCGCTAAAAGAAGACGCGCGCGCGCGAGAGAGAGAGAGAGAGAGAGAGAGAGAGACCGCGGCTATGCAGATCGTGAGCTCGTCTACGAGCAGCAACAAATATCACGCTATTATTCTGTCTGTCCGGGGACTTTTTTGTTTTAACTGAGGTCGTCAAATTGTTATCCCTACACAGCCTCTTCTGCGACATTAAACCATTTAAATATCGATTGTATATACCAAAAGTTCATCCATATTCTACATACATATACATATCCACACACGAGCTGAGTAGAAAATCTAACAAAAAGAGTCCCCAGTATAATCTTCCCGCGACTCTCCCATCCTTATATTCTTCTCTTCTCCGTTACTCATTATTTACCCCCCCCCCCCTCCCCCGTCAGCCTTCTCTTCCCCTTTGAAGACAGTACAGAGTCTTAAGTCCACGGTAGAAGCGTGCTCTCGTTCACGTCTCGACGTTCCTTTTCCCACGTGAATCACGCCGGGATCATCTCGCGCCGCAGAGAGATAGCCTCTCGTGTGCGAACTCTCTTCTTCTTCGGCCGACCACTTTGTATCGCGCTCGATGCTGTATAACCTCGCAGACGCCGCTTGGTCTATTTAAGCCGTAGAGAGAGAGACGTGTGTACGTAATAACGCGTTTATCGTCCGACTCGTTAGGGTTGATTTTTTTATCTCTCGATCCCACACGTATATGTATGTGTATGTGGGAGGGAAGTTGATCGTAGATTGTAAACTCGCGGTGGATTTTAAGAGGCTTACACGTGTTATTTTCGAGCTACTGATTCGAGAGGATAGTGAGTAGTTTTTAAGAGGGTTGTTTTAGTCGGACGTGTAAGTGGTGAATCAATTTTCAGTTGATTTTATGGTATAAAAGCTTACCTATATATATATATTACTTAGGGATTTCGAGGAAAACGAGGTGAGGATTTACTAGAAATACTAGGACTTGTCACACGCAGTTAAACTATTGATGAAAAAGAAAAATATTAAAAAATAAAATAAAAACGTGCTATAAACAGTATTCAATATAGAGAGTAATAAATTTATATTCATTACGGATCCCTCAGTTTACTATCCAATAAATACAGAATTATTCAGCCTTTATTTTTCATCTCTCTCTCTCTTTCTCTCTCGATCCGTTGTCTCTTCGGCTTCATTTTTCAGTTCATTTTTACAGTCATTGCAGAGATCTAAAATTAATTAAGCTTTGCTCGTCGTCATAGTCCACTATATATATATATATATATATATATATATATATATATATATATATTGATAATATTCCCAACGCGCAATAATCCTCACGAAATTCCCGCTAATTTTTCAAGCAGTTAAAAAGTAATGTCTCACTAAAAATGCACTCGGCAAAATCAAATAGTCACAATTAACATAAATCGCAAAGGCCACGGGCTCCTTCCTTTTTTAATTACCGTAAAATAAAGCATCAACATTCCGCATCTATATACTCATAGGTATATGTTTCCAGACGCGGCAAGTCATAAGGCACTATTCGGACTCGTGGTGCTCGTTATCACGTGTCTGGAAAACATACATATCTATACATATACATAAATACATATATAGGGGCGTAGAATTTCAACTGCCGGTACTGGAGGCACTTTGAGCTCGAGCGAGTCACATCGAAGATTCGAATTCCGCGCATTCCTCGGAAAAGGTTTTTCGGAGAGGATGGAGAAAGAAGCTTATTATTACAGAACATCCTTAAAATACATTTTTTCTTTGTTTTGTTGACTTTTTGTTAGCTTTTTGTCATATCTCAGAAAATACTGTATCGAATGTTAAGCTTCCACCGTGAAGCATTCTTGTCGGTAAGAGATGTAGGTTAAGCGATTGTAATAATAATATAAGGATTTTCAAGCATATATATAATATACAAGCACTCGGAAAGACGAGCAAAATGAATTGGGCGCGTTTCAGCGGAAATTCCTTGCGTACACATATAATACGCTGCTTTTGAATTTACGGCCAAGAATTTCTTCCAGAAAACTTAAGCCTCGTGCTTAATATTTTTTCTCTCGCGAGAATATCGCTCATTTGTCTCGTAAAGCAGTCCCGCAAATTTATTAACGATAAATCAACCAACAGCTGGTGTCAGAAATCGCTCGGACACACACACGCACAAGAGTCGCTTCTATGCGTATACATCTACTTATATGCGTGTACAAAAAAAAAATTAATAAAAATTTACAATTTCCAACGAACCCCTACAAGCTATCCGTTCCTCTTAATAGCTTTTATCTATCTCACTCTTGTGTGAGTATGCGAGATAAGCTCGCGCACGCGCGGCTCATTGTGCATTTAGCGCGCGCGTAAATTCGACATCGTCCGGTTTTATGCTCGTGCGAGCGCGCAGCAGTGGGCGTTCGCTTATGTGCGCGCTTGAGGAATTCTTCAAGGTCGGATACGCGTTGTGTGTGTGTGTGTGTGTGTGTGTCTATACGCTGCACAGCTGGTGCAGCATCGCGATTAGGCATATCGACTTCCGAGTTGAGGCGCGGGGACGATGGAAGAATGGCACTTTTTCCGTCCATTTGGAAGAGTGAATATAAGTGATAGATGGGGTATGGAGAATACCGAGGGATTTTGAGCGACGGTTCAGAAATATTGGAATTCTTTTAATTTTTCCATCTGTGAAAGTGGGTGAGATGTGTTTGTGAAAAAATGTATACAAATCTATACAAATGTATACAAATTGTTAAGTTAAAAGGTACGCCTGTCAGTTTCTGGTTCTACAGCTGTCAGTTCTGGAAATATTCAGATTTAACTTTAAACATTCCGACATCTCTAAAAATGAAAATTAATATTCTTGCGTTTTAAATGAAAAATGCTCTCTTGGGAAACTACAATTAAATGAAAAGAGGCTTAAAAACTATTTAAAAATTCGATTTTTATTTTCTGTGTACAATTTCGCAATGAATGTATTTAGAGCAATAAGTAAAGAAAAGTAATTAAAATGATATTTCATTTTTACAATATTCATATAATGAATATTTGAGTATTTTATTCAGACGAAGTTAAAAATTAAATCAACATAAATAAGATAAACTATAGATTCTTGATAAAAATTATGATATTTTTGAAAATTAAATCTATTTTCCACACATGTTTGTATAATTGATTTAAGAAATTGGTTTAGGTCTAATGTCTACTAATAATTGAATATTTACTTTTATATTTTGTTACGTAATAAAAATAATATATTTCACATATTTGATTATCACAAAAGTCTTGTTTAGCTGAATAAATAAAATGATAAAAAAAATCGTATCGGTGTGTTGGTATATTTCCATTTGTTAGTAGAGGTGTTGAAAATTTCAGGATTTTCAGATTTATTAAAAGCGGAGGTCAGAAATAAATTGCTTTGAAAAATCACGTGTTTCTTTAAACATTTGTCCATACATATATAGAAACACACACACGCACACACACACATATAAATTTACACGTAAAACTTTTAACTCTTACACTCGTTATTCCGTAAGCTTTACGGTTTAAGTTACTTGTTTAAATTTCCTTTTTAAAATGCATTACAGTGTTACGAAATGGAAAAAAGGAAAAAGCGAACGACTTGCGAACGACTTGCGAACGAGTCTTGTCATGCGCAGATGTTACTACTGAGAGTATAATAATAATTTACAGTGATTTCCTGGTAGAAATCGTGACCAGTCACTATATATTTGGAATAGTGACGAAATCAAGCAATGACTGGTCGAAACCGATCAACACTACTAAAATATTCTTCAAAGGGTTAAATACTATTAAATTAACATAAGGATATTGAAATTCTCATAGTACAGCCGATACGAGCAATTGAATTTCATTGTAAACGAGCTATTCCGTGGGTAGTGCATAAATGTTAATAGGCGTTGAAAAACCTAATTTTATCTACTGGAACACCCTCTGCAAACACCCTCTAAAAATCTGTAATCATAATAAAACCTTACTAATATGCTTTAGTATACATTAAACGACGAATAAAACGCCAACAGAAATTTCGAAAAATAGGCATAAAAATATAAAGATTCAGTAAGAAAGTTGGCAATAAACGTGCAATCGAGCGAACCAAGAATCTTTCAGCGGCTCTAGTTTAACGCTTCGTGCATATGCACAATATAATTTCCTTATCGTTAACTAGCAGGGAAAATTAATTTCCAAAGCATCCAGTTTAAATTAATATTTACTCATCTTTTCGTCGGAATTCCAACGTCCGAAGCTGTATAATTTTACACGCTTTTAACGATGATTAGAGATTACCGACCGTTTGAAAAATAATTTTCTTGGATAATTAAATGTTGAATCGACATGAATTTATAATTTATATTATATTCGAGGTTTATCGGAGCTTCTTCACTTTATATTAAAAAATAAATAAATAAATAAATAACTCTATGCCAGTATAGAATCAATAATAAAGCGTCCCCTTTTTAATGGATAGTATTGAATATCGTTTTTAATTAGTCGGTCTTAAAAACTCGCCAATCTTTTAATATTTGATATTCGTATCGCTAAGTTCGTTGTGAAATATTTTTTGCTAGATTAATTTTTATTTTATAAATGATAAATAATGGGCAATACATTTCATTTATATAAAAGTACCTGAAAAGGAACCGACGATTACGAAGGTAAATTTCTTTTTGTTTGTAGGTCTTAAAAATGACAAAAAGTTAGATGCAGAATATTTTTTATTAGATTAGATGTTAAGTAAATAAATGGTAAGTATAATTTAAAAAACACTTGATTTATTTGATTTTCATCTTAATTTTAATATCATGCTTTTCAGACATTTTATTTGTGAAACATTTAAATAGAAAATTAATGGTAATGCATAGTAAGCAAAAAAATGTATAATATAATATATGTAGTATTTATACATTACATCCATCTGTTATTTATAAAATCAATGACCTGGAAGCAATTGTTTGAATTTTGAACAAAGTTTCCCATAGTAAAACAATTTCTTTAGATAAAGTCACTGGTACTAATCCATTTTTCCTTTGCACAAAACACATAACCAAACTCACGATGAAAGAAAGGAAAAAGTCGATTGAAAGAAGTGTCGAACCGACAAAGGTCAAATCTCTCGTAGAAATACGTTTAAAAATAAAATATTCATAGCCCTTCGATCATTTCGTTCGCGCAATAAAACTTTACGGTTGAGAAAGGAAAGCGGCTCGGGAGTAAAGTTATCTGCCTCGCGAATGCACTGTTTTACTTTTCGATCGCTCGCAACAGACACAATGGAAGGAATAGCCCCACTGCTCTTGCATGGATCGATCCTTAATCGAAAAACGCCAAAATCTATACGTAATCGTACGAACAAATGAAACGCAAACGCTAGGAAGTATTTATTTATTTCATTTCTTTAAAAAAAATGAAAAATAATTTCTAAAAAAGTACCGTAAAATCTTGAATATATACGCCCCTAGCGGCGAGAAAAATCGTTTTCGTTGATCAAGTTCATGAAATTAGCCAAAAAGACGAAATTCGATTCCTTTTGCTTGAAAACTTGAAAAGTATCAATTTTTTCAGTATTCTACGGGTTAATAGTGACATCGCGATGAAAAAGGAATGACCTAGTCGTGACATGTATACTTTTACTCGGAGAATGCGTAAGCGATAGTTAAAATTACGAATGTAATTTGTGTTCTTTTTATTATTTTGAATCGATAGAAATTTACCGATAATTCGTTGAATTATGCCGATTATGTGAAGAATGTTTAACTACTTAATAATTTACAAAATTAGTGCTTTTATAAAATATGTTACGCGAATACTTTCATCCTAGAGGATGTCAATTATAATATATATGAAATCCAATACTATCGTATAAAACGTATAAAATATACACGAATATCTTTCAGAATAATATTTAATATATATATATATATGCGTATATATATATATACGCATTGCACACAACGATAAGCCTCGAAGAAATATCGGTATTAATTACTTTTTACACTACATATCTCCACACATCACAGGATCCATCCTTCAATTCAACACTCGCATCTCCAGGAATCTACTCTCGAGTACGCGCTGATGAAAAACAAAAAAATCTTTCTTTCTCTCTCTCTCTCTCTCTCTCTCTCTCTCTCTCTCTCTCTCTTTCCAAAGATCGATCGCCGCTCATTTTTCCTCTCTCTCACTCTCGAAGCCGCGCGCATTTGTTAAGCACCTTTTTCGTCGCGATAATTGCCATGAGACGAGTTGCGCGCGTTGGAGAAAACTCGCGTAATGAGGCGCTCGAGATGACGTCGAAGTCGCGCGATTAAAACGCGCAAAAAAAGTACCGGGGCGAGGTGTGTGTATATATATATATATAAATGTATGTGCGCGTAACAGTTGCCATTAGGTCTTCTTCGATTGACATCCTCTATAAACCGGTCGATTCGTCCGTTCAGCGGACGGCTGAACACTGGACAGTCATCTGTGTCCGTCTTTTTTTTCTAATTAAAAGTATAGCGCGTGAGATGTACACACACGGCTGTCGCATTTAATCAGACGACACTTTTTTTCTTATCGTACGCGTCGATTTCAAGGACGCGCACACCTGTTGTTTGTTGCGGAAAGTTGTTTTTTTTAAGTTTAGGTTTGTTACGTTCGAAGGATATTTTCGGATATTTTTCAACGTCACAGTTAGATAAGTGCTACTTTAATGCACGCGAACGTTAGCGCGTAATGGCACTTATCAGCGTGTAAAATATTGCGGGTGATAAAAATGCACGTTGAAAGAGTGCGAAGTATATCAAGAATCGTTTTTATCGCACTGGTGTATCGGTCGTCGAAACTCAAGTGGGAAAATGAAGGACCTATAATTTGCGATGTTGTTAGGGTGCATTGATATACATATAGCTATAGCTATTGAACTGAGTCGTAGTACTATGGCGTTATCAAATAAAATATAAGTTAAATACATTTGTTTATAATCATATTGTTTATTTATTAAAAATAATAATAGAAATCTATGAATTATGTATGAGAAGTGAAATAATACTAATTTATACGTCAAAAAATTATTACTACAAACAAATAACTATTTATTTATAACAAATTATTCGTATTTTTGCCCGATAAATATTTATAAAATTTAAATGTTACCTTTAAATAAATATACTTTTTTATTATCAAATAATTCTTTAATGCATCCCAGCTAATGTGCTAGTAATAATTTATTTTTCTAAACGAAAATATCATTTGTTAATTTAAGAAAATATTTATTTAAGTATATCAAACCTTTTTTTAATCAATCAGCAATTGCTAACACTTTATTGGAATTGAAAAATATACTGATAAAATGGTAGGATGATTTGTTGATCTCAAAACAAACTCAATCGTAACATTCAAGATTTCCAAACGATATAAAATTAATCTTAAGTGATAATTTATTTATCAAATCGACCAACCAAATTGTTTTTCTTATATCCTCTCTTAAATTAGGTCAGCCGACTAGATATTAATTTAATAATGCGATATTATGTTGTCGAAGGATAAATGTTTATTACGTTTATTATGTTTATATATACGCGGGACTCGAAAGAAATTACGAGGAAAAGTTAAAAGTCCACACCTCGAAATGACTTTTGCTAATTTTCTATGAATAATAAATGTAAACAAATAAATAATATATTAATTTCAAATGATTTCGAAATAAAACCACGTTAAAATATCAAATTAAAATATTCATTAAATCCACAACTAGATTAAGAGCAGAAATTCGTTGAAATATCTGCTCGTCCACATTATCCTTGTTGCGAGTTAACCACAACTCGATGCATCATCGATGAGAAATCCTTTGCTATTTGGCGTATAACGATATTTTTACCGACAACTATATAATTGCAAAATAATACGTACATGCAGCGCAATGCAGCGCTTAAAAATAAAACGTTCCAATCA
The DNA here is from genome assembly GCA_018906985.1 of Apocrypta bakeri. Lineage (NCBI taxonomy): Eukaryota > Metazoa > Arthropoda > Insecta > Hymenoptera > Pteromalidae > Apocrypta > Apocrypta bakeri. Next base: position 356,013 of record JACCIA010000005.1, on the reverse strand, counting down.
ATTCAGCAGCGTCATTTTCTAGCTATTCTCGTTCCATTCATTAATTGCATTACGAGAATGAGCTTTCTCTCGGTCTCTCCATTTCGCTAAATCGTCCTATTATCGGAGATGCCGAGAATGAGATTCTTCCCGGCAAAATCCCCCATTTCGCTCTCCGTACTCACCATAGGGTCATACCATACGGTCCTTTTAGGCCCTCGCGTTGCAACGTGCTTTATTCTCTCGGCCTCGGACTTTACGGTCGCTGTTGCTGCCGCTGGAGCATCAGCAGCAGCAGCCGTGTAACGCTGTTCTCCCTCTTTTCTCGGGAATTTATCGCACTAATTTCGGTACAATGGCGCTTATACACCGGCTACGTGTATAAGGAGCGAGACCCGACGAAAAAGAAGAAGAAGAAGAAGCAAAACGAAAGGCCGAAGAGTCTCAAAGTGTCGAGCGAATTACTCTTGGAGCTGCTGCTGCGTCTCTTGGACTTAGCTGTCGTTCTTGCTAGTTTGGAATTACGCGCTTGTGTGTCGACAAATCCTTAGAAGATCTGGTAAATGCTTCGAGTGAATGAACAAGAAAATGTTAGTTTAATCGTGTCATGTACATTATTACATATTATGTAAGAGTGCATTTTCAGTCACTGGTTAGCGACAGTGCTCAAATTCAACGTGTAAGTGTAGTTGATGATAAAAATAATATTACATTATCACTAGAGAGAAGAAGTGCCGATGGATAGGTTGCTTTAATGAGTGCTTTACATTCTAATAAATTAACAAGTATTACATTTCATTGTAACGATAATTAATGGTACAAAAGAACTAACTAAATAGTACACAAAACCAAGATTGTTGTGTTACTCCAACTCTAAGCTCGAAAATAAGAAATAACTCGGAATTTTAGAGTGAAAACTTCACTCGAATAACGAGTGTATTAACAAAGAGCGTTAATAGTTAATGAAATGTCGATTGCGGGCAATTTTAGTAGCTGATCAGAATGAGTTCATATTTTTATACCATTCTCAATTTCCGAGTAAAAATTCGAGTGGAAGTTCGTCACTCCAGATTTCCGAGTGTGTTTTCATATTCCCCCTTATGGGTCATAGAGTGGGTCATAAGAGTGAATCGAAAACATTCTACAATTCTAGATGTGTAGAATTCGGAATTTCAACCGTTTCGAGGGGTGCCGAATCAAAATACTCGAGAATCTCTTTAAATTGTAAGTCAGATGCAGCAGATCGAAAAATTAACTCGGAAGCAGCGCTGCTTGAAGATGCGCATCTTACTTCTAGAGGTAAAAATCGCGCGCACTGTTTATTCAATTATTGCCGAATGTTTCGCAGTCGGAACTGCCGAATCGTGGGATTTTTGTCTCAAACGCAGTTTGTTTAACGCCAAAAGCTTTCGATTCCTCATTTATCTCGAACGATGTTTTCAACAACATGGAATAACTGAGATATTTCATTATTATCTCGTTACGAGGCATACCTCCACGTGGAACACTTTCCCAAGCGAAAGAGAAAAGAAAAAAGACGAAAATTATCGCGTCCGTTAAAACGACCTTATTCCCGTTTCGTAGAGACGACACCACTGCATTTCAATGCAATTTACGCGAATCCAATGGAGTAACGTCGTTTTACCTTAACCGCGAAAACCACGGGATTATTCTCGTTAAACAACTGTGTATATGTACGTTTATATATATATATATATATATATATATATATGTGTATATGTATATATACGTTTAAAAATATACGTGTACTCGTGTGTACATTACATGCAAATATCGCGTATATTATACATTGACTAGCTAAAAAAAATCTCTTTTTTCCGCTAGTGGTGTAACATCATTAATGTCGTGGCAGCAGTACGCTCCGTACTCTTGGTGAAAATAAATTAGTGCGACCGACTTGTTTATAATCTGCAAGAATATACGTCCAGCAATGAGATGAAATCATTTTTACTAAATATCGAATGAACTTCGAAGACTCTATACGTTTTATGGGTCGCAGGAGAATTTATTTAGCGAAAACTCCGGCAAAGTTTTCCAAACGAGATATTTAAGTCGTGATGTCGGTCTCGCTGTAATTGGACATTCCGCGTCGAGGCCTTAACTAATGTCACTAGTTCTGGGCCGCCTCGCAAGCTCGTGATTCTTCATATCGCATTAGTGCGAAACGGCGATCTTTTCGAATTAGGATGAAATACGCGCAGTCATGACGTGGGCGTGTATGTGCATGTGTATGCGTATGTGTAGTATACATATGTGTATTGGTTTGGTTTTTGGCATAACGAGAAACTTTAGAATGAGAGAAAGAGATGACGATATAATTTCGCACGCATGTGTGGAGAAGTAATTATAGAATCGAGAGTTGTTTTGAAAGCATTTTGGGTAGTGCATGCCGCAGCTTTAAATTTATAGTGAATTAAACGGATGATTCATAACTCACGTTATTTCGAAGTCGTTATGAGCGTGTTTACGTACCTGAAACAAAAAACATTACCGTTTTATGTTAGTTATATATATTTATTTATTTTATGATGTGTGCGTATACATACATATGCCTAAGGAATTTACTGTTTTACGCGTAAAAAGTACTTAGGAAATGTTGTTGTGCGCTGAAAGAAATTATAGTTTTGAAGCAAAAAGCCGTTTGACTAAATTATTTTGGTTTAAAATGAAAATGGAGCATACATATTTTTAATCAACATGATTGCTTTTGTCTGGAAAAGAAATTTTCCTTTGACGCCAAAATTAAGCGTCTTTGTAGAAAATCGTTATATTTTCATTAACCTTCTGTATACTAGCCGCTAGGGGGGTTTCTCGTCACATTATCCCGCATCGCATCAAATCGAGGTGGTAGAATCCTTTTAAAATAAATTTAAAATATTCAAGAATACAAAATTAAGCTGATCGATCGTTTAATCACTAAACTGCAACCCAATGGAGCAAACAAATACCCATTAAATTTCTAATATACTATTCGTAAGACTCCATCATCGTTAAAATAAAAAAATGTATTAATTTTTAACATTAAAACGAGTACACGTCAACTTGATTAATTCAGTGGACGTCAGAACGAGTGAGCGAGAGAGAAAGAAAGAAAAATTGAAAGAAAAATGGAAAGAAAAATGGAAAGAAAAATTGAATGAAAAATTGAAAGAAAAATTGAAAGAAAAAGCAACGACAGTCTGAATCAATTCTGAGTTCGATAATAAAGTCTGTTTTTTGCGTTTCTGTCGTGGCGACGAGGTCGTTGACGAGTGTCGTTTTTAGCGGATGATACGTTATGCGAAAACGTACGCAGCAAACTGTTCGAATGCAATTTATTAGATTGTATAATTTATTGACATTTTTTAAGACACTTGCAAAGACGCGCAGACATTCGCAGACATGCACAACGTCTCGCTTCGAAAGATGCACAGTTGTACATTTGTAGGCGAATACACGCGGTGAATAATTTATGTCGAGTTGTCGATATACACAAGTGGCCATAAGACACCGGTACTTTTAAAGTACAAAACTTCCATGAAAAGTGGATCGATGTTGCATGTGTTTGCATAAAACGTGCGTCGGATATTTCTATGAAAATTCAGGTTTAGTTATTTCGTTATTTTACTTATTTCACAGGATTTCGTACAAAAGTATTTATCACTTTCAATGAGATTTGTAAAAACATAATTATCACACCTGTATATAGTTCTGGTTTATTTACGGAAAAAAATACGTAATACGTGTAATAAAAGTTTATTTTTTATACTAATTTTATATTCATTATTACATATATTACACAATTTAGAGTTTACAATTGAGTACGAGGTTTTTTTTCAAATTTTAAAAATTTATTCTTTTTCTTATGCCAATTGTTGGTAATTCATAGAAAAGCTATTCCTTCTGATGGCTTTTTTATTTAGTTTTGGAATTCCATGTAGTAGTGTTAATTAAAATAAATTCTATTAACAAAAAACTTACTCTAATTCACATATACTGACAGAAAGAGCTATGATTTTACGCATTTATCGTTAAAATTTCGAAGAATAATAATTTGATATCAGATTCTCAATAGCGATTGTCCTTATGTTATTGGACTTCTTTCTGTAATTTGTCTTTCATTTGTGTAATTGTAATTTCACTATAAATATTCATCATATTATCAGCTCATAATGTCTATTCATACGTAATCACTGTGAAAATATATTTTTTAATGTGTAATTAAAAAACGATAAACAAACAAGACGAATATATAAATAAAACCATAAATATCCAATAGATTCATTAACTCTTTTCGATTGGAACGTTCGCCAGCTTTAACAACTCTCTTAACCAGACGATTTCCGGTTAATTCTCACAGCATAAAACGTTCGCGCAGAAAATAAAAAAAAAACGACAGTCGTATAAGACTCTCTCGGATCTCTTGGCATACAGATCCCGTTGAGCAGCTCAGCGCGGAGTCTCAAACCCCCTGTGGTCATTTCCGACATTTTCCCTCATTCGAAAGAGGTGAAAAATAGCCCTGGGAAAAGTCGTCTCGAGGTATAGTATTTAGAAAAAGCCAGTTGAACGTCTTATACGATATAATAGCTCTTCCAACGATCGACTATTTAGATATTCATCGAGGCTTAAATGAACCTTACCTATATGACAGCTTATTTCCCTCTAAGATTAACTCGTTATACCATCACTCGAAATATTATCATTATTGTTGTTGTTATAATTATAATTATTATTATTATTATTATTATTATTATTATTATTATTATTATTATTATTATTATTATTATTATTATTATTATTCCATTATTCGCGATAAAGAATAAAATTCAAAATAGATAAAAGAAAGGATAACTTCATCCGCGAAGAGCGAACAAGACTCTGTATACCGCGACGTATATATGACAGGTCCGCAGCCGCTAACGAGCTATACTCGCGGCTCGTGTCGCCTGGAGAAATATCAGCGACTGGCGCATCTGCATCTTTTCGAAAGACTACGATGTAGCTGTAGCTGAGAGAGAGAGAGAGAGAGAGAGAGAGAGAGGGAGAGAATAACACAGCTGACAACTTTGTTAGCCGCTGGAGAGAGGCGAGGCCGTGTCGCGCGATTTATGCTCGATATATCGAGCACTCGTTGTTGCGCTGCTATATACAGTCTCTCTTGAGTCGATTTATTAAACTACGGCCTTTCTCGTCGAAGCTTTGTTTCAAAACTTACTTTCGTTCAAAAAGTCATTTTTAATATTCTTTTTTTTTATTTTTATATCTGGTTTGATATGCGGGTTTTATGCGAATTGTTCGTGATTCAAACGGTAGATGTTTAGAATCTAGTTTAACGGTACTTCGATGAAGAGTCGAATGAAAATTGCTGGTATTTCATGACTCATTTAGTCAATTTTCGTACTAGTAAAACTTTTGAAACTACTTCGCAATGTGAAAATACAATACATATATATATATATATATATATATATAAATTTATTTAAATTTGGATTTATTAGAAACTATAATTTTATTTTCATTCAACATTTACAATATTCGAGTATGAATTTTATGTTGATAAAAAAATGCAATTATTTATGTATAAAATTTAGTATTTAATGTTATTATATAAAAAATTCTAATAAATACAAAAGATATTGAAGTAACAATTTTTTTCAATTTATATATATTTATTTATATTATTTATTTACAAGAGTAAACACAAAAAGTACAAAAATAAACTATAACTTAATTATATGTAATAATAGTCACAGAATCACTATTCCATTTAGAAAGAGTCGATAATTTAATTTATATTATTTTTTTAACTCTCTATGCATAGTTGTGCGGTGAAAAATGGCAATATGTACATATATGAACGATCGACAATACGATTAGAGCTTACTAGAAAATCGAGTTAAAAATCGTCATCAAGAAGAAAAAGATTCTTCTTCCATTTGAAATCTCACTTTCATCAGACTCTCATCTATATAATACAGTCAGCAGAAATCGAGCTTCGTCCCGTATTTCCAATTAACCTCGGCTTACCGCAATAACGAAAAGTGCTCTGAATCTACGAGGAGCAGTATACAGCCACAACAATGGTTTGCGAGTCAAGGGCAGCGGACGATTAGACCGTTAAAACCAGACGATATCCATACCTGGTCATATATATATATATATATATGCAGATCTCGTTTTACGCCTTTTTACCGGTCCCTCCATGCGGCTAGGTAGGTTAGCGTGCTATATCGATGAATAGGAAGAACGGGCGAATAGGAGGAGCTGTGGAAGCGCAGCACTAAGTGAGCATGGATCGTTTCGTTCTGCTCGTGCGACTCTATACTACTGTTGTTCGTTTATGTATCCCTTGAGGTGAGCAGTACATCTCTTTCTCTCTCGGTGAGTTTTGATTTACGGAAAGTAGATTATTTTCAATATGATTTATTTTTAAGCTATTTGCGCGAAGAGAAATTCGAGAGTCGATTATAACATTCAAATTTCCCGCTATTATCGAAGAGAGCGAAAAAAACAAAGATATAGGATTTTTCTTTAGTTCGAAGTGTTGACACACGTATATGAAAGTCGATAAATAAGTAAAAATAATTAGAATAAAATTTCTAAATGTGCGCTCTATTGTGGCGGGAATTTTGAATTAGATCGCTTGTATCGCGAGTCGATAAATTAAATCTTAAAATATAGATATACTAAAAATAAAGCCAATCCTTATATACACTGAATAATGTAAATAAATCGATATTTCTGACACCCACGAGAGATCTTAGATACGTAAAATATGAAAGCTCATTCCGGTAACGATCGATGCATCTTCTTGTGTAGTTTTTCTCTCCGCGCCTCGAGCCCGCGAGATTTAAAATAAGTGCCGTTCTCTCTTTCTCGTCCGACAATCTCTGGAATATAAAGTCCAGCGAATCGCAGTAATGGCAAATGGCCGCCAAGTTATTTGAAAACCTCTTCTGGAAAACTGCACGCAGCACATCAAAGGATGCGCAAGCCTCGCCTGCTTTTACTTTAAGAATGAAGATTCCTCTCTCTTTCCGATAATCTGAACCATAGCACATGTGTGAGTATATATATACATATATATATATAAGTCATGGACTAGCTTCGATTGTATAACTGTATGTATTCTATATTTTATCGATCGAAATTCATTTTCCTATACACTGCGCGCACCTGTTCACTCTTACACCGGGAATTTTCGTTTCCGTGCATGCAATTAAAATGGAAATTCATATTTACACAAAAAAACGTTATCTCTCTTATGTTATCAAAGCTCGTTCATCAAGTTATTATTTATATATATATATATATATATATATATATATATATATATATGAGGTATTTTGAGTATTTCAAAATAAATACTACAAAGACAATGTTTTAAAGTGAAGTTATTTATTAATAAAAAAATGATATTCCAATTTTGTATTACTTCAGCTCTAAGGACTATAGTAAAAAAGACTAGGTGCTAGAGTCTTATCAAAACTATCTCTGATTTTTTAAAGTTTTTATTAAATTTTATTATTAATCCCGATTTAAAATACTAGTCATTGAAAAAATTCATTTTTTTGAAATTAAATTACTGTAAATAACTTTGCCATTGTGCAGTAGGTGACGTTTACTTGGTTTACAAAAATCACTCTTCATCGCTCTTAAAGCTCAGTCCGATAACGCGTATTTTAACAATTCGTTTATGTACAGATGATATTTCTCCGTCACTCTCACTTTTGAGTGACATTAAACGTATTAATTAAACGTACTCTAAAATGTAGAGTGAAAAATCACTGTAAATTGTTATTTAAGTTTGGTTCATATTTTCATGTCAATAAAGTTCCGAAAAAATGACAAATTCTCACTCTATATAGCCGAGTGGCAATCCGAGTAACAGTCTAAAAAACCAAGTGAAAAATTCCTACTCCTAAATGTCATTATAACCTTAAAGATATCTCCATTAAATTTAACGTTTGAAATTTCGCAATTCACTTGGGCACAGAGTGAGTCGAACGCTCTAAAATTTCAAGTCTTCATACATATACATTGCTTTACGATCAGAGGCGGGAAACAGAAGCCTCTGGAGAAGAGAGAGAGAGAGAAAGTATATACGTTTTTATGGTTAATTTGTGTAACTAATAGGCCGTCGGAGACAAAGGCCTTCGGATGGAGAAGCGAAGGAGAGGAACAGGCGTGGCGGCGCCTCGGCGTCTATGAGGCATCGGCCCGGCTTTTAGTACTGCTGAACCTTCTTATTAGCATTCATTGTTGTTCCGCGGCGACGAGGGATTGCGGCGAAGAAACATTGTTGCCGGAGAGACAGAAAGAGAGAGATGATAATTAAGCGTGTCCTTTTCTGGTTGGTTTGGTTTCTTTTACGAGACGACGACGACGGTATGTGAACAGGTGCCTGTGGCAATACTCGTGACGGGACGCGTAAATCACTTTGCTTTAATGGTTTTTCGATCGTTAAAAAATGTGGATACGCGCTGCGTGGTGTGTATATATATAGTTGCAGTAGGGATTCGTTTGGATGTTTGATGCGAGCTCCTAATTGCGTATCGTTTGGCGAAGGTGATTTCGCATTGCTGGTTATATTATATGTTCGCTTCCTCGAATTGTTCTTAGGGGAAATTATTCAAAAATGCTCTTTATCCATTTGAATGCCAATTTACTGGTAGCGAATATGGCGATTTCAATTCAATGCTAGAAGTTGCTTAAATCTCAGTCAGTAATACCTTAGTTTTGAAGTAGGTCAATGTTCCAAATTATCGGGGGTTTCATTTGGAATTTTCTATTTAAAACATGAACTATCTAAATAAATTGTAACTAATGGCTAAAACCTAATTTTCATTTACAATTTTGTTTATTATTCATTCTGGAAAATTCACGTAAAAATACGTATATATTTTATATTTATTATCGAAAAAAAAGATTACGAATACTTTTATTTCGTTCATATAGAATTAATTCGAAAACACGTAACTTTTTATTGTAAACATTGTATTTTAGAAATCTGATGCAACATTTCAATGAGTATAATCAAAGTATATGCGTATTTAATTTTCATGCTATTTTTACAATAAAACAAAAAAATATATCAATCGCTATAAGTTTTAATAATTATATAGTGCAATTATATTCTATAGTTTTTAAAACTATCATAGCTTCGTCTACAATTCAACCAAAATTCTCTCCTTCTACTAACCAATCTCATAAAGCTAAAGGTCCTATGTTCAAGCACGAACAAAAGCGAAAGAGCGAAGGTTGCGAGAAGAGGCTCTCGCGGCCTCATTAGCTCTGCGCGAATGCGAACCATGAAGTCGCAGTTGCAATGCTCATTACTTGCAGAGCAAACCGGCAAAGTGGTCATATCTCTCGTCTTCTCGTGTGACGATAGCGACGTATACGTGTATATATAAACTTTACTACAGGTATAGTCTACAACCTCAAACATACACGCGCTATGCTGTGCTCGATACGTACTAGAATCTCAACAAAGACATCAGCGATATACGAGAGCTTTTATCGAATTTGATAAATAATCCTGATACAAGATACTATTTACTATGAGAAATTATATTTTTGAGGTTAAATGAATGACAATGATTATCGGACTGCCCGCTACATGGCGTCCAGTCAAATTATCTCGCAAGTGGTAAAATCAATATGGTGGAATCGTTTTAAAGCTCGTTTACAGTATTCAAGATCAGTCTACAATAGACTGAGAAGTATTTCTTATGTCTTCAGATCTTACTTTGTTTGTAAACAAAAGAAAGCAAACACAAAGATATAATTTCTTGATATCCACGTTTGGTATACAGTAAACCCGAAGTAACGAGCTTTTCCTTCATTACAGTCGATCTCGCGTCGCAAGAGCAGTTGCAAACAGCTTCTATAGCGCTGCGGGCAAAAAGCTTAGCTTCTATATAGAAGACTTGACGGGAGTGAAACCAAGTATAGCATGAGAACATAGAGGCAACCTCCAGCTTTCGAAAATCCCAGACCACTACTTATATACACACCCACAAGAAAAGAATCGCAAAGTGCATTTTCTGGAGCAGTTAGATGATGCATCACGCACGCAGTCGCTTCGTGTCTCTCGCTGTTATATCCACACAGTAGTGTAGCAGCAGCCGCTCGTTTACGCGCCGCACGGAACGGTTAAGAGCCGCGCCGGTAATGGCTTATTTCCTTGTTTGTCAATCTGGCATAATCACGCGCCGAGTCGTGGGACACCCACACCCACGTGCTCTACTATACTGCTCCTGCTTTCGCGTAGTTTATATTTGTGCTGAATCTCTTTCTCTTTCTCTCTCTCTCTCTCTCTCTCTCTCTCTCTCTCTCTCTCTCTCTCTCTCTCTCTCTCGTAGAGTATATAGCGTGTAAGTGTGTATTATGAGGTATGTATATCGCTGGGCTGTCATTGTTTAACGAGCGACATATATTTCATAAGAGCAGTGACTTGGTTTCGGTACTGCGTAGTGCTGCGAGAGAAGAAAACCTTGGCAGACGAGTTACTGCATTGCGCCCAATGCGTGTCTCGTGGGTTATGTATACGTTATAGATGCAATAATTTTTTTTCTGCTACTTTGAAAGCTTTAAAATATTTTTTTCATTATAAATGGTTTCTTTACTAAAATATTTAATTGAATCTGATCAGTATATTAATTACAATGTAATGTTTGTTTAACTAAATCTTCTTTGATTATCAATGCATGTTTATCGAACTTAATAATCTTATTCACTTGACATTTAAGTTGCATATTACATATGAAGTATACTTTTATGATTCTTCCATTGTTTTAGTGTATATAATATCAGAATTGTTTTCAATTCGTATATTTATGAAAATTTCTGTACATTTCACTATAAACATTGAAAAAATTGTAATCCTTATTAACAATAGATTAATAAATTAAATAATAAATAAATATGTGAATATAAAGTTAAATTGTATATACAAAAAACTTCAATACAAAGTATACTCAATTTCATAAATACCAACATTAAAATCGCCAATTTCACTTGTTTTCATCGTTGGAATTTCGTATATCAAATTCTCAATTTTCGTAACATTACTTACTAACCCAATAAAACTTCATTTATCTGAAATTAAAAAATTAAAAAAAATAACAATAATAACCTCGTCCACCGTAAAATTAATTAAACATTCTCAACGAATCCGATAAAAAAATCTGTTTTAATCAATTCAGCAATATAGACAGCCACTAAATACAAATTATATTAAATTAAAGGTAAGTTGAACATTTTGCATATTACATTGTACAAGGAACAACACAAACCATACATAATCAAGCCACTTTTCACCACACCCTCGAATAACATAACGAGAATCAATTAAATATCGAATCGTATAGCAGCAGTATATCTATAGAGGCCTCTCTACGCCAACCTCAACTTACAACCGCAGAAAATTCAATGTCAGTTAAAAGCTCAGCTGAGTTATTTGTTGAGCATCCGAATGTCAGCGCTTCCGCGCAAACTTATGTATATGTAGATAGGAAGCTCGCTCGGCGCATGTACCACTTGCGTAGGCGATGACGGGACTATTCATTACTCATCTTTCTATCTCTCTCTATCTCTCTCTCTCTCTCTCTCTCTCTCTCTCTCTCTCTCTCTCTCTCTCTCTCTTTCCCTTGTATTCGCTGTCTGTATAGAGAACCGCGCGTGCGTTGGTTATTTTTCGCGAAGGCGCTTTTTGCTCATTATAACGCTTGGCTATTCATAACTGTTTTTCCAGCAGGCAAATTGTGCGTATTCTATGGAAAATCATTTTTATACCAAACGCATACGTGCCGAGTGTGTTTTCAAAAGCTCGCAATTAGCCGACGGTCTAAGTATTTGATGGATGATTATTTTTCGTACAGTTTTAAAGAGATTTTCGTCATTTTTCTTTTCTCTATAATCCTGAAAGATATTCTACGTGTGTGTGCGCTTCTTGATTCAAGAGTCGTGCGAGTGTTAGCTTTCTAGCGCCGTGTGTGTACGAAATTGTTTTCTCTCTTTCTCTCTTTTTTTATCAAGAATTATTGCAAACAAGCAAACGCGAAAGTGTGCTGATTTCATTGAATCGCGAAAGATAAAGTATACGTTCGTTCTAATTTACATCAACGATTTATCGCGAAAATACGATAACACCGTGTCTAATCCTACAAATCGTCACCTAATCCACGATCGCTAATTTTCTACCATAAACTTCAACACAATGTGCCGATAAATAAAACGTGCACAGTTAGCTGTAAGGAAATTCTTCTAAACCCTTCGCTCGAAAAATTCAAAAACAGGCTCTCTGTCTCTTCGTGACACGCACTAGGAAGCGACCACGGCAGAAGCGGTAACGCACCTGTTCGAGTTCACACTGGTCTAATGGCGTTTCGGAGCGTGTGCTAACAACCGGCTGCGACATCGCTGGCTTTCCCTTTTTGGATCGATTCAACCGATGCCGACGTGTTGCCTACCGACGCCGTTTGCAATCCATACAATTTATTCAGAACTACTAGAACACCAGGAGCTGCTGCTGCTGCTGAACTCATGCGAATGTCCTATGCATACATGTGGGTAGTTCTGTGACGAATTAACCGGTCAAGAATTTCGAACTTTTATTTGGTACTATAGAGATCATGAAAGACGGGCCCAGTAAGATGAAATACAAGATTTTAGTTGAAACCCTTACACACCACGGCACAATTACACAATCTAAAGGCACATCCTAGTAGGAATGGAGCAGTAGCCCAGTACTGGGCTTGTATGGACGTCCTGACAGCAATACCGTAAGCCAGTTCTGGCTCAGCCTTGAATGCGTTCTGGAGTAACAAGAACAGTATTGTGTAAATCAGTATTGTGTCAGTATTCAACTGCTATGCAGTTACAACTCTGGCTTTAATCTGATATACCAGCATTGGGCCAGTATTATCATACTTAGTACGATATCGTACCAAGGTCAGGCCAGTACTAGAAACCAGTGTACCGGTCCACTGTTCCAAAACAGAAATACCGAATGGACCTAACTACAGACCCTTTGTGTAAGTTCTGGTTTATAGAAGAGGAGACTTCAGAACACATTGCGTGCAGCTGACCTGCCCTATCCAGACAACGGAGACTGTTTTTGGGTGTATCCTTTTGAAAAGCAGAGGAGAACCAGACCCCAAATTCTTCCTCGAAATACTTGCTTTATGGGAAGAGATTGGTTTAGTTTAATATAGTCAAGGGATTACCCATCCGTCTAGATCTCAGACCAAGACTAACAAGAGTTATGCAGATGTATTATGTAGAGGATTACATAATAACAATAATTAATATTGCGCATCGACCTTCATGAATATTTTTAGAATTGTTTCACCATAAATTTGATGAATAACTCATATAATATATATTGAGAATTGGATTATCCTAATTCGTAGCAAGTTATAAACACAGACATATTGACAATATTACATTCAATTTTGAAAAATAGATTACCCTAAATTATGCTACAGAACTCATTTAATTTACAAACAAATTCGAAAACTATTGGTAATTGATTCAGGTGTATTCGTACGCGTGTATATTATATATGTATGTGTAACGTGCAGTCATAGTTTGAAAAAGAAATGTATCGATTTTGATATGATATATTGATCGAAAAACAGCTAAATATCTTTCTTCGCGCTTCTAGACGATGTGAGATAGAGGATAATAATTATCCGTTAAGGCGTGTTAACAAGAGAATTGACTATAAATAATGGCACGTATAACATGTATATATAAATAGATGTTTTTTTTTATTTTTATTTTCGGTTTACTCCTATACATAAGAGCGCCTACGTTTCTCTCTCGATAATGAGCGCCACGAGAATATCGACACTTGTCAAGTAATAACTCATTGTTTATGCGAGTATTGAAAACACGTACTCGGTGTGGTTTATCTCAACCCACAGTTGCAATAACACTGTCCCATTATGACAGTTTAGGAATTGCTCGCCACGTGCCATATACACATATCGAATATATTCAGTTCGCCCTACTCCCCTTGATAGATAGTCTATATCTTAACCGAAAGAACAACTATGTATAACACACACACACACACATGTATATATATAATGAACAATATATATGTATATATATGAACGATTTTTATAGATAACATCACGGAACAAGCGTGTTGTACGTAGTGGTTGTAAATGTAATTTCACATATACAAAATTAATGAATTATCCAGATCTAATCCAGATGTGTGTGTGTATATATATCGTGTATATGCACAGAAACGTATATATTTGCGACTGTCAATTAATCACACACACACACGTCCGAAAGATCGCAAGTATAATCCAATCAGTCTATTTGTACAGGAACTGAGAACGATTAATAACGCATGTAAAACGCGAATGAAAGAACCAACAACCACGGCTATAAACTTAATAAACAACCGCGAGGGCAAAACATAATAAAAGCTGTGAGAGAATGAGAATACGTGTGTGTGTTAGATAGAATGAGATGTGTATATATATAGATTGAACGACAAGACGTCGACAAGCCACGACGACACGAGGTTGAATGTCAATATATGTCACAACTAAGTTTGCATGATGGACTGTTTAGCGCGGCTGTTGTGCTGTGATTGCAGTGAATACTTATTTCTTCAATTTTTTACAGACACGCTTATTTATACATAAGTGCTATTTCACAGAATTTTTTTTTGCGATCGAAATGTAATCGCTAGTGGATGTGACGAGTTTTTTTTTAATTTGCCAAGTTACATTGTTGTTGATACGAGAGAGAACGAGAGAGAGGGGGGGGGGGGTAGAGAAAAAACTGTGCACGTAACGATACAACGGTGTATAACAAAAAAAATTGTAACACGTGTCTCAATCTTCGATAGACCGTATCATTGGTGGGTATGAATATTTAAATGTTTTCTTGTAAGTTATTTTAAATATTATGTAGATTGTGGATTTTTTTTGATAATCATATAGATATTATTTGTAATAAATTGTAAATAGTAAGATTTTGCAGAATGTGCAGGCAAGTGTGTTTATTTTGAGATAAATTATAAAATAATAGAGGGTAATTTGTAATGAAAATGTAAGATTTAATTCTATGTACATTTTTGTGAACAATCGATAAAATTAAACGAAACAATTAAATCATTTTTAATAAAATGTACGGATTATATAATTATAAATGTGCTTTTCTTTAAAAAATTATTAAAAAATAATTTGTATTTTAGGTGTATATATTTTTGTATTGAAAATGCATGATTAAATTGGTGATCTTATTTATACAATCAAATTATTTATATCGATTTCCTCACTTTTATATATTCATCGATAAGTTACATAAAAAGACGTTAAAAACAATTCAATATATATAAATAAATTAAAAAAAAGAACTGCTTAAAAATCTTCGTGAATTCAAAAGAAATTGCATAGTTTTGTTCTCCTAAATTTGAATACTCACTCCGTAACCTTATGCGTAATAGACCGTGCGCAACAAGTAATGAATTTTTATCCACACCCCAAAGACACAGTATCCAAATCGACCTCCCATTAAATAACCCAGCATTATAGCTCATAAATCAAACCTTCATACGACAAAGAAACAAGCGAAATTATACTTCTTAAAAAGAATCTTAAAAAGAAAAAAAATGCCCCGCAGAAATATCAGCCCACAGCAGCAGCAGCGGCAACAGCAGCGCATGTACGAAAAGACCAGACTTTAAACGCGCCCGACGTGGTTATAATATCCGGTATACGTGACGGAGATAGCCGGCCGATATAGAGCGCAATTATGCACACGAGAGCTTCGGCCGCGCCTAAATACGTTCTGCGCTTTTGATTAGAGCGCCTAACAACGCGACTGACGCAGGATCGTATCGCACGAAGCAGTCCAACTTCCCGTGCGTGTCTTTTTTAGGCTTTTGTAAGAGAAAGAGAGGGAGAGAGAGGGGAGGGGGGAGAAAGAGTCTTTGTGTACGAGAGAGCTGCGCTTTTTTTGCGAAGCGTGAGAAGTTCGTTGCATGTAGTTTTTAATTGCGTTCTCGAGGATATAGAAGACTCCGGAGATTTTTATCGGTTTATTTCGATGAAAAGATTGCTGATGCTAAAGTAGCAATTATTTAGGAAACAAAAGGCATATTACGTACCGTTGAAGTAATGCATGTTTCTAAGTCAGTTCACATCTCGCGATTCACCGAGTATCGTTCGGTCATTCATAATTTGATGATTGACGTGTGTAGTAAATGAAATTCTCATGAAAATTGGAACGGAATGAGTGACTTTTTGCTTATTAGGAATATTATTGTTATTCGAGGGGAATTCGAATGAATTCGAAGCAGGGATTTTTGTCGCCACTAGGGGGCGTTTGTTTAGTCAAATTAGCCCGCAAGTTGATAAATCATTACTATATAAAATAGCAAAACGATTACCGTACAAATGCAATTAGATTATGTGTAGTTGTAAGGCATACTCGTAACGTATTTTTTAATCAAAAGATTATCTATCTTGTTAAGAGGAAAAATCCTATTAAGACACTATTATATGTATGGTGAATTTACTTCGGATAAATAATGAAAAAAATGTTAAAGCTTTCGCGTACAAGTTTATGGATTTACGTTTTTCAGCTGTTTGAGTCATCTTGAATATGTATGTACATACTAGTGTATGTACATTGTACATGTATTGCTTGAAAGTTTCTCATTAATTAATTTTATTCAAACAGAAATTCTTTTTGATATGTTTTTTGCTTCAAAAGAATCATTTCTTTTAACATATGAATACATACTAGGGCCACAGGAATTCTATCAAACTTTGAAAAATGTAGCTCTTTCAATCTTCAAAGATTTCAGAATGTTAAACAGATGCCAGCTAAAATTTTACCAACTTCTCAATGAATTGATCAATTTTCTGGAAATCTGTAACCTACAGAAAATTTGTATCAATGTATCCTCACCACAAAGGCCGATAAAACCTCATTCCATTCATACCATTCATTCAACCTTTTCAATTACTACCAATATTTGACCTCAACATATTTTTGTGTGAAATTCAAAAGAATCTTTTACAATTATTATTATATAAGTTTCGGATGACAGCAGTAAAGAAGATGATAATAATGATACCAAAAAACCGAAATTTTTACCAAAATTGTATCTATTAATCTATACCAAATCCAATGCTTGTAAATACATTTTGATCTACAACTAAATACACGAATTACACCACAAAATAATACTTTTTTCTATTCGCAAGATTTAATATTATATTTATTATAAAAAGTTAAAACACTTACATACCCGTGTCATTTCCAATTTAAAATTCAAGACATACTGTCGACCATTTAATATAAATTAAATTAAAAAAGAAATTTCAGTTTCCCTAAACATCAGTTTAAATATGAAAATTTTCAAAAATTAAAACTTCATATCCCGTTACCCTAATATTCTCGCGAAATCGTCGTTTCGTCTTTCAAGACACTCTCCAAGTCACCTTTAACTCTGACATTTTATTATACCGTTATTATTACGACGTAGAGTTTCATTGCGCTAATGCGATCCTCTAATGTGTCTCGATGATCTCACTCGTGCGGTTGCATAGACGAGCGCACTCGTTCGAGTGAAAGCACGATTTGTATCTCGTATAAATAATTTATAATTTCGCGCGTCAAGTATGTATAGAGAAGAGTATCGAGAAATAGTGAGATAAATTTTTGTACACTAGTTCTAATGTTTTCTTTAAGTAAGGGAGTGTTGTGGTTAGCTTGTGAATTGCAATTAAAAGTAATTATTTATTAAAAATCATATTATTTCTCTTTTAAATATAGTATATTATTTGTAGCGAATCATGTATTTTACTGATTTATTACTTTTCAATTCGATATTTGATTCTTCGAATTTTGAAAATTCATCAAACTATTGGCTACGTCGAAAACAAAATAAAATAAAATCATATGTTTGCGTAGGATGATAACATCGACTTCTGATACGTCTTATTAAATAATACTTTTTAGACACTCAAAGTTTAGAAAGGGAATAATTGCAAATCCTCGTGACATTGTGCTGTGAAAATAAAAAAATTAATGATTAAGTAAATAATTAAAATTTTTTAAATCGAAACGTATGGTTTTCATTCGTGTAAATATTTTCTTGGGGCTATAAAAAACAAAACAAATTTGTTTTCAGACTATATCGAATATTCGAGACATCGAAAGAATGTTCCGATTAATTTTTAGCTCCGCAGAGTTCATACAAGTTTATTGATTCTCTTCGGAGGAAAATCATTTTCATTCGAATTCTTCGAGGTACCATTTGGTATTAAACGATCCTACGATATTTACAAGTTCGATAAACCTTGAAAATGAGATCAAACCATTTCTTTTTCGTAATAAACCTGCTTGAAAAAATCCAGAACGAAACACTTTACCGAAAATTTTCTATGCGCTTTATCGTTTAATTTTAAGTCGCAACATCGGGCGTCACTGAATATACAGTCAAATAGTATATTCAGTAACGCCCGATTCTCTCGAAAATTGCGCTCGATCGAATTAACGCCCGTGGTGCGTTTGGATTTTTATCGTATCGTCCAAATCGTCTACGACAGAAGCAACAGTGGCACAGCAACAGTGGCAGCAACAGTGGCAGCAGCTTTCTCTTTACGGTGGCAAGAAAAAGGAGGAGCTCGCGCGAACAAAAAGCCATAAATTGCCAATCGATCGGCTAATTTGCATTCTCTTCGTACGGGTTTGCTTATAAAATGGCGCTCACTTGGATCACGCCCTCCTTGCTTTTGTTCTCTCTTGATCTACTACTCTTTTTCTTCTTCACCGAGAAGATCTTATATTTATTTTATGTTTATTTATTCACGGAGTAAAAAATACATCCCACCGCGTGTAGTCCAGTGGAAGCTAAATTGATGAACTCTGATTATCACTTGGTTTGTATAGCTAACGAGCTTAGACATAAAATATAAATTTAACTGGAAATTCGACAATTACAAGTGATTTTTATCATAATTCTTTTGGCAGTTTGTAATGATAATATTACAATGTAATATTACAAATTTGGTGATACTACTTTTTTCCTTATAACTTTTTTCCTTTATCCAAATTTGGCTGTACTATTTACCAAATTTAACTATTTTCTATATGTAATATAATTTCGTTTCATTTCTGTTATTTATAATAACAGCTGTATAAGCTGTCCGATATCTTCATAATATCATTTTTTTCAATTACGCTGCGAGAGTATTCTTTTCGAAGGACAAACATACAATATAATAATAACATTTCGCAAGTTTGCACAACTATTTATGCGCTTAATACATTTAATATTTTTCGTACAATCAGACATTTTTTCGCGACATATTAATTAGGATGGTCACTTAACACTGTAAATTACGCGTCCCTACTCTTGAAAGATACTTTATTTCAAAATAAGTACCACAGACTTTTTATTGTATTACGTATCGCTTAATAATTTGTTTTAATCAGCTTTACCCCTATAACTGAAAAGTTATGGCAGTTTGTCAGCTTAAAATTTGTGGATTTTTTTTGGAAATAAAAAAGCAACTGTTGGTTCGATTGAGGCTTTAAGAATATAAATCGTGAGATTAAAGATGTCTGAAATATTGTATGAGTTGTATACTTGATTTTACGAGGTACAAACAGCCTAAAATCTGACGTTTACGAATTCCTAATGGAGTTGCCTATTTATGGGCTTGTAAACATATAATTATCTTTTTGCAGAGCATAAAATTAGGATGAAATATTCGAAATAAAAATATAACTCACAATTATATTTTTTACCGTACCTTTCGCCAATTTTTTCGCGAATATACTGTCTACCTAAGCTGTACTGCACACGACGTTTTACTAATCAAATATCCACATATTTAACCGTTCCAGAAAAATTTCCCACAACACAACGTCCATAAAAAAAAAGTTGCAACACCCCGCGCAATCCACACCCTTATCTCAAACATCGCAAAGTAAAAGAGATAAAAATACTACATCCAAAAGCCGTCGACCATAAATTAAAAGCAGCAACAGCAGCAGCCGATCGTATTTCGTGAAATTCGCGTCCGAACGATAAATTAAGGACCTTGCGTATCCCGCCCCCTAGCGGCCGAAAGATCAAAAGCTGCGCGCATGCGCACAAATGCAAATCTCAAACCTAAGAGAAAGAGCAATAAGAAGAAGAACACGTGTAGAGATACTCGAAACGTAGAGCGAGACATTCGATCAGGGTAATCTCGTGGCAATTGCGCGATTGTGTCATGATTTATAAACCCGAACATAAGGTTCAATACACATCTCACGTTCCTCGCGCTGCTTTCCGGGAGTCGATCTTGATCGAATGTATAAGCGAAACATTGTAAAGAAAAAGGGGTTGGCTCGACTCTCTCTTCCAACTAAAGATTCGAATATGATGTTGCTTAAACGTACCGAAAAATTATAGCAATAACCGTTAGTAAAAACATTATCGTAAAAAAGAACAGCGCGATGATAAGACTTCTGACACACCCACGGATTTTAAATCGAAAAGATGGAGGTAATCTTCTTTTTTTCTTTTCCCGGCGCCGTAATCCCGCAGAGGCGACGAAACTTGCATATTTAAGTGTATTCGTCTGATACAAGAGCACGACAGTGTATACGCCGAAAAAGAAATAAAAAACTTGAAATTCTGTATTTTTATGTATACCGAAAGGTTATGCCTCGAACCCTTTAATGAGCTGACATGCTTCTCTTTCTCTCTGACGTCAATGCGTTTATTTTATACTCACGCGAGATTTTTAAGCGGAATTTACTTTTAACGCTATAATCGCACGTTTACGTATACGCTTTTTTTCGTTCCATATATATGTGATGTTATACAGTTGCGATACGAACGAACCCGCGTATAGTCAATGAAATTAAAGTCGAGATTAAATTTATAACCCGATTCGCGAGTGAGATCAATTGAAATAAAATATCTTAAAATACATATAAAGCTCAAATACGGTATTCCGATTCAATCATTTATCACATATATGTGCGTGTGTGTTTATCAATTTCATAGAGCTAAAGTCGATGAAAAGCGCGACAATTATGAACGTCCTTGAAAAGCGATTAAACATCACGAGTACTACAGAAACTACTACTACTAAGTCAATATACACTTCGATGTAACAACTGCTCGCTAAGATACATTTTTTTAGTCTTTTTATTTTAATCGTTTGAAAAATTACTCATAACGGTTCATTCCACGGGCAATTTGCACTTACATGCAAAATCGCGTATGCGCGTGTCTTAACGGCCGATAATAGGCTAAGAAGCGCGTTGATTCGCATTTCTCGCGCGTAAAAAGGGAGTTAAAAAAAAGAAGCCGGAATAAAAGAAGGAGGAGAGTCAAATTGCCCGAGGACTACATCAACGCGTGAACGCTGTGGGAAATTAACTTATCGAGATCGATCGTAAAGCAAAACGTCGCTCGTAAAGTGACGCTCGCTCGCCAGCCGCTCTAGTCTACATTTTTCAAGTGTATAGCGGTTTTACTTCATTTTTTTTTCTCTTTCTCTTCTTCTTCTTCCTCTTCTTCTTCCTCTTCTTCTTCTTTTTCTTCAAGAGGGCGGATATTCGCTTCGAGATTCTGTACCATATGCTATGTATATATATACATAGAAATGAAATTTTTAATTAAAAACCTGAGATTTTTCAATTACCATTAAAGGAGCCATCGCAAAGGCCATACTTGCGTTCGACAGTTTTACTAGTGTGAAAGTAGCCAAAAGAGAGTCGAAACCATGAGCGTGTATTATAATTAAGCCGTAGCTATATTACGGAAACTCGGTAATTACTTAATAATAATTGAAAAGCCGATTACTTGTGCGCGCGCTCTCGGGCAATTCGAATTTCGCGCGGCTGCGGCTTCGCGTGTGTTCGACTTTCTTGCGAACCGAATTGGTCACGGTATTTACATGCCTCTTTTTGTTCGATACTTTTTCCTATATATATTATATGTGTACTACAATATACAGGTATACCTATATATATACACGCACCGGTACGACTAGAGCAGCAGCAGCAGCAGCGCTTCTATAAACGGTCTGCAATTATGTATGCGCGGATTCGTTTTAATGCACTTTTAACGTATTAGGAAATTATTTAGTTGTGTAAGTTACGTCGTAATGACGTAGATGCTTTTATTACACAAAGCGTTATTTTGAAATTTCAGCTAAATAATTATTTTCCAATGCGACGTAGGCTTAGCAATAAATAAAGAAGAGAGAGACCTTGCAAAAGGGCATATTTGATAAAGTACGATGTTGACTGCTGTCGCTTTAGGCCATTTGGACAACTAACATTTATAACATATGTACACGCGGTATATGTGTATACACGAATTTAGAACGAAAGAGAGACCGGTTTCCCAAGGACGTTTCAACGAGCGCGTCCCCCCAGCATTGCTTATGATTTTTCGGGGAGGCGTTGTATAGACAATTTTTGTTTCTTCTTTATTTATGAGGAGAAGAAGAAAGTCGCGATTATTATAGAGATATAAAAAAATTTTAACGATTCGAAAAGAAAGGTGAGCAAGGTTTTCGATCGAGAGTATCGATAACTCGTAAAAGTTTTACGATTCCTGGTAAGCTTGAAGCTTTTTTCTTCTTACTTGACTTATTTTTTTTCTTTTTCGGTATATATAATAGTTAGAACAGCGACTAAAATTTATAAATGTTATAAATTCGCGTCGAAAGCTGACTTGAATGGTTCGGAAATATTACGAGTGAAAAAAATGACACGGGACCCCCAATTACTGTCGCTCAAAAAAATTCTTTGATTGCTTTTTTCTATCCGCTTTGTTTTCTGCAGTAGCGAGTAGTAATCGATAGAGCTTGAATAGTTTGTTGAAAATATTTTGAAAATATTCTGTGAAATTGATGAATTACGCCATTCTAGTCATGAATTACACCAAGGCAAAATGTAGCTATAAAGATCGAAACCAAAATATTAATGCGTTTATGAGTTCAGTCCAAATTTTTAACAGAGATCATGTTTATTAAGATTCAAGTTTTCTTTTCTTCCGTTAACGCTTCATTGATTCAGTCGGTAAAACTTGAGTGAGAAAGCCCTTTTATCAGAAAGTATCACGTTTTTTCCTGCAGTAGGAAAAAAACTGACAGTGACTACAGGCATTTAGAATGAGGTACGACTTTTCTGACAAAACAAACCGTTTGTAGTCCTTATATCATTTGTGAGAAAGTCATTTGATAATTAATGGTCGATAAAAGAGGGCGGGAAAATGCTATACAATCTTAATACATACAATTCGTTATGTTTATTAAAATCGAAATATTTTACTGTTCTCTTAATTAACTCAATTAACTCAGTCGATGAAATTTGAATGAGAGACCTCCATTTCACAGCAAATATCACGTTTTTTTCTGACAGTGTCTACTCAGTGATTACTTAGAGCTCCTATTCTGTAAATACTACCCATTTGTACGTTCAAAATTTCTAATTCATTGTATTTATAATATTAAAATTAAAATTTTTTTTCGCTCAGTCGATAAAAAGTGAATACGAAACTCCGTTACGCCGTGGGCAAAGGCAAAGTGTCCCTCAAGGGAGATTCTAACCAATAAATCACTTATTGATAGAAAACAAGACGGTTAAAGTTCTGCACTACTTTTATCGATATTTAAATTAATCTTCGAGATTACAAAAATTTACCAAGGCCAACGTAATATATCAAGTTTTTACAAGCGACAACTATTCATTAAAACAATATAATTATCTTTGTAATCACAAACTGCTATTAATACACAAAAATTTATGTAATTCGGTAGACACTTACATATATATCTCGAAACTTTCATACCTCCGAGACATCAGAAGAATTTCACAGGTATAATTCATTTTTCACGTAGCAATTGCTCTAAAGAGAGATTTTAATTGTCGATATTTTTACTCGTACATTATCTTGTATTCTCACTCACTCTCTCTCTCTCTCTCTCTTTCTCTCCTTTTATTTATTGCAATCAACGACGTCAGAGAATAACGGACAGACTTTATATTGACTATCTCTCTGAACCTGTTAATGCTCTTGGCGATAAATTGCGTTTGCAAAAATAATTTACGGAAAGTTTTATTGTGCCGCGAAGAAGAAGAAGAAGAAGATGAAGAAGAAGCTGCGACAGAAGAAGCGGAAATGTTTACCCAAGGCAGAAGCCGCCGTTGGACTCGTAAAGAACGATGTTTTATCGCTTTATCGATGCAACTCTTTAAGTGAAGAAGTCCACAATGCAACCGTTATATGCATTGCCGTCGATTCGCAAGTCCTTTTAATTACCGATCCAGTGAAACGTATGCTTCTTCTTTTTGAATTTTAATTAATTTCTTCATATCGAAAGCCCATGGGCGGAAGAATATCCTATATATCTCGAGCACCTTTGAATCAGTAGCCGATTTTCAAATAATTCCGTTCGAAGCGCTTTGTTATTTTTCGTTTCAATAGATAGGATAGAATTATTTATCTAATCGAGGCAAGTATTAATTGATTTTGAACGGTATATACTTTGTTGTAAAACTCACTCGTAATTCTAGTTGTCTTTATTTATTTTAAATACTGTTTTTAATACCTCGACTGGTCACGTCTGCGGTATATGCATATTGATATTGTGAAATTTTTCCGATTTTTCATAAATAAATTGTCTACCGCCCAGTAAATGTCTATTTACATATAGACATTATATTAACAAATCAATATCGAGGTAATAAATATATTATTTGATTATCGTAAAATTGCATGCTTATGCGCATCGTAAATCACTCGAAATAAATGATTAGGAAGTTCTTCTGAAAAATGTCAGCAATTCGATGTATTCTCTTTCTATTAGACACAAGTTCCCTGGAGCTTTTTCTTTTTTAAGCACACACAGGTTTTAATTGACAAAAATACACAAATCAAACTGTCCAAGTCGCCAGAACTGTGATGATCAAAATTCAACCCGAGATATAATTTTATTAAATCACCGTCACCATTAAATATTTTTTTAATTGAATTACCATCTAGCATTTGATGCTTCAAAATGACTAATGCGTTCGCGAAGAAAATAACATATTTCTGCTCCTATTCATGCAATTTAATGGATAATTACGCTTTGCAATGCATTTCATTTACTGTAATATTGATTTTAAAGAACCCACAAGAGATTTTAAATTAATGTACCTGACAAGATGCTATTGCTGGATCGGTATACGCGCGATCGAAGCATTTTTAAAGCGTTGGAATATTTTTCAAAAATAACCGTCGTGTCATTCTTTTCTAACTATAGAACGTCGTAAATCAATTTGTTTCCTCGACTTTCTCCAGATTTATCAAATCGTCACAATCGCTATATATATCACACTACGCGATTAACCGATTTATGATTCATAGAGCAGTATTCAATTATTGCAATATCGTTATAGCTATTTCCCTGCGGTACGACAATGCCCGCGATGTATTGGGCCACAGTATAACGTTCTTCACTCTCATCGAGCTATGCATACACCGCGTGCAAGCGCGGCAAGAAGAAAGAGGCATTTGAATTTCCGATTCATCGTTGAATGCACACGTGAATATATATATAAGCGATACGATATTAATGCGTAAACGCGACTACGTTACGTCACTAAGAAGTACATTACAATCGAGTCGCGACGGCTCAACTCTGGGTGTGGTATGTGGTTCTATCATACGTGTATCATTCTATCATACTGTATATATACTATTAGAATGAATTCCGTCGACTTTTCAGAAATTTCAATTCGAGGAGTGTACTAAAGTTTCTCTGCATTTATATGGATGATTCTTTGACAGATTGATCCGTTAAAGCATCCTTTTTTCAAAATAATTTTAAATTATTCACATTTTTAACGGTTTTAGTATTTTATGTCGATTCTTAATAATTCATAGCTCCTTGTGGATGCATTTTTTCCTAAAAATATAATAGATTTTTGTTTGCGAAATAATTTTTGAAAGGTTTGGTCGAGCGAAACAATAGGAAAAATATACATCAAAATACCTCTTTATTGGTTACAAAACTGTCTGTGTTATAGACAGTTCTTCTAAGATCGAGTTCTGTTTATTAATTATCTCGTATTATAATGAAAATATCTATTTTTCAAAAATTTTCAATTTCAACGTGTACTTGTAAATTTACACACGCTTTTCTAAAATTAAAATTAAAAAAAAATGTCATACGTCCATTCTATTGTTTTAGTGCAATTGCGCTTAATAGTGATTTAAACGGACATAGACGATTTTGATAAGAGATGGTTCGCCCAGGTTGCTAATAAAATATTTCTTAAGTATTTTTAATAATATTTGCATATATTTCTGTAATTGCAGCAGACATTCTACTACAACACGCAATTTCGTATAAAAACATAAAATGTAATATAATTTTAATATTTAAAAAAAAATGTTTAAATTTAGAGCAGAATTTCTTTAACTATTATGTATTCGATAGGCTAACGGTTAGCCAATTTCTGGTGAAATTTTTACTAAGAATGTAAATATATAACCATATTAGAACTATGATGGTTACTTTTTCAGTAATATAAGCTGCCTCTCAATAAATTTGAGTTAGATATAGATCCAAAGAACGGTTTTCAATTATTTATAAGAAAACCAAATTTTTTACCGCTCAATATGTCACAGAATCATCCATGTATATTTATAGAGTAAAAAGAAAGAAATAAAAGTATAAAATCGAAGATTATTTGCACTTGGATATTTGTGTTGAAACTATCAGGTGGATTAGCATTAACTATAACTGATGAAATTGTTAACATTTTATTATAAGAAACTATATATATAGTATAAGCTCACTTATGTAAAACTTGGAGTTTTATGAAAAGATTTTAATCGACTCACCAATCCCCTTTGCGCAAGCAGTCGTTTCGATAACTCAATTACAAAAGTAAAATAAAAAAAAAGATATAGACGTAAATCAACAATTTTCCGGAATTGAGAGACTAAATTAAAACTACAGGATGTTTATATATATATATATATATATATATATACAATTATTCATATACACAAAGGATTAAAAAATAAAGTCCACAATGTCCAACAAGTTCGCACCGTTACTGTTCAATTAAGCGTATATTTACATAAGAAATGCTCTATTCCCGCGGCTCGCGGGCAAATATTGACTGTGTCTACGACTTGGTCGTTTGCATATCAATAGCTCTCATGTGTGTATGTGTGTGGCTTTTGAAAAAAGAAAGTCGTTGTATGCGTGTTGATTCAGTCAGTAGTGGTAGTCGTGTACTCCTTAATTTTCTCGCTAAGCCAAATACACCTTGCTCTGTTGCTACTTCGGCTGATGTTGCTCGAGAGCAAATACTTTGTCGTTTAAAATAAATCGAGAGAGAGAGAGAGAGAGAGAGAGAGAGAGAGAGAAGAAAAAAAGAAAACTTGTATGAATCCAGTGGCGCACTCTCGGGCTTATCTCGAGCTTTCAAACTTAATCGGAAGAGAAGGTGGTATAGCGTGGTTTTTCTCTTCCACTGAATATAACTCCCGAGAGCTCGTTCGAATTCAATGACCATGTTAAACGCGAATTTTTTCCTAACCTTTTTACTTCGACATGCGTATACGTACGTGAATGTATATGCATATATGTATATGTATATATATATATATGTATATATATATATATATGTATATATATATAGAGTCGATTGGAAGGTACGTTTATCGAGGCACATCTACTTTGCAGCGATGATTCGATGAGTTTTTTGGAGGGATAGCAGGATTATTGCGTCTTCGTATGTATAAGCTGTTGCTTTTTAGAATACATATATACGTATATATGTACATTTTACGATTGTGTACATAAGGAAATATCGAGATATAGGGATGCTAATTCAATAGCTTGTTTTCTGTAAGGAAGACTTAGCAGAAATTACAAACTCACATCAATTTGAAACTCGATACAATTTTAAACGAAATATATTACCGAGAAGCAGCTCGTTTTATGGATAGTAGTATACGAAATATAACGTGCATGTACTATACATATGCATATATTATTTAAGGTTTTTTGGGAGCTACAGTGGAAAAAAAAATATTTTTTTTTATAGTCCTAGGTTTCGTTAAAATAATTTTAGTATCAAATAAATATTTTCTACTTTCGGAAAAATAATTTATTAATACGTACATTTTTTTAATAGCTTTTTAATGAGCTTTGTTTTATTCGGATTAATTTAAAAATTTTGAATTGCTATGTTCGTTTGAAATTTTTCGATTCTAAAAAATAAAGAATTAGTAATTCAAACTGAAAAATTATTTAATGTATTTCAGCACATTTTTATTTGTATACAGTGAGTAACTTGTTACTGAAAATAATTTTATTGCAGTCTCGATTTAATTTTACGTAATTCGTTGTTTTTTAATCACATACATGCTTGTACAAAAATTCGTATCATTAATTATTGTTGATTTTACTGCTGCGGCTTCGAAAATGCTAAATTTTCTGACATTGACAGTATATTACGTATATAGACTGTATATTATGTATATACTCGTTTGGCGGACCAATATTTACAATACTCGAAGTCTCTGAATTTCGAAAAAAATTATTTACATTATCTGTTTTGACTCTGTTTAATAATTCGAAAGAATTTTACAAAGTAACTGTTTCGAATAAAATAATTGAAATTATGCGCATAATTATGTAACATTTGTATGGATAAATGAAGTGTTACTTTGCATTGATTATCGTGGAAAGATCGATTTTCATAAAAAAAAATGTTCTCTTTATACTGAAATTCGAATAAGCAATATTCATAGTGCTAAAGTACACTTCAGAATTAGTAATCTATCAATCATTACAAAATCGAAAAACTCAGTTTTTTACTCTAATGAATCACAGTAATAGTTAAAATTCAAATATTCAGCCAAACAAAGTCACCAAAATATGTAGCCTAAAAACGAAGCTAAACTGAAAATAATTTGCTATACATTGAAGACAATTAATTTCATTCTTCTTTGAAGAAAACAATTTTTGGATAAGAAATTTTCTGAAATATAACAAACAAATTTTCTCTTCTAATAAGAATGAAACTTCTGCGCATAGAACTGATTAAATATCGCTAGAAATAGTATAGTCGGAGAATTTTTCATTGTGTTGTGTACTAGTGTCGTGTCTATTACGTATACGCACTTTTTTCCACGACTACGTACACATTACGTACAGAGAAAAATACCGTGCTTACGCAGAACATAACAAATCCGCCTCGAATGAGACCTTCGCCAACTTTTTTCACGTTCAAACTTTCATTACACGTATGTATAAGTTTGAACATGAAAAACTAATTTGTTTGGATAGTCCTAGGAAATTATTTACTAGAATCTAATATAGTTTTTAAAATAAATATATGTATATGTGTATCGCATAAACAATATCGTTATGTAATATACATTCAAAGAATGCAATTAAAAATTTTACTCGTTTATATCAATTATTTACAAAATAACTATATATTACATTTATACAAATACACTATTGGTATTTTAAAGGTGATCTAATGTATTTCAACTTATTCATTCACATCTATTCATCGTGTAAATCTATATTAAACCACAATATTGATAATAATTAAAAATAGATTTATTTAAAATTGAATTTTTTTCAGTATAGCATTGCTCACATACTTACTAACTGTGTACAAATAAAAATTTTTTTTAATTCTAAAAAAAATATATTAGAAGTGGACAACATTCGTACACAAAACGAGTACATTTACACGATTATGTACTGTCATTAAATTAAATATTTAAACACTATTTACATGCAATTTTAGATTCAAGCAAATATTTTTCCAAGACTATTCAGAAAAAATTATTTTCATTAAAATGAAACAATTCTTTTAATCTTCAAACCAACGTTTCTGATTTTAGTATACATGTAATATCTCCTCTCCTACATTGTATTTGTTACTTTTTTTCATACTTTTTCAATATTTTTATGAACGACTCTTTCGCTTATCAGTACTGTATATCGCAGTGTTGATAGATAATCTGCGTCGTGTACAATTTACATACGCATAATCCCAATTTTGACGATCGTGTGCATCCCGCAGAAAGAGTATCTCGACAATATAAACATTTATTCGTGCACATGCACTCACACACACACACACACATTTATATATATAGTATATCTACTTCGCGAAACACGTTGCGTTAAATTAATATAACTGACGTAAAATCCGAGTAAGAGAAAATCGACTCTCGACGCGCGTAAAGTTGAATATTTAAAAAAAGCAATCGGACATCGTATGCGTTACTCTTTAAATTGCATAAGTCGCAAGATAGTTCGCGGTTATTAGCATATACGAGGATGCGCGGGAATTACGAATTTTCATTTCGCAAATAAAGGCACTTATGACACAGGGATGGGCATATTATTCTCATCAACGGGTATACGCATATATACGCGAAATAATCGATCAAAGCGTATGTTTCATGCATAAATAATCACACACTTAGTTGCGTAAATCGATGTTTTCTCTCTTTCTCTAGGACGAAGAATATTGAACGCTGATATGCGACAAGATAAAGTAATTGAGATTTTATAGCCGTGTCGGTTGCGAAATTCATCGGATGTGCGTAATTCATTTCGCCGAAGACATTTTTTTCCGATTCTAATGATGGTTAACGGTTTGTGTGTGTGTATATATATATGTATATATACTTACATACACATGTCTAATGTATATATATAGAGAGAGAGAGAGAGAGAAAGAGTAATCGAACGATGTTTCGCTGAAAAATAAAAGATACGCGAACGAGACGATGAATGCATTGTTTACCACATCCTCGAATAAAAAAATATGCAAGTTGTGCCAACAATAACCTGTTTTAGTATTCGGGCGTGTCTATAAGCACCTGTAATTTTCGAACTAGTACCTATTACGTAAACTTTGCTATTTAGACGTGCATGCATATTACATATATATATATATATAAGCGGCTTTGGATTCTATAAAAGCAACGTCTAGTTAAGTAACACCATAATTCAACAGATGTGGCTCATAAGTCATATCGATGTAATTAATCATATGTAGAACAGAAAATATTTTTTTATTATGTTTTTTTATTTTTTGTTTCGGATTCATTTGTGTAATTTTTTCCGCTTATTTAACGTCGCTTCGCGTCTCTTTCAAGGTGACGTTTGATTCGTATGCATATGCAGTGGTAATAAAATTATTTATCTTCATTAAAATTTATATACGATTGCATATGTATATTATACACCCTCGTGAAATCACGTTAGCGCATCGTTTCGTTTCTTGTGAATGAAATCGGACAAACGCGTTTTCGTAGGAGTACGTACTGTAAGTACGTCTATTGAAACAGTTGATTCGAAAAAAAAAAAAAATTCCTGACAGAATTCACAATTATGATTTAGCTCGTCGTAATCCAAGTGTACATGTACACGAGCGTTTAGTTTTCTCCTCATGAAAGAATCGCGTTTATATACGCGTATATTCATATAACGAAGCGATTGTTGTAGATACTTTCGCCTGTGTTCTTTTGTCTCAAAGATTTTTTTCCTCTTTGTATGTATATATTTACTCCTCTAAGTAGCGCCAGTCTTATATGTTAATTAAGTTCGTTTCGAGTCGTAGATTGATTGTTGCTCGTGCGTTTCCTTCGATTTTACATCGTGGTACTATTATTCGTGGTACTGTTATTCGTGGTACTGTTATTCGTGGTACTATTGTTGATTATCGAATATACGTATATGGACGTTTATACATTAAAAAAAATAGTTTGATAAATTTAAGGAAATTTATTTATTAAAAAAGTCCTCTTTGGAAATACGAAAGAGAATAATCCCTTGGATAAAAAATACATTTTTTCGTAATTTTGTCAAATTAAACTTATTTATAACTTCTTGTATGTTTACGTGTGTAGTTTGTATTTAGTGCAGTTGTTGATGATCGAATTGACATATAAATATGTATGTATATTGTATATACATACACTGAAAAAACATCATTTTAGCATTTTCTTCGGTAAATAGAAAAGACACGACTATCAAACGACGACTCAACTATCAAAAACTGTGTGAGTATGAGTATGAAACGAATATGTATTTTTTTATTTAGGTAAATATTTTTGTATTCTATCATTATTTACTTGAGTGTATAGAAAAGAGACGATTCGACTGTAAAAAATAATCTGAGAATAAATTCGGTTGATTCATAGGACTATTATTTCGATTAATCCGGTAAAATCTCGGTACATCTCCTCATTAGGCGGGTGTCTCGTGGGAATAATTGTTTTATGCGCAGTTCTTGAGTTAGTACGTATTAAAAAACGAAATCTCACGCGCATCAATTAAAATAAGTCAAAAACCGTGTCGCACGTTTCATCGCGACGAGTTTTAACGAGGAACGCGTATAATAAAGAAAGGTGAATGAATTTTCGGACGGTTTACGAGGGTGTTTCCGGTCTTTACAATCGAGCTTGTTAATGCACGCGAGAGCTCAAACTTTATGAAATTTACTCCCCGACTTATACATATGTGTGTGTGAGTGTGAGTGCGTGCATTTATACATCCCAGTACCCTTTTTATCGACCTGATTTTGAGAATTTATCGTATATGCACATATTACGTTTGCCGAGATTTATTATTGAATGTTTATGCGGTTGAAACGTCAAGTATTAGCGGTTATTTATCGTGGAGGATTAGCGTAGTGATAAATTGCGCAATTGATTTATACCCTTGAAAAATAAATTATTCAGATTGCCATTTCGCGATAAGTACTTGATCTTCCCGAAAAACAATCAAGGCACTATCCCATTACTATAACTCCAAAGTGCCAAAGGTCTCATCTTCTAAGTAGTTCCTCGAATATGATTATTAAAATGTCGATTTACCTCATTAGTAAGAACTTTAACTGTATTACTTTAACTGTATTAGTCTTTGCACACAGTCTTCCATATCAAGTCAGCCAAGTTCATCCAAGTCTTGAAAATCAGTTGAAGAAAACCTTCTTAAACATAATTGTCGATATGAACATCAATACAACTGCATAATCCGGAAAGTATTTTATTTGAAACATTTAACTAATGTTCCAACGAAAGTCCCATTTGTGTTGAGAGAACTTACGAATTTAGGAAAATAGGCATAATTGGTAAACCGACTTTGACGGGCTGTAACTTAAAGAAGCCTCGTGAGAAAAAAAAGTAAAAAAAAATTACGAAGCTAGACAGCACTGTGTCTTACCGAAGAACAATTGTGACACCAAAGAACAATTTAAAAATATTTCGAATAGATTCTATAAGACAATTACTCATATACTCGTCAATATACATTATATAGGTATACACACTCACACACACACACACACACACACACACACACAGAGGCATGTGCTGCTAGTGATAGGTATAGAATCGTGCGAGCTTGGGAGAAGAAAACGCAAGTCGCACGAGTGCGTCGTACGCAGGAGAAGAACGTTGAGAAGTCAAGGGTGCGCCGTTTACGATCACTTAGGTCGTACTTCTTCCTCGGATGAAGTTGAAGTCGAAAAAATGTTCTTAAAGGGGAAATACTTGAAGAATTTACACTTTCTGAAATGCAGCTATAATTCTTTTTATAAACGAATTTTTACTTGGAAAATAAAATGATAATTCTTGATTCGAATGGAAGAAAGAAAAATAACAATGAGTAATCACTTATGAAATAGCGAAGAGTTTAATTTAAGACCAAACGTTTATGACGCCTCGTACGCGCGGAGGTGGAGCACATTGAGAAAGTTCGTTAACTTTGTACGAGGCTATGTTACTTCCGCTTTTGCTCAAATTTCATTTAAACAGATATTTATTTTAACTTATGGAAATTATGCATGCAGCTATTTTATCTATGTAGGCAATGTAAAATCTGCATACATTTTTTTTATATATATATACCCGAATATCCTATATACCTTTGTTTTTCGTTTCTCAACTGCGGAAACGATTGAGGAAATATTAGCGATTAAAATTCGCAGTTCAAGGTGTAGTTTTCTGCATATTGTTCTTTGGGATATCGTATAGCGCATATATAGCTTAGTATGTCACAAAAAGAATTAAGGTGTATATCAGCGATTCTATGTGAATAGGTATAGTATTCGCGTTAGGTATTTGTGTATTTTTTTTATTTTACTACATCTAGTGGTAGAACGTTTAGTATCGCAATATTTTCCAGTGGATGGTAATAAATTTTTCATTAATGTTATACTGATTAGTTAAAATTTATTAATTATTCGTTTGAGAAATTTCTAATATTCCTATTTGAGTTGTAATAATAGTTTTTGAAACTAATTTATACAATGATCAAGTTTTATTTCAATTAAATGTTTTTCTTCATTCGAAAAAGCTTTTTTTAATAAATACATATTCTCAATAAGTAACATTGATTTTCTTAATTTGATCGATCTTTCGCTTTTGGCATTTTAAGCCACACTCATAATATATATGACTTTATACATATATGACTTTAGAGGTATATTATTCTTTATATTCAGTCGATTATACAAAATTATACAAAAGCTTCTATAGGTATTTAGTAACAAATGCTCTTTTAAGAATTTATGAATTTATTAAACTAGTATATTCAGCCAAAAATTATTTTCAAATATTAAAATTTTTTTTTTATTAGTCTAGACATATAGTTTTCAATTAACAAATTTGTCAAGTACGATATAGTGAAAATTGGCAGTTAAAAGAAAAAGAGTAATTTTTTAAATTAGTATAAGGCAGACACAGATAGAATGTAAAAAACATTCCCAATGTATGCAGAAAAACATTTTTTAAATGGTAAATTGACATAAATTTATTTAACTCAATTAGACATTGCAATACGAAATAAGAAAGAATTCTTACAAAACAATCTACGTCGCAGTTTATAAAATCTGTCCATTTGTATCGGCGATACATAAAGAAGCAAAAGTTGAAAAAACGAATGCATTATATATACATATGTAAACATGAAATTGCAAAGAGAAAAGGGTAATTTCCTACTTGATTAGATCCATCGATTCTGCAAAGCAGTCGGTACATCGTATATTCCCCTCTTCGCTATTCAAACGTATCGACTCTCATTATCTCGAAATACTTTTCTACTCTCTCAGTAGAATTATTTTTTTTTTTTTTAACAGAATTTAGTTGAATAGCAACTCGAGCCTATGTAATAGGCAACTATACGTCTAGACGTATAGCTTTATACATACGCGTAAAAACAATAAAACCGTTATGTTTCACGAATCGCACATTCATATACGCGCGACGATCTCGCGCCTAAGCCATCCATCAGTAGTCGGTGTCCGCGGCACCGAGGTAAATGCAAAGACCGTATACATAACGAGTGTGTACAATGTATATATATACATATATATATACATACATACATGCATACATATATATACATACATATAGTTGCGCAATAACGCGGGCCTATGCAAAGCGCGGAGAATATAATTTCGATCGGCGGAAAGTAGCTCGTGGATTTCAATGGACCAGAGACAGATTCCATTATTTATTTTGTTTACCTGTGTATCGGGAAAAGAGAAAGAAGGCGCGGCGTGTATTTGTATTTTTTATTTTTTTAATTTTTTTCTAAACTAAAGAAAATGAATTATATATACGAAGTGGAGATTGGCCATGTTGATCGATAACGCGTTTTCTTTGATGCGGGAATAGGATGGATAGAAATTTTCATTGAAATCGCTATTCAACAGGTGTAACACCGATCAATTATATGCATAAGTATTTGTATAGACAAAAGGATTCAATCGGCGAGAAATCCGCTTTGTAAAACGCTTTTCCCTATTCCCTAACAAAGCAAATCAATTCGCAAAACCTCCGAAGATGTACTAGACCTACGATTCACTGCTACATGTCTAATTGTATCTATATGTATATATATATAACTGATAGGGAGTGTCTCTTGACACCAAATATATACAGATAACTATATACGTATATATAATATCATAGAGCGGAAGTCGCTTTGAAAAGCACATCGGGTAAATTGAATTCGCTCCGATCAATGCGAAAGCGATTCCCTTTTTAGCGCTAGTAGTGTATATATGTATATCGTTTTGATTTATTACACGATTTCTCGACGTTTTACTACAAATATATGCAAATCCAAAAACTTGTCAAAAATGTCTACTACTTCGAAGAGTGTAATTAGTACTTTCTCTCTCTCTCTCTCTCTCTCTCTCTCTCTTTGCAAATGTTTAAAACATCAACTCTGCCCCGTAAATCAGTGTTTTTTTAGTTACTATCTCTATATGGTAAACTATACAAACTTGAAACGGAAAATCTGAAAAGTAACGCCCATCGACAATATGTGTTTCGCGACTCAAGTCTCGTTTATTTAATTTAATGCTATGCAGATACAGCTTGTTTCGCAAACGAGTAAACACATTTTTTTCAAATATATATATATATATATATATATATATGTGTGTGTGTATTTATTCGAAAAAATTAACTACCAACAAAAAAATAGTTAACATACATACATATGCATACATATTTATTTAATTTAGAACAAATGTACATATCTGACTATTTTAATATTTTTCGCAAACTCATTCGAGATTATATATATATACACATTATTTATATTTATTATTATTCTTTTTTTCGGAAATACTGTGATCGACAATCGGAAAGGCTTGTGACTAATCTGTATGAAAGTCATGAAATCGTAGATAGGAATTCGCCTCGTAACTCCGTATAGAAATCACGCTGAAAAATTCGAATCACGGAAAGAAACTTCAACTGGTATATATAAGGTAAATAAACAAATCAAAGAGAAAGAAAAGTTTCTCATCAGCTAAAATTCTTCCTCAAACTCGGAA
Source organism: Apocrypta bakeri (assembly GCA_018906985.1). Taxonomy (NCBI): domain Eukaryota; kingdom Metazoa; phylum Arthropoda; class Insecta; order Hymenoptera; family Pteromalidae; genus Apocrypta; species Apocrypta bakeri. The sequence continues at coordinate 319,131 of JACCIA010000005.1, read as the reverse complement.
ATAAATCAGAACGAGCTTATTCCGCGGAAGCTGCAGTTAGAGCGACATCGTTAAAAACCATTCGCCTCAATCAAGGGACACGACACACAAATGATACCCAAGGCAATAAAGCGACGATTCGAGAAAGAGAGAGGATTCCTAGAATACAGAAAATCTGGACCCTAATAGGAAGAATAAACTGCTAGTAAGCAAAATGTATATATATAAGAGTGTCGGCAGGTGTACATCACTAGGAGAGTCCAAAATTGCAGAAAATCTCTCGAAAATCGAGAAGAGAAGCGTCGGTGTATATATATATATATATATATATATATAGTTTGAAAGCTATCTCTCCACGAATCGGCATGACGAAGACGTTCTTTGATGGTCTATAATACTGGGAAGACAATTACAGCCGATGATGTGCGAAAAAAAGGAATCCCGTCGAATATTTCTGGTTACATGTATGTGTATGTATGTATGGACGTTGTACCACTTGGTTTCAACCACATCTGGATAACTCTCTTAAACCGACAAGATTCGCAGTGGTCGACTGCATCAAAGGAGTGAAGCCGAGTGGAACAATACCCGAAGGAAAAGGGCTGTGCCAGACGAGAAGGAACGAGAAGACAAGTGGAGGAGTGAACTAAGGAGAAGTTGGCTTAGCCAAGCTGTGAGCCTGGGCCAACCTACAATTATCCGGTCTAATGAGCAAACAGTCTGCTGCTGCTTCTGCTGCTGCTGTACACAACGCTTGCGCGCTTCGTCTTCACCCAATGAGTTCTCGGTGGTATTCGTTTCAACTTGACGTGTACCGGCAAATATTTATTTTTTGTGACGAATTTTACTTCTTGTTCGTGTAATTATGGATCGGATATTCAGGTTTTTGTTGGTTTGTAGCTCTCTGAGGTGATTTGAATTATCGGATTTGTTACTCGACTTTAATGTAATATTTATTAAATACTTTAGCGATAATATTTAATTGAATTTTAGTAATATTTAATCATTCGATTAAATTATTATTACTAATATATAACAAAAGTAAAATATTTGTAAACGATAGAGTATTTTTTTATAAAATATTAGCAGTAATATTATTAGTAATTTTAAGCAATCGAATTTGTAAATAAAACTCCCCGTATTTAAGTAAACTTACATACTAAAATATTGCTTTTTTTTATAAATAAATTACCATAAAAATAAAAAACCTAATCTTTGCATACGTCAGAAATTCTCTATTCAAAGAAAAATATCTGTTTATAAATTAATAACAATTCTAAGAAATCGAATGTACAACCAACAGTTTGATTAAATTTTTTGATAACATTAAAAAGGCACATCAAACCATAAATACATGTTACAAGCTTCGCATATGTCAGAAGAAATCTTGTAACTTTAAAAAAATAAAAAAATCTGTTATAACCAAGTGTTATCGTGAGTTACATTTAGACTTCTTCAGGTTCTTTGTTTCTGCTTACACCTTGCAGCATCCCATCTACTCTTCTGTAGTTCCCCGCGTGTGCGTCAGTTAATGAAGATTATTAAATTAGTACCTATCATATTGTGATTTTTGTTCTTGCGGAATCCCAGAAATGTATATATATATATATATTTTTTTTTATTTATTTATGAAGTATGAATACACGTGTATATGCAAAGGAACGTGTTTTACAACGGATTCGTGCACAGGTAGGGCCTTCGGGCGTTCATCCAGAGATGAACTTGCATTTTGGGATTAGAGGCCGAATCGTGGGAGAGTTTGTCAATTTTTCTGACTAATTGCGGTAGTTGTAATGAGCCACATTCAAGCTGTATTTATATATATATATATATATAGAGAGAGAGAGAGAGAGAGAGACCACCCAGAGAGAGTTGTAATTTCTGCTTTCTCATTGTCAATCATAGCTATTCGAGCTTGGATAGTATCTTTTTTATCATACTAGATATAAGCTTATGTACGAACTCTTGACGATTTCATATTTTCACGTGTTTTATTTTTTTTATATTGTTTGTATATACACACTCTGTATGAGTAAAATAGTGAATTTTTGAAATTAAAAAAATACGGTGACTATTATCTTAATGAGATATTTCTCTATTCGAAATAATGAGTTTACTGATTCTGTATATAATACACATTTTTAATTGTTCTGAGTCTATTGTATAAGTCACATTTAATGGAGAAATTCGTTCATTTTAACTATAAATACGTATATATACAAAATTATAACAAAAAATATAAAAAATGTGTTATATATGTAAATGCATTTTTATCAAATGTATTGATAATTTTTTTTATCAAATAATGAATAAACGTTACTTTATTAATAGTATAAAATAAATAAGAAATGTTTGAGTAAGAGTTTTCTTAACAATTCAAATGCACTATTAAGTCAAAATAAAGTAATAATTTGTTAAATTAAACATACCTGTGCACAGTGTTAGAACAAAAATTCTTTTTGTAAATTAATACAAAATAGAATACAATATATTATATATACACATAAATATATACTTTAATAACAATAGTATATATATGTGTACAAATAACCTAAAAAAAGTTTACTTCATTTTAGAAAATTGCCTTTTTAGAAAAGAACATTTACTTAAATTAAAATAATCTTTTAGCTTTAAAAGGTATATAATAGAAATTAAAATGATATTCTGTAAAACATAATTTGTTTAAATTCTATAAATATTTATTATTATTTAAAAAAATTTGTGTATTTAAACAAATATTTACTGAGATCCAAATTAATATTTTACTACAGCGATGTAAAGAAATCTTTTTTTTGAAAGTCAACAATTTTGTTTTAGTATTTATATACTGTTTTAATTTCAAACATATATATGTTTTTAAACAATACTTTTGTATAATGCTTTGAATGAAAATAATTAATTTTCTAAGAAATAGTTCAATATATATTATTCAATATTTTCAGATTTAATAAAAATAACATTTTAAGTAGTAAAACTGTGTGTGTGTGTGTTTGTGTGTGTATATATATATATATATATATATGTTGCAGGGCATTCCAATTCTATTTCAGCAGGAAATTAACGTTATGCAAAAAAAGAACAGCGAGTTATTTCCATGAAGGCGCGAAAGGTGATTTTCGACCGAAGTGTACTAAAGAAGAATTCTTAACAACGTCTTAAAATTACCGAACGGACGAGAGAATTTCGATGAACGCATTATTCGGGCAATTCAATTTTTCAGGAGCTGCCGTGTGCCTACCCGATAAGCTCGAACATTTTGCAACGCATTAAACAGTGTATTTACACACCCGCTTTCGTGTTTCCTTCGTCGTTCCGCGTACCCCGTACAATATATTTTTTTTCCATCTCAAATCTGAATATTATATACATCTGGAGACGCCTTTTCAAAGGAACCGTTACACTTTTTAGATAATAATTGAGCGGATATTTCATGTAACTTTAAATTATATTCATCGCGACTTCGTTGTGGCGGAAGATATAATACGACAATGTAACGACGTACTCACGAGTAAGACTTTTCGACTAGTTGTAAAAATTTATTTTATGAACTTTATCGCAAGCTATCCGTGCGAAAGGTTTTATAAAATTATCATAAAAACGTATGCGAGAGAAAAAGAAAAATATTTGAATCTCGCTTGTCTTGAGGAGGGTTTACGTTTATTTTTTTTCTGAATTTTGAGTGTCTATAACAAAAAATATTAAACTATTACAAAACTAAATGTTTTTTCTTTGAATCATTAGAAAACATTATTTTACAAGACCTACCAGAAGTTGATGTTATCGTTGTGTGCAGAGATATGATTTTTTTTAATTTTGTTGTATTCAATTGTATTTAATCGTAATAATAGAAATCATGAATTTTCAATTCGATTGCTAGAAATTACATTGAAATAACATTATTTCGGTTGTAAATTTTAAAAATCCATCGAGCCGTAGCGTACGACAAATAAAAAATTAAAAAAATCATTTTTCTGTCCAAAATGATGACATGAGTTAGACACCAGAGCAAGTATTATTAGATAATGGGTTAAGCTTCGTACTAATGTTAAATTTTTTTCGAGTTCGGGGAAAGAATAAGTGTAAAGCCTTTTTCAAAGATATGATAGCTTTCAAGGATGATTACAAGAATTACCATAAAAATATTTTCAATATTCTAGTTATAATTAACGCTTATTACAATATATTAACAGATTATTGAAAAAATCTAGGACTTCTTCTTTAAGACTCTGACCTCTCCACTTGAAATAAATCGAAATAAATAATCTTTTTTGGTTTTGATTTTGCGACGTAATTTGATTAAACAATTTGTATCCAGGAATCGTGAAAGAATAGCAGTGAAATTTCTACTTTCTGGCGTAATTAGCCATCCGCGATGCTCAGAGAAGTCTTTAAATTCCAATTTTCCTCGTCATCCTAAAGATGTCCCATTCCCTTAAAAATAAAAAAACGTCTTTTTTCAGGATACAGAAGTATCTTTAACACGCGGAAAACTAAACAAACCACTCCTTCTTCAAACGATCATTTCCGCCAACGACTTTTCTTCTCTAAGTTTGTCGAGTGCATACAGTGGAACTTGAGAGGAATCGCAGAGCTGCGACGCTTTTTCTACGTCTTTCGGTTGCCTCGCTTTTCTTCTCCTCATCTACGCCTCGTGCCTTTTCGCTTTGCCCCCCCCCCTCTCTCTCTCTCTCTCTCACTCTCTCTCTCACTCTCTCTTACTTACGCTTACGTAGACGTCAGTTAAGATGTTATTTTTAGGAGGGACTATCTTACGGGACAAACTCTTACGTTTATAACGTCGTCGATGCTTTTGTAACACCACTGGCTCTCTTTACGAGGATTTCTTCCTTCCGGTTTCTTGCATTCTTTTTAGTCTCCTCTTCTACGCATTCGTACTTGTGTATACATCGTGACACTTACACTCGACTTCAGTGACTGTACAAACGCTGTCATGTGTAACTTAAAAAAAAAACTCGTTTCGGTTGATGCTTGTTGAGTTTTGTCTGTACGTTAGCTTCGAGAAAATACGCGATGTTGCCGGCATAAATCGTTGATACTTGTGAGATACTGGAAATTAAAAAAAAATTATTCTCGAGGGCACGCCGAGCGGATCGTATTTTCCTCGTCCGTGGCGGTCCTTCGAGCAAGAAAATCGCGGAGTTCAAACACATTGTTAATGGGTCTTCGAATAGCTTAAATTTCAAAAATACAGATAGAACCTGTTTTTCGAAAATCTCCAGATCCAGAAGAAAATGTTTGAAAACATCTCCTAGATTAGCTCATACACACATAGCGTAAAATGCACGAATAGATTAAAAATGAAAAAACCAAAAAAATAGTCATCCACGCATTCTAAAAATAATAACTCAAAAAGTCCTCTCTCTATAAGCAACGCACGCGGAGACGTTGGCATAAAAACGAGAGGTAAGAGACGCGACCGGTCCGTGAGCGCAACAGCCTTGGACGGGCTTTGGCGGAACATAATGGAACGGGCCGGAGTATATGAGAAAGGAAAAACGACGTCGGCAGGATGCACTTCGGCCCCCACTGCATCGAAGAGCCACGCCCGCCATTCACCTTCAACTCGTGTGTGTCTGTCTGCTTATTGCAGCGAGACGTGCGTTACTTTACATATACCTTCAAAACTTCGATTTTCTTCTTCGATGGGCAGTGTAGCAGTGAGTGTAGCAAAGAGGGCAAATTTCACTGAATTTTTACAACCTGGAAGGGGTAAAAAACTGTCCTAGAAAACAACGTCGATGAAAGTGAAAAATCGATTTCAGCCGCGACACGCCTCGAGCCCGCAAGAGAGAAACTGCGTAGGTCCCTGGTAAAATAGAGAGAATGAGACGCCTAAAAAAATATATAACCGAGAGAAATAGAGAGCGACGACTCTCTCGCGCCCTCGAGACCGATATAAATACCGGAATCAAAACTGGTTTCGACAAATTGTACCAAATTAGCGTTTCGCGGACAAAAGGGAGTAGCTTCTACGCTCTTCTTTCCTTTTCTCTGTGACCGAGGACGGTCTTCTCGGTTTGAAAAAAAATTTAACCGACTTTGAGATAAATTTTTTTTTTTCCTTTAGTCGACGTTAGAACGAATTTCTTCCATTAAAATAGTTCCGCATTTCGAAGGGCATCGCGTGTGTAGATCGGAAAGACACGTATTCCCAAGTTTTGTTTTCGACGCGATGCGTGGATAATTACGGGTTGCGCGGATCATCAGAAGACCGTTCTGTGTCATTATGAAATTAAATAATATAAAATGTTTCCCGTATTAAAGCTACACTGTAGCGAGTGTATTATACACCGCGAAATCGACTAGATCGGACTCTACTAGACACGCGCATGCGGATACATGCTCCAGTTACGAAATACGAATTCTGAGAAATACGAAATTCGAAAAACCTAAAAGATGGAAAAATCTCGACTGTTTCCAGTTAGAAACAGTCTAGTAGTTATGTATTTTCTGCCGTGTGTCAAAAATATTGAGCTGTCAACTTATCCTCGAAAAATCCAAGACGAATTCGAATCGAGCGCAAGCCCGACGAGAACGTCCGATTTCCCGATGCGCTGTCGATTACAGAGCACCACCACTCTCTCACTGCGTAATTACGGCAATCATGGATTCTAGAGTTATGGACTGTCGGAATAAATACAAGCCGGCGCTACGAGTTTTTTTATCCTATATCGATGGGGTGGCATATACCTGTGGCTTGAAATTGCCGGTTTCGAAAACGTATTTTTCACACACAGAGACAGGCGTTCGGTATGTACGTCGCCTACTTTTTTCAACGGCTGAACGTAATTGTTTTCAAAAATCCCGAGTATCTGGATAGTTTCCGATTTCGTTCGACAATGAGACTTATCTCAATAACAGCCTGTGCACTCCATCATCAATTTCACCGTTTCTCTTTAACCGTTCTCTTATGCGAGACAGCTAAAAAAAGGAGTCTCAGAAAATCAAACTCTCTCTCTCTCTCTCTCTCTATCCAGTCGAACGAGCTAATCTCCGCAGCGCGTAACTCATGCATCATTCAGAGACATTAATACCGGCGAATAATGAAGAAGGAAAAGAAAAGATGGAGAGAAAAAAGCTGTATATACGAACCTTCGCAACAATCATTAATAATTGATGCGACGAGAAAAGCGCAAGTGCACAGTAGCCGCTACTCGCGCAGGTGTATGTATCGTATTATTATATGTGTATAGTACATATACACATATGTGAGCATGAACGATTATCCCTTTGTTCTTCGACGTTCCGTTTTAATGATCATATCGGCTGTAATAGCCGAAGGTCGCGGACATTATTGCTCGACTGGATAGATTGGACAGCTTTTACACTTGACACTTTATAATATTTATATTATATGCCTATTATATGCCTATCATTTGGAGCCTCACTAATCTAGTCGCGAAAACTATCGAAACTGCCGGTGCTATTTTTTCGCTAACTCTTTCTTAAGATAACCCTACGACTTAATACTTGTACATCGGCATAAACGTGAGATACAAGTGGAGTCAGGGTATAGGATACCGATAGGAGGTGTCGTGAAACTTGCAATAGGCAAAACGTTGAACTTGTCTAAAACTCACAATTTACATTTTAAATATATATTTTTAAATACTGCACTTGAGTGCGGTTTATTACAATGATTGACCTCGTGAAGCCAGGGCAAATATCAGAGAAGTTCAAACATCTACCACAAGGTGACATCGCGAAACTTGCAATTCGCAAAATGACTTGCTTATATAAAGCTCCAGATTTACAATTGAGTACACATTTGCAAATACTGCACGTGAGCATAATTTTTCTAATGAATGGCCTCATGAAGCAAGAACGAATATAAGAGAAGTTGAACAACCGACCGCTAGGTGGCGCCTTTAAACTCGCAACTGGCAAAGTGTGGAGTTTACATAAAGCTCTAGATTTACATTCCAGTACACATTGGCAAGTACTAAAGGAGTGTATAATTTTTCTTATGAATTCCTCGTATATAAGCTAAGCAAATATTGAGAGGAAAATAAGAACCGATGTCTCTCGTAATTACAGACAAATGCAATCTAATGCATAAACTATGCTTATGGAGGCTTGCAAATTGAATAAATGTATTCGATAGAAAATCGAATGATAAATTCGAGAAACGTTTTCACTTACGTTACGTTACGTATATATAAGTGCGAGCAAATGTTTTTCCACGTCTATCGCGAGTATTCACCGCAGTAGATACAGACGTGCCTATACAGACACGTTTCTTTTTTTTGTTTTTTTCGATCCATCGACCTTTTTTCACTCGTCTCTTATATGCACTATCCCATTTCGAAGATTACGCAATAAAGCGCACTGCAGTCCAGTATCGCAGAAACGAAAATATACAATCGTCGCAACCTAAAAATTAAATCACGAGCCTCGAATCGATTACGCAATCCTCCATTGGAGAGAGAGAGAGAGAGAGAGAGAGAGAGAGAGACACGATGTAGCAGTCACAGTCGTCTTGCCCGCGGACTTTAATTTATCAGTCATATACATCGCTGTGTTGTTCTCTATATATTTGCAAGATGCGACGACAGCTAGCAGATGTATATGCTGAAAGAAGAGAAGAAGAACAAAAATACGTATCCGTTGCGGCTTCCGCGATAACGACAGCAGCCACGAGCTGTGGCGATAAGAGATGGAAGACAAGCCGATATACCGGAATCAGCTGACGCCACTACAGTGCAGTAGAAAGAGAGATTGATCGATCGACTGCGTGTACGCTTAGGATGCGGAGGAATTTTTTCGATTTGATGGGTGGATTCGATTAGTGATGCTTCGATTAGTGCTATGGATACAATATTTTATTTTATTTTTTTCTTATTCTACAAGACTGTCCGGATAAATTAAAACTTAATGATTCTTTTGTGCGAACTTTGTGATCGATCACTACTGAGTATAAAGGATTACATGATTAATAAAATAGTCGTACGGCCTTTTTACTCACTAATACGCATCCAGGTATTTCGTTAAGCACGAATATTTTCAACTCACCTGAAACACGAAAGACAATATTTAAAAATATTATTTTATTATTTATATGTATATGTAATATTCAGTTATATATTATTGCGTATAGTTTATTAATCCTTTATCAATATAGATAATTGGTGTTTTCAGTTATCCTCATTAAGTTTCATACTTTCGAATTACGAATTTATCAATTGTGCGGAAAATTATTTTCAAGAAACATTATTTGTTCCATTTTATCAGTGATACCATTTAAAAGTACCTCGAACGTATCGATAATATATAATTACGAGAGAATGAAATCATTTTAGAGTGAAATATTGCTTATAATTTATCAATTCTTTATTAATATAAATATATTTCGACTTTTAGTTCGTACATAAATTATAACCTATAAATGTTATAATTTATATAAGTGTAGCCAACGTTTAAGTAATATATAAATGTAGTTAAAGAACAAATTCCATGAGCTACTATTATTATCAGACCCAGTGAAAATCCACGATAAAATAGTTTTATTAGTCCCATTAATATATTATTCCTCATGTGAGCTATTGAAGAATAAGCTACTAATAATTTTACATGAAACTGTCGTAAACAAATCTAATCTTAAAATTATTATTCCAATAAAAGTATTAATTGCTACGAATTAGTTCAATTTTAACGAATAAATTATTATTTTCATTATATTCCTAATTTTAACGCAAACTAGTCGCTGTAACTTCGACAGGAGCTTTAGCTAATCATCCATACGTACAAAATACAAGCAAATTTACCTTAAAATAACAAAAAACCATGATCATAATAGAGCAAAACAATCTCGTCGATAAATACAGAAAAAAAAAATGAAAAATAAACATTCGAGGATTGAGTAAGAAATGCGCGATCGTCCCGGGTAAAGAACGGAAACGACCGGCGAATCGAGGTGAAGGCTGCAGAGTAGCTCGTGCCTCTATAACTCACACGTATACACACATTCAATACTTAATACACGCTACGGCGCGAAAGAATTTCGACTTCCAACAACGCCCGCTTACATGTCGCGTGACACACACACACGCGCACACATACACTGGATATATATATATATATATATATATACATCATAGGTATACACATACATATGTACAAATGTACATATGTATATATCTATTCGCAAGTGCGCCTTGCCGACTGTTGCAAGGCTAATTTCGTTATCGGACTATTGCAATATAGTACGTTGTACGGGTATGAGTGCACATAACGCGTACTAGTACGTTTTTCAGAGACGCCTCTTTTCGCGAACGAGAACAAAGAGTCGTATAATGTTTATGAGGTATTTGGAAAATTTTCGACGAGAACGAACAATACCGAGAGGAACAGCGCGCCGTTTGTTTTCCCGAACTTTCGTGTCGAATATATCAATATTAGCGTTTACTCGATACTATTACTACTACTGTTTTATTGCGTAAAACTTACGAATAAGAATAAGAGTCTGGCTTGTGAATCCAAAACTAGAAGTAAGAATATAAAACTACCCGAAGAGTTAAAATGATAAAGTCAAATTGATAATTGTTTATTCGAATATTTTACATTTATATTAAAATGTGCCTTCGCAATATTTAGGACTTTTAGTGTGTAAATTCGTATGTGGCATCCTATGCACAGATAAATGTATTTACCTGTAATTTTTCTGATCAATCAATATATATTTATGTACAATTATCTACAAATAGTACATACATATATATATCGACACATGTAAGTATGTATTATACACACATATGTATATAAGTATGTACAACGCGTGCGTTAGAGGGAGTGACGAGTCAGTTGCATAAGAGCGGTTCAGCACGTGGAAGCGCATGCTTCGGAGAACCGCGAAAAACAATGCCGTCGGCTTTTTTCAATGTCTCAGGCTCAGTTTGCGTAATTCCGTATCTATATACCGGGGACACCTTTCTAACGAAAATTGCGCCGTTCTTGTAAAAATCCCTATCAAAATGTGATGCGAGTCGATCACAAATTGTCTTATCGCTGAATTACAATTGTAAACATTGTATATATATATATATATATAGCATGTAAAAAGCGACCTAACTCACGAGGCTTCTCACATTTGAATATAAATCGTAATTTAGTCATCATAGCATTTCTCAGATCCGGTCGAGTGTCGCCTCCTCACCTGTCGTAATCGCGATATGAGAGACAATGTCTATTTAGATGTACTATCGTATCGTACCTTACGTATTCACAGATCTGATTTACTGGAAACCGATTAAATGATTTTTTCCTCCATTTCTATGTGTATACACGAAGAAGGCTTCGCGACACAGTCATGTACATATGGTTGTGTTTGTCGCAAAGCTCGCGTTGCAATCCATGCGCGCACTTTTTACTTGGCAAAAAGTATTTCACAAACCGATACCGCGTTAAATATTTTTTACTTGTACACATAATTTTTCTTTTTTTCATTATCCAGAACACAGGCATTGCGCGATCGAAAAATCGATAAATCCAGCTCTTAATATTCGATCGTACCTATAAATTTTGCAGATCCCGTTTACGTATTCCACGGAAATGTAGGAGAGAAAAAAAAATGTATATATCTATATGTATATATATATTTTTTTTCAAGCATGTATAGTATTTAATGATACGAACCCAAACGCATCGAGACACCCGTTACAGCTCGTGCAAAACATGCGGGCTCACGCGATCGCGACGCGCGACACACGAGAAGGGCGTGTCTGCGCGTGCACATGCACTGCGCAGTTTGTCGCCGGCATATTACCAGATCTCTCTTTGCAAAATGACGACTAATACCGTCGTGTAACGAAAATTTAACGCTTTGCCCTTGTACATCTATTAATGTACATTTACGTACAATGATATGTACGTATATATACACACACACACACACACACACACACACACACACATTATTAAAATTATTATTATTATTATTATTATTATTATTATTTGAGGTTAAGTCCAACCGTTCGCGAGTAATGTTTGTTGCTTGTTGCCACCGAGCAGAGGGCACTGTTATATTCCCGATTGTAATTAGTAAAAATATTATTCCAGTTACATACACAACAATGATATTGATAGAATAAGAGAGATAAATAGTAAAGTGTAAAAGTCACATGCGCCAAAAGATAACCTAAGTTGTTATACCTATATTATAAATAAAGAGGAAAAAATAGTTAATTTGGATTGATGTAAGTTAGAAAATATCTATAATTGTCACCTCAATTTTTCCAGGTGAGAATGTTAGCACTATATATATATAACTAAAATATATATATAACTAAGTTAAAAACTATCGTAACAGAGCAACAAATCGAAGTTATTTCTTTAAAAGGCCTTAATACTCATAGTTGTCTCACATATATATGTCAAAGCCGGTTGGAAATCGAGTAGATGAATATTTTCAAGACGCAGGAAAGAAGAGAGTATAAATCTTGAATTTTATATAGAGAAAAATGAGATATAAGCGGATTTCACGCTACGCTTGGTTAATGCCTACAATAATGCGAGAATTACCGGTTAAGTTTTGGTTCTGGTGGATGTTGTAAAAGCTTTTCCTATAGCGTGTATTTTAACATTAACGACTCGACTGATCCCCCTCCTGTTAAAGAATTATTCGATAATTTATATCAGGAACGCATGCTCGACTAATTGGTCCATATCGGGAATGAGTTGTTTCGCGAGTGCAACGTTTTAGATTATTATACGCGGCTTTTCCGCGTAGCGCGGCTGTACGCGCAAAAAGAGAAAAACTCCAAAAAGAATAATAAAAAAAATGCGGATTATGCACTTACGCACAGGGATTAGTTTAACGACTCGCCAATAGCATTCGTATATAAAATGACATTTGGATATAATTACAATTTCGAAATTATATGCCGCCAAAAATAAAACATGATTATATTTTATTAATCCCTCGCCTAATGCAAAATCATTCGAATTATTTTGTCAACTCCGACTCTTTCCCTATTATGTACTTCATATACGCCTGCAGTACATAATAGTACGTGTGCGTGTAGGTAACCGTAGGTATATATGTATATACATGTGTGCATATGCGTAGTGCACGTCTCATCGACGTTTTAGCTCTTTCGCGAGGCAGATGTAATCGCAGCGGTATCTATGCCCACACCTGCGCGCACAAGTGCACACGTCGAGAGCATAAATGTAGCGACACGCGATGCAATTCGATAGGCGCACTTTACGGCGATCCGCTTTGCGGCAATAAGTCGAGTAGCTACTCGTACGTTCAAGTAGCGTCGAGTCTGTCCTTTTTCACTTGGAAATCACTGAATGTGTTAATCAACGATTTTTTTTCTCGTTTCTTTATAATTTAATTGCTTCGAAATGAGAGAATATTTTATTTATTTTTCTGTTAAAATACTGTGTTATTCGATGGCGGAAGGGGGTGGAAAGAAAATGATTTACTGGATTATCCTAATTAGGTTTCATAATTTGAAAGTTTTCTCGGATTATCGTTTCAATTACGTCGATGTGATTTTCTTTGAATGTAACAATTTAGACTTAGAATAATTTAATGAACCTGTGTAGATGTGTCGTAAATTAGAGAGCGAAATAAAATTTGATTTTTCGTCATCGAAATGCCGCTACTTCCGAATCCCAAATTTATCAATTGACGGGAAACTAACAAAGTTAACTTCGACCTATTAATACTAATCAATTAATTCTTTTTTTTAAACAATGAATGATTTATCTCTATTCGTAAAAATAATTCTCAAAAAAATTCGAATAGTACCTCTATTCCACTTTTTTAAACATCGCTCTTCTCAAAGGTAACTTATAAAAACACCTCGAATTCGCCAATAAAAATTAAAAATAACATGCATTTTATCCGAAAATGCCGAAATAAAAAAAGGATTAAATATCAGTTTGTAATGCATATATATATATAGTACGTAACTGTATATAGTTAGAGCAAGCTTCAAAATCGATCTTCATCTCTCATGTATTGAACTATTACTCTCACGTATTAATCTCCTGCAGTAGAGCTTGTAATTTCATATGTATATTACGAGCCAAAGCTTTTAATGGGTAGCTTTTTTCAGGCGTTACTCTTAAGTGATTTTTACGCGTGTCGAGATTAATATGAAGACGAGAATGAGAGAGAAAGAGAGAGAAAGACGATGTATTTTACGCAGAAGCCACGATAATGGAGACAAATTGGAGCTCGAGCCTCGGATCTTCACTCTCCCTCGCGTAATCTTGATAATCGTACTAATTTGCATATTGAAAGGGGTGTGTACGCTTGCAGACGCGCTTATTTTGGACTTTCCTTTATCAAGTTTTGCTTCGTACGTGCATAATTCAAAATGAATAATGCATTTCGCGTACATATTATATGTATATATAAGTGTGCACTGTGTCGTTGAGAAATTCAGCAAAGGTATGAGGCGAAATTTTTCTCCCGAAAAGAGACGGATCGGCTAATTGTGCTGTAATATAAAAAATGCAAGCGATTCATGTATTACTATTTAAATAGAATTGTTTAATTTAGGTCGACACACTTTAAATTATCTCATAGATAGTGGTCTTGAAAACCTTTCAATTGTCTACAACTAATTATGTGGATAAAAATTTGGATTTTTCTACTAAAAAGATATGAGTATCCTACGAGAAAAGGTTTGACTGGTTTCAGGTTAAAATCTTTCTATCGCGAGACGCTAAATCCCTTTATCAGCGTGATACTTATTTTGTACGTAATTGCTCTCAGTTCAGAGTTTGTACAGACGAAGTGACATTGTAACAATAATTGTAACGTTGTGAATAAAAAAAAATCCAACTTCCCTTGCGTCGAAAGTCGTAGCCAATAAAAAGTTCATCGATTAAAATTGAAACGCCGCACACAAATTAAAGTCGACCCCACCTATCAATTCCACGCTATATCATATCCCGACTGGAGCTATCAACCAGAGAGATATACCACAGACGGAGCGGTTAGTATATATATACACGCGTATGATACGTATGTATATACATGGAAAGCGCGACGTCTCGAGAGGATCGTGTCAGTGGCAGTACACATGACTATATGTCCCCTTCCATAACTTCCGGTCAGCCATATCCGGCCGCACGCGGAGAACGCCCACCTTACGTCCATCGTCCCGCAGCTCTTTCTATATACATATCTATATACACATCTATTATAGTTGGATTGTAATCTCGGTATCGTCGCCCAATCGCAGGGGATAATCGTCACGTGCGTGTCGCACCAGTCTCTCTGTATATGAATCTTCCAGAGAATTGTGTAGTTGTGTGACAGCGATTATCCGGTTACGTCCGCTGCATGCGCTAAATTAGCCAAGTATAACACTCCATTCGTATGTGTGAGTGGTTTAAACAAATGCTTGCAATCTTCCATAGCAATCCTCTCTCCTCTTTCTATTGTCAGCATAGGAAAATAGGACTTGCAAGATGTCGATCATTTTACACAAACGTATATTTCTATGTATAACTATATATATATATATATTTATATATTTATATAGTTATTAGGCGACGAAACGACACCGAGGATATATAGTTGACAGTACGAAAATATTTTTTGTTTTTTTTATTATTACATGTAGTTTTTATGGTAAGAACGTAAAGCTGGTCGTCGGTCGTAAAATCCACGTCAACTTACTATCTTCTCTATTTGAAGCCAAAGTATAATAGTAGAAAAATAGCTTCAAACCCACGTTCAATCCATACACTAAATTATACTGATTGGTAAAACGATACCACCCTGTTTTCCATAAACTATATATAAATACGGAGTCGATTCTCATTAGTACACCCGATACTCGAGTAAATTTTTTTTAAATCCAACACAGTTATTCTCACAAACCTCCATAGGAGACGAAATACCCTCGACATTCCCAAAGATCTGCAAGACATAAGTGCACCGAACAGCAATTATACAGCGATCACAGTTATACAAGTCTCGAGCCAAGCGTCCGCAAACCGGAAACGACAAGGTCGTCCATGACTGCAGACTTTTCTCTCGACAATATTTACCCGCGTTTCTTTCGCTGTATGGGCTTCCGCACTCCAACTCTATATATGTGTGTGTGTGTGTGTGTGTGTGTGTGTGTGTGTGTTTGTGTATAAATACATATATATAAATACAAGAAACGACATGTGTATATACACGAAGAAGAAGGGGAATGACGTGGGCGAAGCCACGACGTGTTGACGAATAAATTGATTTATTCGTCAACACGTGCCGCAAGGAGATGAGTTTGCAGTGCTCTCAGTTCAGAGACATACGATTAAATATATATATATATATATATATATATATATATATATATATATATATATACAGGCACAAAAGTGAGGAAGTGTCGTTTTTTTCTGGATTTTTCAATGTGGTCTGAAAGATGAAAAGAATAGGGAGAAATAAAAAATGAAATACCGAATGAAAACGTAGGAATGTACATGAAAGAATTATTCCCATCGCGCGCACTACAGCCGGCGCCGCTCGATCGCGAACACGACATAACCGCGTCGAGCAAAACAAGCTAAACTGCCGCGTGATGACCGCAAAAACTCGGCTATCTCTGTGTATATAGATCCATAAGTTCTATATATATGCATACACATACACACATATAAATATAAACGTATACATAAAGGCGCCGCGGATTTTCTATGATGACCCATTAACATTTTCCTTACGGACCACACACAGCTTATTCATCCTCCTTTTGCTCGAGTTCAACAAAGAAATTTGTCACTGATGACATATACCTTATATATATATGTATACGTTTATACAGTGCGAATAAACGAAGAGTTATATCCAAGTGATTTTTATTTTATATATATAATGAATTTCTACGTGTATGTATATACACATGTATATATATATACATGTGTGTGTGTGTATTCTTTCTTGAGTTTCCATTATCAATTATTTACGCTCTAACGTCTCGGCAGTCGTTGTCTTCAGTTTCCGATCGACTGGGGGATCGATGGTCAATGTAACGATTTGTCACTCGCGTCTTTCTCTCAATGTACTCTACATGGTTTACGTACTTCTCGACGTCTGATGTTTCGAACAAAGAAAAAGTACCAATAGAAGTATTAGAGAGAGAGAGAGAGAGAGAGAGAGAGAGAGAGAAATTCATGGGCAACGTTGCAAAGACTGATGACTTTTTTTCTTGGAGACGGTTTTTTATCAATGGATGTGGTACATTGCGCGCTCCGCAAACATATACGTCCTGGTAATTGTGCACACAATATTTTTTTCATTTTAATGTTTCTGAATATCTATACGCAAATAGAGAAAGTTCGGAGAATATAAAACGCTTATAGGCTGCACGTATAATAAATGCATTCATTAATCGAAGAACTAGTTCATCTGCTATATGCTCATCGTTATAAACAAATTAAGAGAAAAAATAAGATTTATCCATGGGTGTATCTGTTTTTATGTAAGAAATGTATAAGAATGCGGAAGCAATCACATGTTAAATTAAATTATTATATTAAATTATTATATTAAATTATTATATTATATTAGTATTTGTTATTAATAAATTCGATTATTTAAATTTTATTTTATTATTGTTATACCGATATTTTACAGACAGTTTTCAATTTCAAGTTTTTGCTACTGTTTTTGTTAATTGTGGTTTTGGATAATTACAGAAACTACCTGTTTTAAACTAAACTAACAGTGCATAATAAACTATCGCACTATTTAAATTTTGTTTACAAAGTAATCGTATGAGTATTTGACCAATTGCGGGTTAACTGTAAGAAACACCACCTAGGGTTATGTACGTATTCATCACTTACACTTCTACACTACAAACATACCTTCTATCAAAACATGCACCGCAAAATTCTTCTTACACTACATATCGTTTATCAAGTCGAATTTAGCACCATCAGTTGAAATGTTATGCCAATTTAGTAAATCTTTATTTTCCCATTTAAAATGTATGGTAGTTTTAAATATTCTTGTGTACAAAAGCCATCGGAAGATTGACCACTTGCGGTCTTACTTAACCAGACGCCCTCTACCGACAGATATCATGAAAAGAACTTTGCTACACGGCGTAACCAATCAGGATAGTCACTCAACGCCGTAATTTCCAAAGTACCTTCGCTTACAGCTTATCTTACAGAATATTAATGTTTTGTACAAATTTAAATTTCCTATACAAGTCAAAGTTCTCCCACCTTACTGGAAAAGTACAGTAATTTTTACACATGTATTTTTCTTCGGGAATATACATAGCGATTCAATCGTCACGATTCTCTCTCCTCTCCGACGGCAAATCGCATCTCATGGCATTCGCGCGTTTACACACACACACGGTGTGACGTCCAAAGGAGCGTTGACCCCGTTATATAGCCGTGTTCTCTCTCTCTCTCTCTCTCTCTCTCTCTCTCTCTCTCTCTCTCTTTCACTGGCGAATACGAGCTCCAAGCACGACGGAAGAGTGAAATAAAAAACGTAAGCAGTAGCAGCTGACGAGGCGCTCTTTCGACGAGATTAGAGACCAGTGCGACGACGAGCTCACGGATTTAAAGTTTGAAGAGAACGTCGTGTCGGAAAGCTGAGGATGGAGGAGTATATACTGTGCTGCCGGTGTTCGAGAATCGATGATGGTGAAAAAGTTCTGCGGTTGGATTCGATTTAACGGGTGATTGCTTTGAGAGACGGATTTGTTAACGGTTTAAAAATATATTGATTGATATTATCGGATTACTAAAGTATGGATGAAATAGGTTTCGATCGAATGATAAGATATCGGTAGTTTTTATTTAAGGAAATTTCAATTACGCAATGCGATACTAAATGTAAATATTAATGTATTTATAAGACACTTGTAAGTTGCATACTTGAATGAGGATAAGTATCAAAGATTTTTTATTTTTGCACTTGAACTGCATGTAAATTAGTAGGATAACGAATAGGACTATACTACCGTTTTGATCAGTTGAAGCTTTGAAACATAAGTAGACAATAAATCACGTCCAAAACAAATTATTTTCATTGAAAATAACTGAATTGTCAATATGTTTTTTACATTCACTACTATCACAATGTAAACTTTTAGCTGACTTACTGAACCTTCAACTTTGTCAACAAATCATTTATAATATCCGATAATAATAGGATTAAAAAATATACATTTAAAACGTACTTATTACAAATAGCACATATCTATCTAGTCTAATAAATACTGATGCAATCTATTCGTTAAATTAGTATTTAACGATTTTATGTTCTCTTTTCAATGAACATATTAAAAACCAGTGTATTTGATAAACTACGCGTATTCTATTGTAGTACCCGCAGATGGTTAAGCGTCTCATCCGTTGTACGTATACATATTTAAAAGTACACACACATATACATATAATACCCGCAGGTCGAAAACTCCGTCAACGTACACGTGTGCACAGAGTCACACGCGTCCAGTTCTCCTTTACATATTCCGTGTAAGCCTCTCCTCTTTCTATACTTTCACGGCTGCTGCATTTGTCGCGGATGAGAGTTTTGCGCTTGTATCGCTGAGGGCAATACAGAACCAAACAATGCTGCTGTGCTCTTAGCGGATGAAAGGTAAAAAAGGAGAGTATAGGGTACCTTTAGTCGTCAGTTATATATGTATTCACAGATACAGATACACACATGGGAGAAATTATTATTCTCATGATTTATAATTCGATTATTAGTCGCAGAGACAATCGTTTAAAGCGCGCGGATTTGAAAATTACCGCGCTGACGATTCATGCGCGCAATTAAAAGTTATACACGTCGTTTGGAATTTTGAACCTAGACAGGGAAGTGTCGTGTACAGAGAGACATTAAGAGCCGGAATGATTACACTTCCTCGTTACATGTATGCATGTACGTGAGTAATATGCAAACGATTCGGACACACGATTTACGGCTGGTAAAAGTGGCTGGAGCAAAAGAGAGAGAGATACGAGCAATTTTATTATTCGACTCTCCAGAGCTTTGAACGTTGCGCTTTATTGTTCTGACGGTCCAAAGTGACATTGTAAACGTTGTGCGCTTATAGGCCTATTTCGAAATTCTCGAAAAAAATCATATTTACCGGTACAATACAAGTAACAAGTATTGCACTGATATGAGAATTCTATCAATACAGGTACTGTATAATACGCTTGTGTTACACAGTGTCATACTTATACCATGTATATTACAGCAAACTAAAACGATTACGAATATTCCCCGAAAGCGACGCACGACGAAGTATCTCAAAATTCGTCTCGTCGACACATTCCACTTTTCGCGCCGGTACACCAGTATACCAATACAGAGTCACGCGTGCGTGCGTTCATTTAGCCGAGAAATTAATCCGACGGCTGTGTGAAACTTTGGAACGTCATTGGAACTTCCAAAATTCAACGAGACGATCCGCTGACGCGATTATTTTGATAGACACGAGGAAAAAAAATTCAACCTCGTTATGCGTTTACATTATATTCGCACGCACATCTCGCATCGAGTCTCGTATCGAATTTGTTAATAATTACTGTATTATAATTTTTCAGAAGCACGCAGCACTGTTGAAATTCATTTACGCATAATTGCAGATTTCACGCAACATTTATAATGTCAGCTGTCGCATCGATAATCCAATTTAAATACACACCTTTCTATAGGTAAGACAAAAAAATTTTTCGGTACGCCATACCTTTAACGCGCAATCCGATCGACAACTCGTTAATCAGAGAATTTAATTTCGCGACCAGCTAACTTTAATGGCAATTTGTATCGAACGTGCATTTTTCACCCTATGGAGAGAAACTATACGGTGCTCACTTATCACGTCACCGTATACTACCCATAACGTAACGGTACGCTTACGAGGGCGGAGAGAGAATACCCGAGTCTATATACGTATACAATATACATATACTTGGATAAAAATTGCACTCGCATTATATCGATCTTATGCGAAAGTCAACGCGTCGATTTTCAGGCGTCGATTCTCAGGCGTCGATTCTCAGGCGTCGACGAAATTGCCCCGTGAAGCGGCGCCAATTTGTCATATTCGCCGTGTCGTATATATACGTACGTATAGTCCACCTATTATTAACCCGGATAATCGAGAAGACGTGAAAGTCTTTTTTTTATTCCAAACCCGATGGATAATTCCTTATCTCGTAGGACGATTAATCAAGCACCCGTTCACCGTGAATTTTAATTAAATCGAAAGTTGGAAAACGTCCGGCGGCTTAGCTATTTAGCGGTATAGCTGTTTCTGCTCATCGAGTAAAAGGAACGAAAATTTCCTCTATATCGGCGATAGCATCCGAAAGAGTCAGCTGAGAAACAAAAGCAAAACTTATTTCTCTCTGTCTCTCGGACAGAGAGGTTTATCCCGTGTAATAACACGTTCCACACAGCGCGCGGCGCTCGAGGCGCGGATTAACGCGCGACGCATTTTGAAAAAAAAATTCGAGTAAAGGGATTCTTTGAAGTTTCCTCTCCTGCTTGGTGTATACCGTTTCTTCAAAGTTTCTGACCACCACTGTGACTAATGCGTCTTTTCTTCCAGCTGAGCTTCGTATTTTCTCTCTTTCGTTCATAGAACTGCTCATAGAACGCGCTTGCGTTTGTATACACTGTACACACGGATACGCATACAGTTTGAAAAAAGAATATGTTTTTTTTACATTCTTTGAAAAGTAATTCAATGTCGTTAGAAGCCGACGGAATCAGTCCCCCATCAATCTCGTGATATACTTTCCAATGAAGAGAGCAGTATTACACAGCGGGCGCATAAAGTGTGTTGGAGAAAAACAAACGATGAATCAGCCGGTCGTAAGATGCTTTAAACTGGAATCAAGAGCCGTAACGCGCGAGCGTAAGATACTACATAGGCGCCGTCGATTTTCCGCGCGTCGCGACGGCGACGGTGGCAGCGGTATAGTGCTGTACACAGAAGCCGCTACTTTTTTCCTCGTCAGAGGGTCGCGAGAGAAACACTGCCGGTGATTTTGATGAAAACTGCCTCGTAATTCATACTTAAGTGCGCGCCTAAAGCATCGGAAACGCGTTTCTACGGCTGTATAGACAGAGTATTTTATACATCGTGATGGATATGGACGATGTTAAATAGCAGTTGTAACCAACTATAAAAAGAATCCGATCTAATCGGTATAACATTCTAGGGTGATTAACATTTTGATGAGCTTAAGGGGATGAGATAACTTCTTTCTGTATAAGGTTAGGTGAAAAAAAAGAATTGAAAAGGTGACTTGGTCTGCTGCCGAGGGTGTTCAAATAGCTAGAATGTTCAAAAAAGCTTTGGAGAACTATTGAATTGAATGAAAGTTTTCGATAACCCGTCGATGATTTAGTTGTTAGATTTGCAAATTTTCAACTACCTACTTATCGAAGCTAATTTTGAACTGTTTGTTTCTTTAAGAGCTTTTTTGAATTGGTGGGTTCATGAAGGCTTTTTGTGAACAAGATGGTTCATAAAAACTTTTCATAAAATGTCTGTTTCTTCACGACGTTTTTTGAATGACTCGTTCCTCAAGACTTTTAAGGCGGAGCTGCATGGTTCTTAACCAGTTTCTTTGAATTCGTTAGTTCATAACATCTTCATAACACAATTAACATTGGTTGGTTATTCACGCTATTTTCCAAAATGACTACGGTTCTTACCAATAGATATGCAGTAATGCTAGATCTTACGAAAGCTAAGGATACCCCATAAATTAGGAGATATTACGGAATAAAAGATAGAAATGGAACAGGACATAATAGTAATGTATTTGATGTTGTTTGATTACATTTGATTAAAAGCTTAACAGACAATAATACTTGGATGAATTAGTTTCACCCTGAATGGAATGGTCTATTGTCAAATATGTTAAAGGATCGCTAGGGCAATAAATATTCGATGAAAATAGCTTGTTGGCAATTTTATGATCTATGGGTAGTCTTTTTTAGTTCAATAGATACACAAACGCATATAAGTATAGGTTGACCAATGACCAGTTAATTCAAAAGCTCTTCATCCTGATTATTCCCAAAAATAAACAAAGAAAACCATATATACCATGTATTCTTACTTCACGTTATGCAAATGAGCAATAATTATTGTCAAATTTGTTATGTACTACTCCATTTGATGATAGTACACCCATGATAGTACATCCATGTACTATCATCAAGTCATTAAAAATCCAAGTCAAAGTCCAGACGTTGGTCTTCCAAAAGCAAACAATGGAAAAGCCACAGAGAAGAAAAATCAAAGGGCAAGACTATGTGTATGTACAATGTGCAAGGATATACACTATACACTCGTACGTATATATATATAACCGACCCAACCCAGACGCACTTCCTCGCAAACTGCTTTTAATGCCCATCGCGGTTACGGCTCCGTACGTACTCGTATACTCTTGCCCTCTTCCCTCATCCCTCCCATGAAGTTATATTGTTTCTCCATTAGATACGCGCTTATAATACTCGCGGGCTTGGCTCGTCGCAATTTGCCTTAACGGATCTCACTTCTTCTTTTTCTTCTTCTTCTTCAGCTTAAAGTTGTTGTACGTGCTGTTCAGGTCGAATTTCTAAAGTCGCCTTTACTCGAAATATTTTGACGAACGATATCTGCCGAGCTGTCGAAGCTTACTGACCCCTTTTATTGGCATTGTTGTATGCCAGAGTAGTCGTTCTGCTTGGGATTTTAACTGTGCTGTCCGCTAATTGCTGCTCTGTACTCGCTGTTACGGAATTCGCCTCGGATGTTTCGAGGAACGTTACGCACACGCGCATACGAATATGTCTGCGTGTATGTTTGCGTGTGTGTGTGTGTGTGTGTGTGTGTGTGTGTGTGCGTGTGTGTGAGCACAAATATTACGAACGTAGAATCGAGTTGACCGTTGCTACTGTTCGCGTTTATATAAAACACTTTCATCGAGAAGAAGAAACATAATCGCTAATAGTTAGAAAGCACGAGGACGTCAGTCATTCGTACATTCGTATTGTGTAACTCGTGAAATACGTTGGGTCGTATATATAGGGGCTACTCCGAAATTCTATTCAGTTAAGCCCATTAAATCTTGACACTACGAGATATCACCTTTTATAATGTCTATATATATATATATATATATATATATATATATATAGGTCTCGCATACATTTCGATGTATTGTGTCGATAAATATTTCTTTTTGGACTTTTTAAAACGAGCAATTTATAAAAAGTAGGTTATTGAACCGGATAATTGTGCAATTGAAATTTGTAAACGATCCCAGTTGCGGGAAATTGCAAGAGGTTGTAAGGCCGAAAATTATTCGATGACATAATATCTGTACGAGCTTGAAAGGGAAAAGGTAAATCAATTATGGCTCATACTTTCCTTTCAATTCACGGATTCTAGTAAAAAGATTGATATTTAGTGATGCAAACTTCTATGTAATAGTGGTATTTTTTCTCGTCTTTATTTAACCCGATTAAGCTGTAAGTGTCGTCTTTTTTTACAGAATTTTTAACTAGTTTTTCTTATATTATTTATGATAAAAACAATTTTTTAAATTCTGTATCCGATGAAAAATGTTGTGGTCTTTCGGAAATTAATGTTTTCATGTTTTTAACTGGAAAATTTATTTGATCTGAAATTTGTATATTATGAAACTGGTAATACATATACCTTTTTATGGGTAGAAAATCATTTTAGAATCATAAATTTGTATTTTTTATTCCAAAACTTATCTGTCTATAAATTTTTTCTAAAAATTGAAATGAACTTTAATTATGTAAAGTAATATCCTCATGCTCACAATTTTTACAATTTTACATTCGTAATTGTTCCGCAGTATAAATCAAATATAATATGACTTATTATTAACTTATATTGCATCACTGTAGCATAAGATTAACTATTTTTATAGTAAGTTAAGAAGTATTATTTTTGAAATTTAATGTTTCGCGTGTTAATTTTGATAAGAGTCTCTAAAGAATAGCAATAATACTATTTGAAAGAAGGAATATAGAAAATTCGAGAAATTTAAAAACTGAAATATGTTTACTGTATTGAAAAAAATTTCTCAAAAAAATGTCGTATTTCAAGTAAATAAAGCAAACTATTTTGTGTCTTCATTGATTTATAATAATTTTTGTAATTTCATTACATATATATTATAATAATGCGATTTATGATAATAAATCGACTGTATCTCCGGACTGCTATGCAACATAATAAATAATTTTTCTAACAAATATTGTAATTTTTATTACATTTAATTTCTCTCCTCGCACAATCACAATTGTAACATTATTAACATAATGAATTGTCGAAAAAAATAAAAAGAAGAAAAAAGTCTCAGTCCATCGACAAAGAAGGAGAGACGAAGCAACAGCAGGAGTAGTCGGTCTCTCGCATAAAGCGCTCTCACTAAAACCAAAAAAAGAAAGCGCGCGAACGCGCTTTGCCGAGAGAGAAGATATCTCGCGCTGCGAAAGAAAGCGAGCCGTGCCCCATACCAAAGGTATAGATATACTTTTCTTTTTCTTCATCTTCTGTTTCTCGTCTGTCTCTCTTTCTCGTCTGCGTTTTACGAGGAAACGGACATGATATTTATAGGCGATATTCGACGGTAATACGGGCACTCACTCATCGCGCACACGTGGACGGAAATTGCTGTTGCACGCGCGCGTCCGTCCGAAGACGAGTAGAGGCGACGACGCACACTATATTTGTACCGTAAGGTGGAAGTTAAAGGAAGAATCGAAATAGCCGAAGAATTTTCGCACGTTTATTTGAAACTAGCGAGATTTTCAAACCTGTGTAATAATTCAAGATTAGCAGCGATAAGATGACTCTAAGAATCATTAGTCGTAAAAATCCATTTGGAATTGAATATTCTCACTCGATACACGCGAAAAATGCAATTTTACTGTTTGTTGGAAGACACTTACTTACACTTGCGTACGAAGTAGCTTTTATGCATGCAGAAGGAGCCTGAACTTGTTTCGATTCTTATCGGCTCGTTCGGTGACCGTGAGATGGTCAAAGAAATGAAGCTTTATACGTTGGAAAGGCATTTTTTACTTTTAACAGATTTAAAACAGAAAATTATTTTTAATTAAAATCGTAATTATTTTATTGTATCAGTATATTAAGATTATATCAAATGTCGACTAGCAGCAAGAGCACATCATAATGCAGCGAAAACGAAAAATTTCGAAAGTAAAATAAAAGTTACTTGCTATCAATAACATGTTTTAATAAATTGTAAAATTAGGTAAATGAACCTGCGAGAAAAATCTAAAAGAATACATTTAGAAATCGAACAATAAGTAAGACAAGGGTACCTTCTGGTTTGTCAGATTAAAAAAATTGAAATCTTTCCCCATATACGTATAGTCCGTAATCTGTAGAATATTGTGTTAAAAGTACAATGTGAAATTCATAATGTAAATTTTGTAAATTTTTATTAAAATTAAATCTTTCTATTCCAGAATTACTTCTATTTTTAACAAAAAATTCGATTGCTTTGCTGTTTCAGAGAAATATTTAACTAAGATTTTAACAAAATACGTACATAAGAAGCAGAAAATAGTATTAAAAAATTAATCCGATTACGTGACATTTTGTTAAAAATATTATGTTTTATTTATAAAATGTATATAATTTGTTACGTGATTTTCCAATGATAGAATTACTTTTCTAACATACATTGCAACTTCGGTATATGTGCACTTCGATAAATAAATTGATTAAAAAATCTTGCCAAAAATTGAATTCCTCGACGAAAGGATCAATGCTTGTTCGAGAAAAAATATTTAAAAAGTTAAAACTACCTGTTGCTCGAATAACGACGCGTATTGAGCATCCACTCCAGACCTTTCTGTCACAAGTGCATAGAAAGCAAAGAGCGAAAAAATATGAGCAAATGGAAAAAAGCTCGAGATAGACGTTTTATTATGTAGCTAAGAGTAGATAGTGATCGTAAGCATGATATCCCTCGACAATAGGGGCGCGACGCGTTTTCCCGTTAGATAAACGTGTTGCGGATAAAAAAAATTATCAACTATCTGTCGACACGCTCGCATCGATAAGTGTCATTTATTTTTCTCGCGAAAAATGACGTCGTCATTATGTTTGCAAGCATTAAAAGTCATCTACGTACTGTTTCGATAATGTCAACTCCGTTAATCTGTAAGTAAGAACGGTAAAATTACTGATTTAGCGAAAAATCGCTGCACAACCTTTTGATGCTTTAAATTTTTGTCCTTTCCTTTTAATTCATTTATTTACCTTTTTGTATCTTAAGTGTGAATATTTCGTGCTTTTGTTCATAATTGGAATAAATTATAATTTTTTTAAATTCATAAATATTTATTAGAAAATAGTAAGTAATATCGTTAAAAGAGTTATTACAATATTTTCATTTGAATAAAATAATCTCAACGAACATTATCATTGACATTTTCTAAACCGCACAATAGTTATGAATTATTTCATACTTACGTAAAAATTCCCAATTAGAAGAAATAAAACGACATAGTTTAAAATAATAAATTATCGCAACACTAGAAAATCAATTTTATTGCAAAAAAAGAAGAAAAAAATGCAACACGACAGAAGAATACCTTAGGTCTTCTGCGTTCATTTAGCTCCCATGCGACCTCTAAATCCGTCGATACAATTAACGGGCATGCGGTGCGAGAAAAAGCCACCGCCGATAATAATATATGCGTGTGGGTGTCGCTCGCGAAATTTACCGCCACATAGCTAAGGACATCAGGAGGGGCCTGAGTATATCACCGGGTGAACAACACTGGTAGTCCCTCTTCTCTTTCTTTCTTGGGGTGTAAGGACCCCGCCGCGAAGGCTTTCGACAAGCTCAGAGTCTCGAGAGCTCGGATTTATGCGCATTCGTGGGATTTTTATCGACTGTATGCTAAATCGCTTTTTAAACTTTCACCTTGTTGCCAGAGGAACTTGTAAGACTTGTTGTGTTGGCTTTACTGATGCCGGATTAACATAAATTTTGAAAGGGATCGTTGCGTGCGATTTTCTGTAATTAATTTCAGCGATGATCGTAGTCACGATTATCGTACACTGATAAGTAGCTGGTATTATATTATTAAACGTATAATCGTAGGTTCAGGGTTGAAATATAAAAACGCTATGGCTATTCGTAAAAAAGTTTGAATTATTTAAATTAACAAAGAACATTATCGTTTTAAAAAATATTTATTTATATTATTGAAATGCAATGAGTATAATAACTGTTATTAAACATTTTTTTTCAATCTAAAATTGTCCATTCTTATTTAGTAAAACGTTATTGACAATAAAACGTTTTTTTTTTCATTCAAATGAATATAATCGTTAGATCGAAGTAGACATTATGTTCGAAGTATTAAAAAAAATCATTTTTTGAAGTCAAACAATTTTTTTTCCGATTTCTGTATTAAAAAATTTGTTTGATGAATAAATAAATCAATACGTAAAAATATGAAATTGTGCTTTTGCATTTGATGTACAAAAATGTATCTGTACAATTGAAAACAAATTTCACGTGAGTTATAGATTTGCGTAAAATAATTTTTAAATATCAAGAGGATTTTTTTTATAAACTACGGAATGGATACTTGTACTTAAAAATTAATGTAAAATATACATTAAATGGTAATGAATTTACTTTATGTTGAAAAGTTTAAGTGCGTTTCTAAAAAGTTTAATATCACAGTAAAATCTGAACTGGATTTTCAAGTGAATAAATTTCATCTTAGTTTTAATGTACAAATAAAAAATGTAATATTAAAGTTGAACGAATTAACGTAATTGTAATTGTTATATAAATCCGCATGGATTATATAAATTATAGAAAATTAGAAAATTAACTTAATAAACGATAATCATTCAATATTGTAAATAATTGCAAATTATATTAATATCTACATTTAAATATATATTTATTATTGAATTATATTTTAACATTTTTTATTTCAATATCTGGAACTGTATATTCATTCTAATATGAATGAGTAACGGAACTCTGTTCCGTATCTCTCATTCGTCAGATTAAAAGCAACTTTTTAAAAAATACGTTGTACTCTATCTCTCTCATTAACACCAAGATAATTTCGACGCAACAGTTGTGTGCACAAACGCTTTAGCTCAGAAGCGAAAAATTCCGAAAATTCAAATTAAACACTTTAATCTCTCGCAAAGCCCAGATTTCTTATATCCAGGAAAAAAAAATAAAGAATAAATCTTTTCTTATAATTTAAAAAAAAATCGAAACACGCAGCTCCCCTTCGCATAAAACTCTGAACTACCAGCTCACCCGGTACAATATCTTCGGGTCGTGTCTCCTCCCCCCTCACCCTACAGTGGACAACGCCTCGACTTCTCGCCACCTGCAGTGCGGGTCTACCGTAATTTGCTACGGAATGCAAATTGAATCCGAAATTCATTCGCAAGCGTCTTTCCTTGTACATTCGCACACAAGACTCCAAAATTTAGTTCCGCGAATTATCACTCGTTTATTATGCTCCTCACCCCTACCTCACCCCTACCTCACCCCTACCTCACCCCTACCTCGCCCCTACCTCACCCCCTACCGCACCCCCTCCTTTTTTAATCCTCTGGATTTATGGGACGTGAATATTCCGAGCGTATATACACTCGCACCGCGCGCAGTTTGTTTATTGTGCGAAAATACGGTATTAAATCCATCGCCGGGAAAAGAAGAGTAAGTGCACGTAAAACATTATGCAAATCAAGCGATATGTTTATGCTACTCGGGCGGAGCTACTTATTAAATGTTATTTACGTTGTATAAAATACCCAAAGGGATATTAACGAGCCTCGATGGGTGTATTATAATACGGAGAACAAACAAACGTCAGATTTCTGTACATATATATATGTATATAGTATATACATGTGTGTGAGAGGAAAGAAGAAACGAAATCGGGTCAAAGAGAACGAGTGTGGTCATTAATTGGTAATTAGGCGTTGTGTACAGGGGAAACAATGACCTTGTACTTGAACTCGCGGGAGCTCTCCCTGCTGAGCGCCAAATTCAAATTTGCGCAAGGATTTAATGATTCCCGCCGCGCGAACCGAGCCGTGAAAGTGCCGGGAACGACTTGACAAACGGCCGTATCTTTTGATTTACACCGCGCGACTCAGGTTGAAATTTGCGCGCGGAACAGTATTGGTCGAAAAAGATTTTTTTTTCTTTTTGGGGAATCTATTCGATCGTTTTATATGTTAGAATAAAAAATTCACGTTTTATTTCAAATGTTACCTAAGTTACAATAGCCAATTTTAGATTTGAACAAATTTATTACAAATTTGCGTACGAAATTGGACATGTAGTAGCCTTCAGATATTGATGACATCAGATAACCATTTTTTAACGGTTATTAATCATCGTTGTTTTTATATTCGAATGAAAAACATACGTTTTTCTATCCAAAAAATAAAATTTAAAAATATTGTGTACTAAACAGTAACACATAGCATTTTAGCAATCAAAATATTTTTAAAACCGAAATATTCTTTTTAATTCGACTAAACATTTTCTCCTGTGTAAATCAATTTTTCAATACAGACGTTTTCTTTTTTCTAGTTATATTGTTTCTAGTTGAATAAATAGATAAAAATAAATTTATCTTTGATAGACAATTACATCGAGTCATTGAATAACATATTTTCTCATTTCGAAAATTTCTTTTACTATGTAAATTTACTTACCTGTACTTCACAGTGTATATACTATAAACATCCCATTCAATTATTTTGCTTGGGATAATCCTCTCAGGCCACTCCAATTTCAAAAGTCATTTCTTAAAAAATTTCAATATCAAACTACTTTTCATTTTCATCGAGTAAATTTTTAATTAATTTTATTTCATCCCTATCCTAAATAATCGTATAATCAGAAAATCAGAAAATCGCACTTAACGAGCCCTTCTTTAATTTCATTGACTTAACATTTTTTAATAAACAATCTATTTTACTCGCTTTAATTCCATTTAGTTCATTCAATGTTGATAAGAAATTTCTGCAAAACTTTCGGAATTAAAAACTCGTTAAAAATTCACCCGCAACTTTTTCCCGCGGCAGTAAAAAAAGACGAGTTTACAAAAAGAAAGTACCCGATAGTAAGTAAAGGGATCCAGTCCCGATAAAAAGAGCAAGAAATACCTCTCTTACTCTCCCCCAACTTCAAAACGAATAATAAAAATAAGAATCTCTTTCTCTCGGTTGAGAAAAGCGAGGGCGGTGTTTTATGATTGCAAGATCGCGGGTTAAATTGGCCCGCCAGCCGCGAGTGGAGAGCAAAAGCTAACCATCGATTATTTATTGCCTGCGAAGGCATAATTAAAAGGAATGAGATGAGAAGTGCATTTTTTGCTCCTCGCTATACTCGCTCTTCTTTTATTCGTTATCATCGCGTGAGAGGACAATTCTTACGTAGTGCATCACTTGCAATTTTTTTTATTGTCGCTCGAAATGCAATTTCTAATTGGTATTTATGCACGGATTTTAACTGTTCGATCGATTTCCGTGCGAGAGATTCTCACGGGATCTTTCTTATTTTTTTTAATGTACGTATATGCCAACGGTGCGCGTTCATTTCCTTGATTTCGATATAGCAAGCTGTACCGCTGAGAAATAAGTCATAAAAATAACTCGTGCAATCTTCCCTCTCTTTCTCTCGATTAGCCGAAAAAGAAACGTTTATTAGAGTTGGTATATACGTTGGAATAAAAATTTTACTGCTCATTACCTTAATTCCTTCATTCTTTAATTGCACACACTCGCGAATTATCGCGCGCCTCCACGATTTTGTTCCATCGGATATAACAGTAAAACACACTCGCAATAAAGCTCGACTTAAACTGCAAGCCGCAGGTTCTTGCTTTTCTTTCTATATATATTACACATATATTGTGTGTGTGTGTGTTGTGTGTGTGTGTGTGTGTGTGTGCATGTTAGTTGAGCGCGACGCCATACCCGTATCATGCATCAGGCAGACGGGTCCAAAGGATTATCAATGCGGCGGTCGACTCGAGATTCCAACTCCAAAATATCCAAAGTGTGTGTATGCGCGTGTGTGTGTAGAACACCCACCTGGAATTTGGAGCCGAGACCCATGTGGTTAAACGGTGGGTATGAAAAGGGATGATACTGATTGTAAATGTTTCAGATAGGGGGAATATAACAGATTTGGAAAAGATGAAAGATTAGTGGATAAGTAAAAAAGGATTATTCGACTTATAATAAATAATTTCAACCCACTAGTTGATTGTCAAGGAATTGCCAATCTTACACAATTAATTTGGATTTAGAAGAGAGTTGATTTGTAGTGACTTTTGTAATATTATTGAAAATAATCTATCGGTAGAAAAGAAATAATTTTTTTAATTTATTAGCCATGCGTTTGGGTGTACGAATGCTTACATCGTTAAAAAATTTAACATTAACAATTATACGATTTCGCATACAGTAAAGTCTGTACGAGATTTACTTAAACCAGAATTAATTAAAGAATCCATTCTATGTAATATTTTAATGCCATCCAAGTCAAAAAGTAATACCGGTTAGAAGACACTATAAAGTCAGTTGAAAAAAAGATTCCATTAAAATCCATTAAATTAAATATAATAACCCGCATACAGTAACTAAATCAATTCAACCGAAAATTTTACAAGAAAGAAAAA
Source organism: Apocrypta bakeri (assembly GCA_018906985.1). NCBI lineage: Eukaryota > Metazoa > Arthropoda > Insecta > Hymenoptera > Pteromalidae > Apocrypta > Apocrypta bakeri. The sequence goes on along the minus strand of JACCIA010000005.1, from coordinate 286,421 downwards.
AACTCGAGTACTATTTGCAATAGTAGTAGTAATAATACTCTCAATTTGCTCCATTTTCCGTTATTTGCTGCTTCTGTGACGCCTATCGAGTTCCTACGTTGCTTTACTGATAAGGCCAACTGTTTACCAACAATCGCAACTCGCGTTCTTTCCTCTTTAAAAAAAATCCAACAGACGACTGCGACCTCTCCGTAAATAACATTTTTCAAAATACGTTACACCACATTTTCCTCGACTTCCAAATATTAACAAAAAAGAAAAAAAGCTCAGTACACTCCACCTTTTCCTGAGTCTTATCTTTATATTCAACTGCACCGCGTAGAAGATTACGAGCGACTCGCGTAAGTCCCGAGGATATTCTGACGTTCTATAGACCGAATGACAAATATCAGCTGCAGCTTCTCGACTTTCTTTGTGCATAAAAAAGTCCCGCGTTATTATTAAGCTTTCTTAGCCTTGTCCAGCTGAATTACATTATTTCAGGGTTTTTGAATTTTTACGAGTCGTTGCGATGACGAAAGTTATTTTTAGATGTTACGACCTGTTCTCGCGATAAAAGAGACAGAAAAATATTTGAATATTATATATATTTGTATGTGTGCGTGCGTGCGTGTGTGCGCGCGCGGGCGTGTGTGTGACAATTCAGGTGTATAAGAAAGGAAAATGTTCGAGTATTAAATATTTCGAAATAATTAAAATTTTAATCAGTTCGGCAATTGATGTGATGAAAAATCGTAATGGGACAAAATAACTATCATTTTTCAAGGTTAATTAAATAGATTAAATCTCCCGAGATTTGATTACAACTTATTGGTATAATCTCTATTGAATTACTAGTTTTAATAATTACTTCAGCGATTTGTCGAAAAAAATATAAAGATACAGATACATTTGTGGTGGAATCGTAAAAATTGAATATAGTGTATCGATATAATTTCGTTGTTTATGGAATGAGAATAGTAACATTACTTATGTCATAATTATTTAATATTGCGATAAATGAAAATAATTTAGCATTTTTTATTAATTCTTTTTTGATCTATTCGTGAATAAATATTCTAAAAAATAGTAATACTTTATAATTCAACTTATCGGTATAATATCGATATCGAATTGCATTTATTCAAATAATTAGTTCCTTAATAAGATTCAATAATACACATTATTGAATGCTGTGTATCAATAATTTCATTATTTTTAGAAGCCTGAATGGTAAAACTACTAATGTAATGAAACATTTCTATAAATTAAAAAATTACAGTAAAATCCCCACAAGAATTTCCACTAAAAAGGAATTTCCACTTAGAATTCAGAAGTTTCTTAAATAGAGCCATGAATTAAAAATAAATTAACAAAGTTAATACTTTCGAGTCAGAGATTACACTAAAATAATGCACAAATAACGTAGTGTTTATATATTTGAAAAGTAAGATTCACGAAAATTACAATAAAAATGGGAAAATGGAAAGATAACTCCAAAAATGACAACGAAAGTGGAAAAGAAAAAAATCCACTTAAAAAAAGATACTTGCACTCGATTTTATTTGCTAATGGTAAGGTTTCCAATTCGACTGAAAATTAATAAATCAAAAAAAAAATAAACAAATGAAAATAATGTGAATATTTCGACCGTTTCTCACAATAGCGCTTTACCATTCGTTCGTACAGAACTCTTCATTTCATTTTCAATACATAAAATAAAAATACGTAAATAATTTTTTTCATTTCCTTTTTATGTTCAAAATAACGCGTACATTTAGGACTTCTACTCACTACGGAACCCTTTACAATGGTTACGTTTTTTTTTCTTACAAACTCGAACTTCTGTTTCAATTGGCAAGTAATTAAAATAAAAAATAGCAAATAATAACGTTGTTATCTCTCTCGATCTTTTATTTCAACCTACCTGTACAATGTCATCGAATATCATTTTTAAAGTAATTATTTCCGCGATTCGTCGAAAACAAAAAAAAATCCGACACCCGCGATACAATAATAAAAATTAAATACAGTCTATCAATAATTTCCAATGGTAATGCGCGAAGCCAAATTTTTCAAGATAACCATCGAACCCTCGTAAAAAACCAACGCATAAGCGAGCTAAAACAATATTCGATTAAAATATCCGATATATATACAACACGCCCGCAAGAGAGATTCTGAAACAAATGAGGGTGAGGAACTTAACGACGTAATACGCGCGCGCGAGTAAACGGTGCGATTAATAAATGGGAACGAGTTGCGGAGTAACCGTGTCCCTTGTCGAATGAGAAAAATGCGAGTCTACCAAGAGGGTCGATCGCGTACAGGTGATATACTTGTATTTAATTCTCTCGAGTGAGTTTCTTCGGCTTCGAGTGTTTAAGTTCATTTTTCTTATCCGAGTGCAGTATGTCAAATGAGATTATTAAAATGAATTTTAAACTGTTCGTCGAGTGAATATTCTCAACGATTGATGACATTGAGCTTTAACTAAAAAAAATATTCGTTCATTCAACACTAAAACAGATCGAATCTATCCGACACTCTCTTTTTGAACCTTTCGACCAATCGATTCGCAGAAATACTTATTTTCAAATTTTAATATCGCTAAATTCTCGGTGGACCACTGATACCTTATCAATCGCATACACTCATATATATATATATATATATATATATATATATATATATATACGCACACCAAACGATGTTCTTATGTACGTATTAAGGAAGAAACGAATCGATGAAGTGTATATATCCGAATTCGAGTTCGTACTTGCAAATCTCGGGCTAATTGCACGTCATACATATTTTATTAAATGTACGTATATATATATATATTGTGTGAGTGTAAAAAGCGCTTAACCGGTGGCGTAATGAGCCGACGATATCACGAGAAAGTGATTTACACCGGGTCTCGTTAATGCTTTGAGATATATATATGTGTGTGTGTGTGTGTGCGTGTGCGCGCGCACGTGTGTTTGTGTGTGTGGAACGAAATGGTGAGCTGGGGCTTTGTCGGATTTTTATTATTGAAGAGACAGACGCGAAAGAGATGATTTTTTTACTTTGGTATACCAAACGAATACGTGGAATTCGTGCTTAAAGTGCTGCGGGGCGAGAGATACGTATGCGTCTTGGGCTTATACGGCTTCTCGTGTTGCTGTAGCAGTTTCTTGTAGTTTTTGGTAGTTGCATATATTTGAATGAGCTCGTACGTCGAGCGAGTTGTTGGTTATTTTTTTTTAGAGAGAGAGAGAGAGAGACTGGACTTCAGGATCGATGAGAGTTTTATTATTCATGCTCTTTAAAGGATATATTACCATAGGTCAATGTCGTTTTAAAATGTTTGCTTACTTCGCATTATCGATTTCACATTTGTTGTACACATATTCAAATTGGCGAGGGAAAAAACATTTTTGATTGCGATATTCTCTGAAGTCAGATTATAAGCTTGAAAGTTAAGTGGTTTTGAAGTTAAATTTCACTTGGCCGTTATACAATTTCTTAATGAAACTTAATTAAAAAATGAAAAAAATCGACTCGTTGAAGTCGTTCGATGAAGTCCATTAAAATATTACGTAATGTGTAATGCGATAATGTGGTAGAAAAATACTTCAAAATCGATAAATCTAATGTATTATACAAAAGCAAGACATTAGCCTTTAATCCTTAGCGCAATCTATCGCTTTGCTATATTTGAAATCGAAATATCCGTGCGTTTATAAGAGAAATATTTTCCTACCACGTAACTCAGTCGGTAAAATTTGAATATGGGACCCCCTTAACCCAAAATAACCCTTTCCTTTACCCACAGTGTCTAATAAACAATTCGTTTGCGATACACCTATTTTACCAATTTACTAGTCCTTGCTTAGTTTTCGCATTATAAGACTAATCACTATAGTTAGTCATTAATATTCAAAAACGGCGTAAAACAGACTCGCACCCTATAAAAAAAATACGAAAGAGGGTTGATGAAAAATTGAACTCACCATGAAAACCATGAACCTTGATTGCAGGTTGGCGTTCCCGATGTAATTCAGCGTCGTATCCAGCCAGCGCCTCCTCGCTCGAGCGCCTCTGTCGACGCTGCAGATCGCTTCCTCGCGCTGCTGATGAATCTCTGCGGACACCTTTGCTGTTGCTCCTTTCCACCTTCTTACGCAATCACTTTTATACTAATATCTGGTCGTCTTTACCGTTCGGGATTATCTTCGACTATTATTACTTATATACTCGAATTTATAGATATTATTACTGGCTTTGAATTTACTCGCGAACTTAACAATTGCACTTTGCTAATCTAGTATCTTCGTTATTCCACTGGCTTTTGATTAACTTACTGGCATGAATACTGGCCCGTTTATTCTTTTTCTTTGACACCTGTAAAACAAGAAAATCGTTTTTGTTTAATAAGCCATTCATATAATAATTATATATTTAAATAAGATGTAGCCTTGGGTAGCTTCAAGGTTCTACCGCTAGGTGGCAAGGTAAAACTCTTAATCGAATATAATCGGGTATAGGGTTTATATAGAGCATTAAAGTTTGGATTCGGGCATATTTCAACATATGAATATTATATTTTTTATTTTTATGAACCGTTCAGTATTATTAGAGTAAATATCGAAGGACATATTTCTAGAGTTAATGCCTCTGATAGATTTGTTCCTTCTCTCTTTATTTTATTATAATGGAACTTGATTCAGAGAACAATAAAATCCAAAAAAGGTTATATTTAAAATTGCAAAACAAATGAATGTCCTGTAATTATAATTTCCATATACTATTTAGCACGGACAAAGACGTTAATCCATCATATATTCATACAAGTTACGCAATTTTAATTTTCGGCGGAAAAAAAGGTTCGCGTTTAAAAACAAATTACACGACGAGAACTCGCGGTATTACGGAGCACATGCCGTTTACGAATTGACAAAGTTTCTCGGCATCTCGGCGCGCCACCTCGACTCCTGTATACGCACACATATACAAACACATATACGCATGTATATACAATATACATACATACACAGACGTGAATGAAGCAAATCGCGGACATTTTGTAATCGCACCTGACAACTCGCGACTCTACTCAGCAATTAGGCGGAACTGCCGAGTGTCTACAGACAGAAGCACGCGAAAAGCAGTTCAGAAAGAAACGAGAAGAAAAAACACGGAGGAATAATTACACGAGACGCGCTTTCGCGACCTTAATACGACACGACGACATCTCTCACACGCAGTAGTGTATTATAGCCCGCGCCTGTTGTGTGTTTTTGCGTGTGTGTGCGTGTTATACACGAGTCTAAACACGCGAAAATATTTATTATTCAAGAATACAACATTCATTGCGTCTCCGGCATATATTTCCTTTTTCGACGTCGTCTAATGCGATTTTAATGAATGCAGAGAGGATTAGAATATAGGAAATGTATAAGTGTGTGCGTGCATATAAGCAAGAGACTAGAGTTAGCTATCATAAGTAATGAGGCATGATTATTGTGCGAGCACCTGGAAAGGTTTTGAATTATTTCTCTAGTGTAAAGTGTAGTAATGAGAAACATCGCTTGTTAGTATATATACATATACATACGTTAGTGTGTATGTGTGTGTGTGTATATATACACATGAGCCATTGAATATGTGTTAAACCGAAACGAAGCTGGTTACACAACTGTAATACGGTAAGCGATCGAGAGGTATTAGGATTATCCATTGAAAAGTGATGTTTTTACACTATTACGGACAGTAGTAGTCTTAGGGTTACTAGATGTATAAAGTTTGGTCTTAAGTACGTTGAAAAGTTGGCTAAGCCTTGCTGTTGCGTTATCAGAAACGATGCAGCTCGTGTTACCTTTTTTTTACCTTGCACCAACCTAATTTAATTAATTAAAGTTTTCATTACTTCCAATATAAATATATATATATATATATATATATATATGCACTGTAGTTTATAATAATATAAATTGCCTCTCAAATGCTATTCAAATTATCGTTATTTGGCCGAAAGGAATAAATAAATCAGTAATTTAACGCTGATATAATCCTTACTCATCGATACACTAATTTCTGGTAGCGCATCGGACACGACGGAGTGCATCGATTTAATTCTTAACTCGTGCCGTCCATATATTTATGTTCATATATTCAAGTCGCGGAAAGTCGATCGAAAAAATAACGTATCGTCTACTCTAATTATATATAAATATATACACCGTAGTTCGTGGTCTTGACTATACGCACTTACACACACACACACACACATACACACACACACACTCTCTCTCTCTCTCTCTCTCTCTCTTATATGTGTATGTATGTCTGCGCTGCATCGGTACTCCAGAAAGACGTCTCTTTATTCAAATTATTCGATCCGTCACGCCATGCGATCGATTGGCGCTAATGACCATCGAGATCGTCACCTGCTCGTCGCTATATATATATTTGTGTATGCGTAATGACGCGTGAGCAATCGGCGCGAAACATCTTCCTCCTTGACATGTTCGAAGGCGTTGGCCGATTATTACTGATTTTTTATTATTCACTCTATCATTTGATTCAAATGCTATAATGTACGATTTATATCGGAAATCTATTTCTTGAAATGTTTATCAAAATTCATTTAATATGTACCTTGGGTTTTTACGATATTGTCCACGCACGCTATACGTTTACTTTTCCCACAAAATTCTCTCAACAACTAGTCGTAAACTCTCGATATACCACACGCTATAAATTAATGTATAAAATTAAAAAAAAAGAATATATATATATATAAGTACATTCATACTCAGATCACGTATAACACACGTATATATAAAATAAAATGTTTAAAGCTAAAAACATTCAGAAAAATTGTTGCACAACGCTAATAAATACACCTCCAAGCCATAACACGGAATTTCCCTAACTACGAAAAATTCCCTCGCCATATACACACACTCCCCCCCCCCCCCCCCCCCTTCACTCTTTCCCTGCTTCTACTACACTAAAAACAGAGAGTGAGCGAAGAACAACGCGTTACAGCACTATATACATATACATGTATATAGACATATGCAGTATACGGCGACCATACGATTTCGCAATAGCTCCAGTTTTGCGCACTGGCGAGTTCGCGTGTGGCAACTAACCGAAAAAATCTTGCTCACTACGTTCTCGTATACACTTATACACCCACGTGTACACATACGCGTTCGTCAGCGATTTTCCGGGAGGTCGAAAATTCGCATCGAGGAAAGAAATTTTTTGCCCGTGTTTGAGCGTTTTATCGATCGAAGTTTATGTAGTAGAGGAAAGATTCGAGATGCTGATAATACGATGATCGAGAGAGAAACAAGTTATTATCGCTCTTATACACGGATATCGATTAAAATAGAATCATAGTGTTTTATTGAATAATATAAACATTGAATGCTGCTCGCGCTGTATTGCTGTTTATTAATATTTTTTAGAATTATTTATCGTATGGGAATGTGTATTATTTATTATATTATGTATAAAAATACGTTTATATATAAGCAAAGACAATGAATTAAAATTAAAATTAAATATTATGAATTAAAAATAGAGAAGAAGCTAAACGTAAAGTCTCCTGTATTTCAGAGAGAGTATTTGTGAAATTTTCAATTCAAGATTTATAAATGAATTAAAAAAATATAATCTGGTTTTTCGAAATCTTTATTCGAAAGTAAAACTATGTTCAGTAAGACAAATACAAATTTGTTTGAATACGTTAAATAGACTTTCAATTCATATTTAAGTAAAATCTACATTTAAATAACTATCAATAAATAAATATAACGATATGTTACAAGTATACATTTTTTATTACTTAAAACTGAAAAACCATTTTATTAAAGCACTAAAAATAAACAGTAAACTGCAGCCAATAAAAAGTTAAAAAATTACACGGCAAATATTAAGTGCAAGATAATTAATATAATAAATTAAAAAAATGAATTTATTTAAATTAATAGACAAACCTAGTGATGTAACCTACGAGCTACTATTAATAATAAAGAAAAATGCAATAGAAAATTTAAATAAAAATCGAAAATCCGTATTAAATCGCCGCTTGCATTGTTAAAGCCACCCTATGGTTTTATCGACTTTACGAGTTAATTATAGTATCGTATTATACACAAATATATACACACATAGAAAAGAAACAATTCAATCCTTTGTAACGACCCAAGCGGCTCGAATGCAATTACGCAAAACAACATCATAATCTACTAGCTAAATCCTTAAACTCCTATACGCAACAAGACTCCTTATGTTAACTTGTATAAAAACAAAAACAACAGTAACAACAACAATAACAACAACAACAACGACAACGACAACGACAACAGCAGCAGCAGCAGCAGCAGCAGCAGCAACAACAAAAAATCAGTCCTTTCCTCGCTAAGATTTAAGAGGGCGCATTCGCTCATAGAGATCATTATCGCGTCAATGGCACTTTCCCATAAGGCGCATATAATGTAATAGCCGCCTGCTATACGCGTTGCGCAATATTTATATGCACACACATATGTACATGTACATGTATGTATGTGTAGCGGCACGCGTCCACGAAAGTCGTGCTGAATATTATAATAACCGAAATACTATAGTATATATACACCCCATAAGCTGTATCTCTTAATCTTTCGGGACAAAAATGAAATTCTTCATAGCGGGGTGTCTGCTTGCGACACTCAAGCACATGCGCTCTTAAGCGAATAACTAGTAGTGGATTCGTTAAAATTTTGGCGCTCGAATGAAAATATTCTAAATAAACATTGCAACGATACGTAGAACGGAACGAGAAACCAGACTCTTTTTATTGCCATATTGCCCAATTCCGTGCGTGTATACATATATACATATACATACATATATGTATAATACGCATGTGTGTAGATATATATATATAGAGAGAGGAGCGATGGAGAGAAAGAGAGATTTATTACACAGACCGTTAATTTACCAAAGCCGATCGATTGATCGGCATAGCCCGCGGATAGGTTAAAACTCAGCACTAATTGAGTCGCCCTCGCGCGAGAATGTTGTCATTCAGCTCAAAAAAGAGAAGTCTCTTTACGCGCTGTATGTCTCAGGTGTCGTTTATTTAAAAGAGATAGTCAATTATTTCTGGGATTATCCCTTTGCTGAAATTCCATCGATTATACGCTCTAGCCGGTTTATTACGATTTTCGGCCTTTTACAGGCTTCATTTCACTTGCTGTGGAGGCATGTTTTATTGATCAGAAATGAATGGCTTCTTACGTGGGTCATTAGAGAGAGAGAGAGAGAAAATATGATACGTATCCATTTTCTCGTGTCTTTTTTTTCATCGCTCGATAGCGAGTTAATTTTGTGGGAAATCGGGTTTTTTTTCAAACGGTTTTCTCGCGATTTTTTTTGCTTCTGCGAAATCAATCAGAGCGAAAAGTGTAGGATCGAGAGTAGTTTGTCAAAATTCCAGAAATTTGTACCTCGTTTCCAATTAATTACACGTTGCACAAGCTACTGAACTTTTTAATTATATATAGCTCGAAATAGAGAGAGAGAGAGAGAAAAAGCTCCTTGTACAATCAAATTTACTATACGAAGCTGTAGACGAAACGTTTGTTGGAAATTTGACTTTATTCAGGTAGAGCGTCGAGTAACGTAAGTCAAATTATTTTTTGCTTTTGTTTTATTGCAGATAAAAACCACTGTAGTGGAGCAACTTTGCGTTGAATTAGATTAAAATTTTTGTAAGAGTCGATATAAAAAATGTGTATGGGTAGTTTGTTCGATAAACATTCGAACAACTCTTAAGGGAAAATTAGTATGAATAATTCGTTTTTTAATCAATTCTCCATCTTGCTTTACTAATGAATTCAGTCGTTAACGAACTAAAAGAAATTTTATTTACGTTATTTATCGAAATTTTTTTTATCATCAATGAATAAATTATATTATTGGATGTCTTAACTTTTTCGTATATTTACAAAAAGCATAGTCCTAATATCTCGTCACGAGCCTTTTCAACAATAATTTTACAAATTTACGAACTTTTTTTAGTATCGCGTAATTTTTTTGTCCAGCTAAAGTTAAAAATTTGCAATTCAATACATTAGAAAACGTTCGATGATTATTTAAATGACACACAAAGGATAACAAATTGTTTTCGACACCTTCACGTCTCATCGTCGACGAAAAGCACGAATCGCTCATTTAAAAGTCAATGTTCGCGAAATTAAATAAGACACAGGCTATCTCGCGATATCTCTCTCTTCGATCGCTCTTTAAAAGGCTCACGCGAGACACACACTCAAGCGAGCGATTAATTACCCAAAGCAGATAAAAGAGAATCGCTCTCTATATATAAACAGATAATCAGATAATCTCCTGTCCATAGTCCTTAAACGTAAAACTGTCATCCTCAGAGTAGTAGTGCAACAACGCCGCGCTTCGCGGATCAATTGACCAATTAAGGATCGGCACAGCCTGAGCCTCGCATTTGTCGCCTTTCTTTCAGAGCAGTAGCCGCTGTTGCAGCTTGATTCTCCTTTCTAATTAGAACGCCGCGAGCGAAGATAGTGTGTATGTGTGTGTGTGTGTGTGTGTGTGTGTGTGTGTGTGTGTCGCGATTTTTATCAACAAGAGTGAGCTTTATAACTACGCTCGATATATACCGCCACTAGCTTGTCCATATGCATGGGAAAGTACACACACTGATGAGTTTTTCTTTTCGAGGTGTATTATGCAAGGGAACTACGTTTATTTCGATTTAAAAAAAATGTCTTCTTTTTTGCTACGTCGACAATGGTAAACGCGTAAGTAGAGAAATCCGAGCGTGGCGAGACGCGAGAGGATGTACTGACTGGAGAAAAAAAATCGAGCAAAACTATACGGTCGTTGGATTGTCGAGTAGTGAGACTGGAGATAACATATACAGACGTTGATACTCAGCTCGATCGATTAACGATCGGTGTCGAGAGTCGCCGAGCGCAGTAGAGTCTCCGACGATAGAAATAATCGAGATCGAATCCCTCGGGAACTCGAGGTGTGGACGGCAATTAACTAATCGATCTCGATCCTAAATCAGCTTTTCATATAATTGCCTTAACCACGTTGATCCTACATTCAGGAAATTATTCTCAATCTGTTGTTATTGTGTACCGTACCTTTGTTTGACGTGTGAAAACGAGTTAAAAAAACAAGATGCTTTTATACAGAGAAATGAGGAGTATTGGAGAAACTAGATTGAAAAAAGTTTGATATATTCGAAAAGGCGTTAATACACGTATTTTCGAATGGAAATATGAATATGAAATATTCAGTAACAGAATCTGTATCGTAAAATGTTATTACATTTTACGATATTATTCCAAATATAAGATCCCCTTTTACAGCTTTAAATTTGAATACATTTTCTGCTAGTTTTGGATTTTAAAATCCCTCTGATCGTACCAAAAGGAGACTGTGTATGACAATTGCCAAAAGTGCGGCCTCTTCAATCGTAGGCGAATATATCTGCTGATCTTTTAGTGAGTGTACAATATAATTACAATATTGAAAATATTTTTATTCTCATTTTTGACATCGTCATTTTCAAAGAACCTCGTCTGTGATAAGTAGTGTATCAAAACTAATTATTTTTTATTTGAGTTTGAGCATATCAAAGATAGTCAAATGTCTGTTTTATTATGTGATTGCCAAAAGAACCTTAGAAAAGTCTTGAAATAAGTCTTGACTGAATTATTATCAAAAGTATTTAAAATTCTAATTTTTATACTAATCATTTTAACGGTACCTTGTCCTCGTGAGGTGACTCGATGGATTTTTAAGCTTTATAAAACAATTACACTTATTATAATATATTGTTTTCAAAATTAAAAAAAAACTTCTTCAAAATGCATGATAATTTCAACTTCTTTCTGGTAGATCTCTAATCAAATGATATTTCTTAATATACTTTTATGAAAAAAAGTTTAGCATTGTAATATTATTACAATATTTCTTATGATAAAACATTCAAGGTCCCCCCCCCCCCCTTCAACAATATTTATTTTAAAATAAAATTATTTTCCGTAAAATATTATTTACTATATAAAAAGAAACAGTACCTCGAACATCTACTACTAAGTTTCACGCGCAATTTCATTGTAAATAACAATTCAATGCGTATGAAAAATTAGTATTCATAATTCAATTTTTTTTTTTCAACGGGTAAAGCGTTCAGATTGATTCGAATTTTTCAAATCAGCGCACATAATAATTCTATTCAACTAAAAAATGTACGCAACAATTAGTGAATTACGACTTGGCATATTAAAAGCAAACTTTCGCAACGAGTAGTATTAAGTTGAATAGTTTGTAGAGGAAAAATTTGCGTTAATCGAGACAATTTTCAGACTTGAAACATCAAATCCTCGACCCACATAATAATGCTAGAAACTCTCTCTGCGGTAAACCTCATAGTTCTGTAGAGAGAAAAAAGTCATCGGTAGTAGTTGGCCCTCGAAGGAAAGCGCCGAGAAACTCCGCAACGCAGGCCATTGCGCGCGCGCCCGCGGTTGAGAGAACTTGCGAAACGCACACCGACACCGTATAGTTTACTAAATCGCAAATCCTCTATAGACTTTACGCCAAACTCTCCAATGCTTCGATAAAAACCTTCAACCCTTTCATTAAAAACTCCATTTTTAGGGGCATTTTTATAGTGCGGTACGTATCAACGAACTGACGTATTGCCTGGAAATAAAGTTTAATATGGTAATAAAAATTAATTTTCTTTTTAAAGCGTTATTTTTTTTATTTGTTTTTAATTGGTTTTACTGGAGCCTTGTTTTATGAAATTAAAATAATGGTTTGTCTTTTTACTTTGGTTTGGATAATTTATGAATCGATAAAGTGATAAAAGTAGGTATAATGTGTCAATCAGATTTTTAACACAATATGTCAATTGAGTTTAAATATTTAATTTATAGCAATAAATATATTGAAAATAAATTGAAGATTATATAGTTACATAATAATATATATTCATATATTCATTCCCGGATAAGTTCAAATAAAAAAGGAAAATTGCGTCATAGAAAGATACAATATTTATTTAGATTAATTTAAATTAAGTTACTGTGTATTTAATTATGTAATTTTTTATTATACTTAATAAATTATTTTATTTTATTCTTGACGATAAACATCTCTTTTAAAAGCAAATTTCTCGGAATAATTGAATATTCGTCGAATTCGACAGATATTTTTCCGTTATAAGTATAATAATCCGAGAATTTTTTAAACGATTGGAATTGCTATCTCAAAAAAGTACACAAATGAGATACTAATTTTGGATTGGAATGTTATTATTTTTAATTTTCAATTGAAAACAAAATATTTATATAGAAAATTTTCTGATAGATTTACAAATAAAATACATTAAACATAGAATTTATTTAGAACGCAGTTTACGAACTAGTAAAAAATGAATAAAAATTTTTATTTTTTTCTCGCTGAATATGTAAATAAATAAACTAAATTATTGAAAATAGTATCCTAAAACTAACGAACTTAAAATACATTTAGTTAATTTAAAATAGAACACTTTCATAATGTATATCCAAACAAAAGAGATAAACCACCATCCACCCACTAAGAATTAAATGACTTTGATATTCTAACGTTATCACAAGTAGATATAATATCTGGTAATAACACGGCAAATTATCGATCGATTTTTTTCAAATTCATCTCGAAAACCAGTTAGAAAAAGGTCGTTCCAACACTTGTTCAAACTCTAAGCGCCAGTCGACAGCAACGACTTTCATAAACGGAGACGCTCACGTGCTCAGTGGGGCGTGATCGCAGAGCGGAACGACAATACCTATACACTCATATATACATCGAAGCGAAAGTAACCTGTTGCTTCTCGACTATATTAAACCTCAAAACACTTTTCCATTCAAATTAAATTCTCCTCGATGAAAATTTTAAATTCCGCATATGCCTGAAAACTGAGATACATATACATATATATATAGCACAACTCGTTCCGGCTTAATCCTCTGAAATGCAACAATTACAAAAAAATAAAAAAAAAAGAAAAAAAAGAACGAGTCATTAGTAAACACAGTCAACTACACGACCCGTTACATGCAAATTTGCGGTCTTTTGAACTCGGACAAGTGTATCACTTTTCCAGTGCGTCGATAATAGCTTCCGCCTGTTGAATGCGCGCACGAGCACTTTCCCCTATTTTACACTACACTGCGCTTCTAACCTTCAGGTCAAGAGAAGAATAGTGAATTACAATGGATTTGGATCCAAATACTTAAAAAAAGTGGTTTTTGAATGACAAAATTATTACACAATAGTGTACGTATACATCGTATGTATAAATTTATATTAAAATAATGATGACATTTAAGAAAATATATTGTTAACGGAGTTTGGAAAATTGTATCTATAGAAACTATTTTTTTCATTCATAAAAGCTTGTTTCTTTAAAAATAATTGCGTTTACTTAACAATGAACCGAGCAAGAAATCAAACAGATCATAAAAAACGTTGACTCAATTTATACTACTCTGTTATAAATGTTTTTGGTTAGTTTGAGAAAAAAGGATGCAGTCAAGAGCTATGACAATAGCAAAATGTCATAACCTTGAAACAATTTACAGATTTTACCTACTTTTCCAAACTAAAGTTGAGCACTTTCATTTGATTATTTTTTATTATTATTAATGATTTTTATCAGTTATTTCTTTGGATAATTGTAATAATTATTGTACTAAAATAATAAGTTTAAAAACCAAAATTTTACTCGTCTTATATATGTGGTTAAACAATATTTTTTCAACAATATTTATTGTTTCTATTGAAAAAGACAAATATACATTATCAAGCCATGTACGCGAATGTCGCGTAGAAAATCTTATATATATTAATTTAATAAAATTCGAAATAAAAGAGAAAAAGTACAAACAGTCGTGTATGTTGGTTTCAATTTGATTGCCGAAGTGAATTAGTAAGTTGATAAAAAAATTTATAAAATCAAAAGGACTTCGAATTCTAGAAGATTCGATCGACTTGATACTTGAAGAATTGCATATTGTATCGTGCATATCCCTGCGACAGTATTTTGAATTTGGAGGACGACCGCTAATGACAAAACGCATATATATATATGTGTGTGCATGTGTGTGTGCATGTGTGTATGTGTGTGTGTGCGTGAGTGTGTATCTGGTTATTATATAGGCCAACAGCAATTGCCATTTGTCTTAGCAAAAATGCACAATAACAGAACAATACGGCAATTAAGTTGATTTCTTTCTCTTTCGTATATTGCGAACAAATGCAGTCATTACGCTTTCGTTCGCCAACGAACGAGTGTGAATTATCCTCGTCTCGAAAGAAACTTATTTTTTTTAATCACACGGCATATTACATTAATCAATCACGGATTAGAGAACGATACCGAAATAAAAAATGGTAACAACACGGCTATTTATAACTAAGAAAAAAAAATTATATATATATAAATAAACACAGCACTTGCCAGCGCAATCATATGTCACGGTTCATTAGACGCGCGCGCGCGCGCGCGCACTCCGATATAAAAACCGAAATCGCAATTACGAGCACGAAAGTCCGCGAAATTGCATCAAAGAGAGCCGATATATATATACATGCACACAGCATATATATAGCGCCTACCGTTTCTCCAGACGTATAATTGCGTATTATAAGACATACATCGATATGCGAAGGACCAGCCTTGCTTTTCAATTATTCCAGCGCCTCGAGCGTACCAAAGAAAAAAAATCAAATGAATCCAAGATCTCTAATGAATTCATCATCGCAAATCAGCCTTCTAGACTATATAAGAAAAAAATGTTTTCATCCAGTTTCGTATACCATAAGAGTATATGAATTACATAGGAAATTTCTATAAGTATATATCTAACTCAGAATTTTCTCCTCGCCGCGATTCGATGTCGATATACACCATGTTCGATTAATCGGTAAAATTATCAAATTATCCTAGCGACTGCTAATACTCCCACCCGCAGTGTGCATACATACGATATATACGATATATACGATATATACGATATATACGATATATACACATATACATACTCAAGAACATAATATCGCGAGAAAGGCGATAATCTCAGTCAATTACCCCAAGAAAATCATACGTGTGCCGGTTAAAACACGTGTTTTCACTCATCGTCCTTTAAGCGCAACGACGACGGCGAATAATAATAAAAAAACACGAAGCCGGTAGAGAGAGAAAAAATATTCGCGAAAATGAAAATTGCATTATAATCATCCCAGGAAGTGTGAGAAAAGCAGCGAAAGGCGACGTATATATAAAAGTCTCTTGTGTACTACTATCTATATATACTGCTCGAGTTACCTCCAAGGCCGCTTACGCTTAGGTTTCTATTTTCAGAAAATCCGCGAACGCCTTAGCGTGAAATAGAAAGTATTATGTGCCGTGAGTAAGAGAGAGACACATGGAGAGACACGGCAGGACACAGAGAGCGCGTGCGCGCGCGTGACATAACGCGATTACGCGCTGACACACGTGCGATATATATGTAGAAAAGGTCGAGGCGCGCGTGGAATTCGCCTCTTGCGTGTATATATATTGTATAAACACTTATACGCTGTAGATCTATAGGCGTTCAGCGTCGTAGAGGGTTAATGCTGTGCGCGGACGAAGCGTGAGCGAAAAAAAATATTTATAATTATATTCTATACGTTTTTTATTATCGGTATATGTGCTTAACGAATAATAAAGGAAAATTATATGTATATATTTTTTTTTCAGTCTAAGGTACATACCATAGGACAAGAAATGAGTAGATACTAGGCGAAGAAAACGATAAATGGAAACGACAAATACTATATATATACAATTGATTTGGTTGTTCGCTAATGCATTTCAGATTTGTTTAACTTGTTATATGCGCCAAGCCTACTGTGAGATAAAATTCAAAACAGTTTTTTATAACTTCTTTATGTCCAACTTTTTCAAGAAATCATGACTTTTAATGCTATTTTGGTCTGGAATTCTTCTTTTTTTTTGGATTTTCGAGTAATTAAGTTACTCTTTCTAGTTGAACCAGTAGAATCTAGAAAATTCTTTATCTGCTCTATATTTTCGAAACAAGTTAATCTTGTGAGAATAAAGTTGTACGAAATACAATAATTCGGTTATTGTCTCTTGTAGAGAAAAATGTAGAATAAAGTTATTTTTATGTACAATATTATTTGAATAATCTTTGTTTATGATAAAAATCAGACCAGAATTCGGCGACCGGAGTTCTGTAAACACCGCCCTAAGCTGTTAAAAAATCAGTTGACTTAAATTTAGAAATTCTTTGCGTTCAATCGAACGCGAACGCTAGGTATATTTACCATTTGTTAAAAAAATAATATTATATATACGCAAATTTATATATAATAATGCAAATTTCAAATTAGTCTATACGTGTGTAATGAATAGCCAGTTGTTCGGCTACAGAGCATTTGTCAGCTACTTACGGTAAATTGTATGGCCTAATAGTAGTAAGCGATATAAACCGACAATTTTCACGAAAGGTTTGTAAGAGATGAAGAGTGAGAGAGTAAAAGCATAGCTTGAAGCTTAATGATTCGAGGCATAAAACTGGATCTATGGCGTATAACCAACGCGTGCACATTCTTTTATTTATTTTTTTTTTCATTCCACCGTGGAGTTGCCGGAGAGTGTAGAACCTCTAATATAACAGGGGCAATTATGTATCCATTATAAAGAAACCACCACACATACACATACACATACGTGAGTTGCGCAAGGTAAATACACAGTCGTTGTTTTTTTTCACGATCGGCGAACGGGTGCTAACTCCGTTAAGAAATCCGATCGTCGTTGTATACATACGTATATACGTATATACATACATAATACACATTCTCACAAAGTTTATCTGTATATATTTATATATGTAACAATATAACCACGGGAGACAGAAAGTTCGCGAAAATTAACATGGCGTTTTCCAATTAATTGCTTTATTAACTAAAAACAATCGTACGACTGCAAAAAAATTCACGTACGTGTATACTTACATGTATATGTAAGTATACAGATGTTTGTGTGTGTATGTACAGTAGTTATCAATTAAGCCGTGTACAACGGGTGCGCACATATTAAGTAACCAATGTTCTTTTACAATGTATACATATGTGTACACACATTATATACGAAAGAATATAATGCCTCGTTAATTGCATCAAACTCATTTCCTTTCATTACGCTTATGCAGGGAGAAAAATGAACGCGAGCGGGCGACAACTAGATAAAAACGTAGAAAGCAGGAATCGTGTCTGTCGATCCGTTGCTTTTATGGATAATGAAAAACAACGCGAGGGAGAGAGAGAGAGAGAGCAGTATCGCGATTTTCGAAACAATTGTATCAAGTCTCGTTTTCCAAGTATATTGTATATAAGGACGCATGGACACGTTTTGCAGTCGATCTTATCGATATAATTTCGCAATAGCTTGTGCTCTGTGTCGGACATTCGAGAGTCGCGAGCGCGCTTGCGCTTAGTTCGTTTAATTGGAAAACGCAATCTTCGCACCTCGAGACACTCATTTAAAAAAGTTGCTCATATTTTGAATTATACAGTGGTATAAGCTGCGACGAATCTTCAGAGAGAGAGAGAGAGAGAGAGAGAGCGGATCACTCCTATCATTTCTAAATTATATAAAAAGGCTTGCTATGGGATATTTGACTCTGGAGTATTTGGTGGAATTTCTCATTTATACTTTAGAGTAGAGTAGAATAGAGCAAGTTGCGGTGAAAATTAAACTCGAGTGTACGTCATTATGAGAAAAACTCAAACTCGAGAAACATCATCTAAATCACTCTAAGGTACGAGTGCGATAACAAACATTCAACTTTAACACGATATAATTTACAAAATGTCGAAAAAATATCATTGCAAAAATAAAAATTCGCTCTTTTAAAGTGAATCGTACAAAGCGTGAAACATAGGAGTGAGAATTTTCAGTTTAGCACTTTTAGAATATATATTCTCTTTTTTTTCTTCTCGATACGTACGATGGTAATAATTGTTAATCGCGATGTGTTCTCTAGCGTATCGAAAGCGCAATATGAAATTAAAACATACACAAGAACGATATGAAGCTAATTGATTAATGAAAAAAACATACTAAAATGATAATATTACGATTAAGTATTGTACAAGTCATAAATCAAGCAAACTAAGTCCATTTCAATTTTTACAACCTACTGGCATATCGCATACATCCTAAATCAATCATTTGGCACTCGCACACACACGCACACTCATACAAACACATATAAAAATAACCACAAACATGAATAAATAATCATATATTCGTACTTTGTATCGAACAAAAAATTTCCAAAACCATACAAATCGAGAAAAATCTCGCGAAGAATAACAAGAGTTTTAATAGATATAGAGATATGCAATGGAAAGCATGGAAGAACAAAAACAGATCGAATGTAATTATGTATAGCTTGTACCATTGCAGGGGTTTTAGCTACTGCTAAAACGTGATCTCGTGCAAATATATATCGACAGTTTCTCTCTCTCTCTCTCTCTCTCTCGGTAAACGGCGATCATTTCAAATGTTCCTTACAATTATGCTATAGACATTTCCGTTCTAAAAGATCGCTCCTACCGTCGCGTAAATAGTGTTTCTCTACGCTAAAAGTCGAGCTAGGAAATGAAGAAGAAGAAAAAATATATTCTCAAGCACGCTTTAATGGCTCGCGATAAAATTGTCGATTCTATGATCGACGTGAAAAGCTTAATTTTACGAGTTGAATTTTAAAATCACATACCCGCGCTCGAAAACGCTTTGGATTTTACGAAGTGCCTTAGATGCTCTTCTTAATAACTCTATTATCCGAACGATGCCGTAATCTCGGGGATCACTTACAGTCTTATCAGTCGTGAATATCGGGATACATATGTGTAATTCACTTTATGCCCACCATATATATACACATAATAATGTCAAACCGGACTCTCGGAACAACGCGATTTCTCCCATATATATATATATATATATATATATATGCTATATGCATGTGCATATTGAGGTACACACCCCATTCTTGCAGTGCAGTCAAGTTCAAATGTTAGACGTCCGCCGTGTGTGTATGAGAAAACTACATACTTACGCTGAGATCGATTTCCACGTACACACGTGTTATAACTTATGTAATCGCAAAAGAATATATATGCACACTCTCATGCAGGGACTTGCAGACTTTACGGAGATTTTTTTAATAATTATTTCTTTTGGAAAAACTATTAATTCTCGAGCGTTAATAAATCATCGATTATTCTCCCGTCTAATAATTAAATTTGCCCAACGACTCTACCGCCAACCCATTACTTATATCTACGCAGTCCTTGTACAGTTTACACTCTCACTCTATATACGCACCGGAGATTTTATCGATCTTTCTCTCTCTCTCTCTCCCTCAGTCTCGACTTGGAAAAGAATGAAAATTAACGAGCTGATTTGGAGAACCCGCTTATGTACTCCATGTGTATACATAATAATATACATGCAAATATATAGATATACAATATATATATATATATATATATATTGCATACAGGTGGTACGGGGTTTAATACCGGTAGCCCCGTCTTTGTCGAGCACTTGATTATCCACGGAGGATTGAATTATCGCACGGATCCCTGATAAGAAATTTGCGCCTCGCTTTTCTCGATGCGTATATGTATAACAGAGAGAGAGAGAGAGAGAGAGAGTACAGTATAACTATACAGGAGCAAAGCGCGAGTCGAAAACCCGTTCGGTGAGTTGTCTATATGTATATATATGCATATATGTGTGTGTGCGTGTGTGAGTGTAAGACCGCGAGCCGATGAAATGTGGGGTTTCCCGCGCGTTGAGTGCGTGGGCAAGTGCACTGTGCACGTATATATATATATAATATGAAGGCGTAATAAGGTATATTAGTTTTGGGATGTTTATATTCGATATGGATTAGCTTTCGTCGAGCATTTCATTTTCTTAGCGCTGAGTATTATGCGAACATATGTATGTGTGTATATATTTACGAGCACTAATTAGTCTCATACCAGTTGATTACCAGTAGATTTTCTTTTTATTGTCGTTGCTACTACACGTATATACTCAATGAATTTGCAATAATCCATGCAAAAATTCGTCAAAAATGTCTTATTAAAAATGTCTGTTGCCACGTGAAAAAAAAGTTACAAGTTACCAAATACCAAATACGCAAAATGATCAAATGAATTAGAGCATCGGCGGCGTCCAATCGCTCAAAACAATCTTATCGATCAGAGCACACTCCTCGGATCATTGACGTTCGATTGAACTTGAACAATGCACACATGTGTCTGCTACAGCAGGCCGGGCGCACTTTCGATTTTTCATCCTCCGATTGTAAACGTCGGAACATTAAGGTCGCCCGTTATTCATCATCCTACGTGTAGTTATATGTGTGTATAGATATAAATAAATATATACATACGTGTATAGTGCACAGAGTATAAATGCGGCGATTTTGATTTATAACTCGCGGAAAAAAAGCGCTCGAACGCGCGTGCTCGGTAGCCGAGAAAACTGTTGCAATTGTAACGCGCACATGCGACGAGAGTCAATAACTTATGCAGCGAGTTTCGCAAAATGAAGGGGAGGGGAAAAGTATAGACGCCGGTGTGTGTGCCGGTGTGTGTGCCGGTGTGTGTGCCGGTGTGTGTGCCGGTGTATGCCTATAGATATGTATTTATACGGCATGCATATTGTATATAACAAATATCTATCTGCATATGAATGTGTGTATGCGCGTATGTGGGTACGTAGTCTTATTAGTCGTGATTGAACGACTATTACCGTGAGGTTGAAAAAAATCGCGTTGTCAGCATTGTCAGCATTGTCTCGTTTTCTATACGATTTCTATGTCCTTTTCATTATCTCTCTGTATGTGCAAGCATTTGAATTTATGGCTAAGTACTTTTATAGGGCTGAAGTGTGCGTGGATGACGAAGCTTTTTCATCGTTGCCGAGCTTTTCTCTCTGATTGGAATTGAAGAAAATACTGGGGGTTTAATTTATTACGCTCGAATGGGAGTAATAAGAACCAGCCGCTGAAATTGCATTAACTGTGTTATATATATTTATATAAGCCGCTGCTGCCGCTGCTGCCGCTGCTGCCGCTGCCGGGCGCAACGTTAAGAAATTAGGTGAAACACTGCCAAAGTAATTATACGGCTTAAGTATATTTATATTCTGAAAGTACATTTTGATGAAGTGCGCGCCGCCCGAGAGTTCTCTTTATTGATTGTTAATTGACTCTGTGCAATATTCCAATGACGCACGTACTTTTTATATACATGTCTATATGTATGTGTATACATAAGCTTATATAGACTGTAAACAAAATAAAACATATTTCATGTACACGAGCGCAACGAATTCAGTTATACGTAGATCCATAAAAGAAATGAACGCGAATACTATGTTTACATGTGTGTGCGTAGATACAAGTACATACAAGCCTATTCTATTTATTTTACGTTATCGCCTATATGCAATATATATCGAAAGAACCAGAGAGTTAAATCGAATTTCGTCACGTCGAAAACAACGACTCAAATCTTTAAACTTACCTATATACATGCATACGTATTATGTACAGAGACAATATACCGCAAATATACCGCAAATACACCGCAGTAGCACACGCAGTGCGTATAGTCACTTGGGACCGGGCAGTCGACCTTACTCGTGGCTCTCTGTGCCACGGCTCGAGGCGATCAAGCGCTTTTACGTAATTTTCAGTTGATTTTATAATGGCTAGCAGTAGCAGCAACTCCAAACTATATATATGTATGAATTTGCATGTATACATGTGCTGGCGTTTGGTTGAGTAATGTTTTTGTACTCGCCTTGTCGCGTGGTGTACGTATATATCATGTACAGACACGTTTTACAGCAGTCGATTTGCTAGTTTTAGCAATGCCTTTGCTTCTCGTCGCGAAAGGATAAGAACGAAGATTTGGTTACCAAGACTCTTTCGATACTGGAATTTGAATTTCAATAAGAAACTAACGAGTTGTGAAATAAGGATTCTAAAAAAAGAAATTTATATCAATACATATGCCAAGTTGTATAGAGTAGACTATATATAAGTATATATTTATAATATAAATATATGTAGTAGAAGAAGTAATTTCGTTTTTGATAATAGAATAATTTATGATAATTCAGCTTGAATTTGTGAACGTTCGATTGAACAAGGATCGAGTGGAAACATTTCGGCTTCCAAAATAACAAGGTAATTACCTACCGATAAAAAATTGCAATTTTTGCAAATATCCAAACTACGTTTGAAATCCATAATTGTAGAGAATCATTTTGTTGTTATTATTATTATTATTATAACGCATGAATAAGGAAATCACTCACTGTGAGTCTCTCCCACTCGTTACGCAATATCTAACGAGCTATGAAACAAATAATGACATTTTTTTCTCTTTCTCTCTCTCCGTATAGACCGCGTATCGTTAACGAGTCTCGCTGATAATAGCTAATTCAATTGTATTTTTATCGTCGTCAATTTTCCATCGTCGCGCATATGCTTGCAATTTGTATAATCTCCCGGTCAAAGTACATGAAAAATTATTCAATCTATTGCGACCGAACAGTCTGACCAGTGCAAGAACGTTACTACTGGTGCTAATAAAAACCGCAATCGCGTCGATTTAGATATAGCTCCAATCAAAAATATAGACTCCAATACGAAAAGGCTCATCCAAACCACGCCTGGCCCTCGGCCATATTAATCGAATCACCCACTGACTCTTTCTCCCATTCATAACTTTCATATATACATATATATATATATATATATATACATATATATATGCATGTGTGTGTGTGTAGTAATTCGCTAGAGGCGAATGCGCGCAAGATACGGGCGTCGAACAGCGTGCGGTGCACTGCAAAACTGTCCCTTTCGCCTGCGGCTGCGGTACTGCGTATATCCGGTACAGCTATACATATACATACATGAATATATATATGTGTGTGTGTGTGTGTGTGTGTGTACATGCCTCGCGACGGCGGCTGGTATACACAGCTCCCCAAGGTCCCGCTTTTATCGCATTGTGCAACGACCGCAAGCTAGAGTGAAATATATGTATATATAGACCCGCACGTGAAAAGGATTGATCGACGAGGATATCTGAATGTTTTTTTTGTTTTTTTTTTGTTTTTTTTTGTTTTTTTTTGTTTTTTTTTGTTTTTTTTTGTTCTTTTTTCTCTAAGATATTTCATGATTTTTAATGGATAGAAGAAGATTAGGATTTCCGCGATGGCCTTCGAGCTGAGCGCGCGTAACGTTATCTGACGTTTGTGTGTGGCTGCGAAATGTCGAAAAAAAAAGAAATGGTGTTAACAGCTGCTTCGAAGAAGAAACAAATCACGTAGAAGCTCAAGAGCTTGTTAGCGCTACGTCTACAATTATTATCGTTCGCGCGGGTAAAGCATCGCATTGCTTTGCTATGCTCGCAATAAGCACACTGCCGAGAGATAGTAATAATAAAAAAAAGGCTGCCAAGGTAGGTCTTTCAACCCGGAAATCCGCTGGATAAGACCCGTGAGTCATCTTTCAGAGTGGGAGTGATGCGCAGTTCCAGTTTGTTGTGCACTACATTTTTGGCATATACGTACATGGTCTTTTTTTACCTTCGGAACGAAAGGGGGGAGGACACGAGTGAAAGTATATGTAAGAGTCGAGTGTCTCGAGTGCTCGTATTGTGTGTGCGTTGAGTCGAGGCATGAAAACAATTTGGGTCAATCTTGCGGTTGTTGGACTTGATAAGGCGGTTTGTTGCGCTTAAAAACGAGTTCGAAATATATCCGGCATAATAGTTTTGCCACGATGTTTGTATAAAGTGCACGTTTTCATATACTTCCCTCGAGATAAATACAAAGTACAGAAGTAACAACGTTTCGCTCCGCTGATTTTATACTTTTGTAATTTTAAACTGCTACTTATTACCCGTACGTATAGCTATATATACACATATATATCGTTGACATTAAACGTTCTCCGTATACGCCAATTATACACACCAAGCAGTAATCAACGATTGCGTAGACGTTTCGAAAAAATTCGACGACAAAACCGAACGATAAAGAGCTATACAGAATATCTGGCCGTCTATATACGCACGATTGAGAACGAGCGGCTATCTATACGCGCGCTTATGTCCCCATGCCGGCGTTTATCTGCTTAAAGGTATTAGAGAGCTCGGGATGATTGCTTCCTGGATCGGATAGGAGAGCTGCCGCCGCAGCATTTGCGCCGCCCTGGCACTTCACCCGCATAATCGCGGCCGGCCACAACCTGCAGCCGACGAGTTGTCGGATGGGTGTTGTTAGACCGTCAAGTGCGCGCGCGACTTCTGATGCTTCGGATTCTATGCGTGGGAAGAATCATGGAGAGTAGTTTTGTTTTTTTTTTAATTTCCTATGTAAACCTCTTGCAATGTGGGATTTAAAATTACTTTCCTTTATCTTTAAAATTATTGAGATGGACTCGACGATTGCTAATTTATTCGCGGGGATTGGCTCAAGTAGATATATCTGTGTTGAACGTTAGGCATTTGCGACATTTTTTTAAATTCTTTTATACACTTGTGTTTTTTTTATGTTCGAGGTATATGTGACGTATATATATGTGTAATGGGCAATTGTTATTTGCACGGATAATTTTTACCTTTTTTTTTAATTTTTTTTTTTAATTTCTGTTACTGCACAAAAAATTGATTATAAATTAAAAATTAAAAGATCGATTTCGCTTAAGGGACAAAGTTACTATTTGAAAAATGATACTAGCCACTTTTTATATGCCGTTTTTATTGATCCTATACATAAGTTACCTATACATAAACATAGGATATAAGTAAAAATTTTTAAATTAGTATTCCATAAATTGTATCAGAATATAAAGATAAAATAAAGATCTCTTGTTAAATGTTTAATCAAGTTATATAATAAAATTATTTAATTTATCATTGATACTCGCACAACACAGGGTTTAAGTTATTACATTACATTAAGTTTTTTAATACTAAAGAATATTTATTTTTATTTAAAAATGTGGTTCAAACCATCAATGCACCGGATGCAATTGAGGGAAATGGCAAAATACATCAATTTCAACAATATTTCAATAATTATTAATTAGACCTAGAGCATCGATAAACAGATGATTAAATCCAATATAAACACGTTTAATTGCCGCAGTGTCGTATAGTCACGATTCATTCGTGCAAATCAATCGTTCTTATACACACACACTCACACACACACACACACACACACACACACACACACACACACACATATATATATATATATATACATATATATACATTCGATACAAAGATGCTTCGTAGTATATATATATATACTACGAAGCATCTTTTTCTTCCTCTCTGTCTTTCTATCTCTCTGAGCCTATTTTCACTGAAGATGCGCGGTAATTGCTCTCCGAGAAGCAATTTTTTGCTGCGCACCGATGGTAATCTCGTTTATGTTTTGTCTACTGGAAACAAAGGATACAAGTGTTTGAAAATGTATGAGTAGCTACAGACAATAACCCATCCGCAATCTCCGCCTTGAAATCGCGCGATTCGCCAACGATAACTCGGACACTTAACATATCGAATCATCTCCTCCGGTACTCTCTTCTCTCTCTCTCTCTCTATATATATATATATATACATACATAGTATCTCGCACATATATACAATCCTTCCCGAGAGAGAGAGAGAGAGAGGGAGTCTGCATTATTTCAAAACAAGCAGCACCTTTTTAATATTTCACATAATCGCCGTCGTCGCCGAGAAACATTCCCGCGGCTGTATTGAGAGAAAAACTCGTTCGGTGACCAAAAAAAGCGACCGGTACCGAATAAATCGGCATTATATTTACTTTTATGTATAATGCCGATTTTCTATATGCAGGACATATCGATGCGCGCTCGTCGACATCGTTATTGTTATTATTATTATTATTTCAAGACGGCACCGTAAGAAGAGGAGAAATAAGACGCTGTGACAATCTGTCGTCGCAGCAGGCGGGATGTTGCGTCGTGGGAGAAAATGCTCTGTATATCTTAAAGATTTCTTCAAAGGTGGCGACAAGAAAGGCTCGAACTATTACCGTGGAATTATCGGTGAAAAGAAAAAAAGGAATATATATAAGAACTTCAAAGTATATATATATATATATATATATATATAATACGAGTGGAGCTGTACGTGCGTATGTACATAATTGTTTTGCACTGTAGCGCCGCGCGATAAATCGCCAGGCGGTTTCGTCAATTTCGCAAAGCACTTGTATCTAGATATATATATGTGTGTGTGTGTGTGTAATGTATCTTGTACAGACGCGTGTGCAAACGCGTAATGAGGCAAGGGACATTTCAGATATTATGTCGAGATAGTAAAATCTTTTAAGAACTGAACTACGCGCACTCGCACAAACTTACGTAACTAAACATTTTTTTTCTATTCTTATTTTTAAAATTCTTTGCATATTCTTATACACACATATATATATAGGCGAAAAATCAAGTAAAACTGGGCGATTTTGAAAAATTCTCAAGCAGTACAAAAGAATTTTTGCAAATTGTTACGTCAATTCGTATAGAATGTGGAAAAATGAATTTCGTTCCATTTAAGGAGAATTTACACTTATTCCCTTCCTGTAATTTGAATATTTGTAACAAAATATTTTACATTATTATTACTTAATATACAAAACTAAATATTTTCTTATAGATCTATAGTAAAAAACATCATTTTACATAAGAATCAGAATTCGACGTTATCGTTCCTCGCTAAGATATAATTAGCATATTCCACTAACAAATTAAATATAACAAATAACATAATAATCTATAAAATACAACTTGAAAATGAATCAAGCATTAGCTTATGCTAATTATGCCTAAAGGCCAATCACATCAACTTCTGATAGATCTTAATTTTATTAACTTTCTAATAATATTACATTGTTTATTAGAAAAATGCAAAGTTCAACACTAAGAAGGGACGTAATGTAAACCCGCCTTAGAATAAAAAAACATTTAAAATACTGATAGATATAAAGCAGTGCGTTACATCTAATCCCCAACTACGTATCAGAGAGATCTCAACTCCCATCAATCGCTCGGCTGTTTATCCGAGCGACGACACAGAGGACAATTTTAATATTAAGAGCACGATTGGACATCGCATACAGGGTCCGGTGCGTGTCGTTGCTGCGCGATCCCATTAGCTATTCCATGTGTGTATGTATATAATATATATATATATATATATATGTGTGTGTATGTGTGTGTGTGTAGAAGCTACATTGTATGCTAATGAGCATTTATAGTCGGTGTGCGATCCGCACTTATGTCTCGTTACGATATATCGGTTGGTCATACACACGGCTAACCGAATATTTCACGATTTTTTACGGACGTATGATTCTATTAACGTCGCAAAGTATGATAGATAATCCTCAAGCGATGACCATTGTATTTTTAGCCAAGCGAAAAAGGTGAAGGTAAGCCGCGTTCGAGCACGCGCGGATCAATGGGAGGTAGGAAAAAATTTGTCCTACAAAGACTAACTCTTTAACGGCTGTCAATGAAAATGCAACAAGACGAACGACGAGACTTGACGTTCGTAATTTTTTTTGTATTTTTTATTCTTCTCTCTCTTTTATTTAGCCAAACAGCTTTGACGATTAATCAAGTCACACCTGAATCCGTTTGAGTGTGCATGAGAGAGAGAGAGAGAGAGAGAGAGAGAGACAGACAGAGAGAGAGAGAGAGACAGACAAAGTTAATCCTTGAAAAGTCCACGATCATTAATCAATTTACACTTTGATGAACTATGCGAATTTGCTACGATTATTATTTTTCATTTTTTTTCTTCATTCAATAGATTTGTAAGAAAATTGTGAACGGACATCGTTGAAAATTTGCTGCAAATGAGCTTATTTCAGCAAAATGTAAGCAAATAAGCCTTTTTCACTACCCAAACACTTGTTATTATTTTTAGCCCAACAACAACTTATACGTGACCCCTTGCTAATTAACGCAATAATTGTTTAATAATCAATTGCATTTTAAATAAATTCCAATAAAAAACTAATTGGAAATAGTATATGAATCTCGCGATAGATTACCGTAAACAATGTATAAATTAAAGAAGAAAGAAATCAAATTAGAAAATATTCAAGAACTTATTGAAAGAACAAGTTAAAAAGAATTTTTAATATGCGTGATCCAATTGTTGTATGAAATGTATTCACGTGTAACCACGTCTTCCACTCGACGCATCCCCATGACAAAACAAAAAAAAATCATCGCCGTTGGATTATGTATATCGGAAGGAGGTCCGCGTCGTTTTACCGGAAGAAAGAGAAGACAAGCCGATGAAAAGTCGAAGAGTAGATTAAACAATGGCAGAGTGAGAAGTCAAGTCGAAAGCGTATGTATGCGTGCGTCAGTGTGCATCCGTACATGAGACAGAGAGAGAGAGAGAGGATGACGATGAAAAAAAGAATTACTGCAGGCATAATGAAATAATAATAAAAGTGACAGGACGAGAGCATATACGTGTGTAACAGAGGTTGAAAAGAAGGGAGAGATGTTTTATACAAAGAGAAAAGAGCGAAAGAGAGAGACCGATTTGTTTGTCAATGTTCGGACAAACGGCTCACAAATAGCACTATGAATGAAGTCTCTTCTTCGCGTTGTCGATTCATTCGAAAAAATGCGGTCAATACGTTTTCTCTTAGTTGTATATCGTACCGTTCGAAATGATAATGAAAAAAATGTCTATGCGTATGTGTGTGCGTATACAAAGTGCAGTGCGGTTCATTGTTCAAGTTACCAGTGGTAATAAAGAACAACAATTAGATCCGTTATTACGATGGTCTAATAAACATACGCATTATGCAACGAAATATATATATGTTATATTTCGAATGCGGCGACGACGTACATGTATATGTGTATATAGCTCTCGAAAACAGGCACAAGGAAGAGATAACATCTCTACTTTCGGAGAGTCTCTTGAATCGCGTGACGAGCAGATTCTCGCGCGTGGGTCGACGAATTCCTTGCACGAGCCACCTGACATATAGACGAGCTTGAGAAATTTCACGTTTCTGCCATCATCTTTTCAACGTGTCCCTTACAGTTTTTACAGAATAGAAATGCTGAAATTTTCACTACTTTTTCATAGTAAAACTAATTTGCACTTTCAATTGAAATAGTACTATTTCTCAATGATTTTACTTCAGACTCTACTTAACTTTACTTTCAATATTGATAATGAATTAGTGAAATTAATTATGCAATATAATTACGTGAACATTAGCTGTTAAAAATATGTTTTTGGTATGAAATTTCTCTTTTTTAAATGAGTTTTACCGTTTCGATTTGCAACAAGTGTAGATAGCGATTTTTAAGCCTGACAATCACACTTTTTAAAAAAGAATTATTTTTCTAGTGTGTATACTGACTATCAAAATATCGATACCCATTATTACCGAGGCACACATTAATAATATTTAGAAACCGTTAATAAAATTACATAACTAAATGTTGTACAAAATGTTGACATTATCGAAAAATGGGTAGAGAAAAACCCAGTAGAGAAAAACATATGTTTTCGATGTATAGGTCTAACGTTCACAAAAGAAGAAACAAACAAAAAATTAACATCACTGCATCAGCTTTATTATGTACATTACACAGTGCAGCACGCACGTATATAAAAAACTTTTCATAAGAAAAAGAAACAAATGCATCTGAAAAGTTAGACGAGAAAAAAATCTGTACCAGATTTACCACAAAAGGTCATCCTCATCATCGGAAGACCAAATACAGTCCATAATCAACCTCTGACCCACACCTCACTTTCATAATCTCGCGTTTGTCTCGAGAGCGGTGTATATACCAATGTCTCTCGCGTAACTGTCCTGAACAAAGCCATGTGTGTTTCATCCAGAAAGTTCCCGAGGAGATGAAAGAGACTGAGAGAGACGCCGTTAAAACGTGCACAGGCGCCTCTTCGATTTTATATTGTGCAATGTGTATCGGAGAGTACGTGGTTGATGATGATAAGGATCAGCAAAGAGGTTTACGAGGTACAGAAAGGTGCGTAGGTGTTTGAACTCGTTTATGCAAAATTACCTAGCTGCAGCTTAGTTCTTCTCATTATTCCCAATATATATATATACACACACACACACACACACACACACACACACTATAATAAAAGTATATTTAGCAAGAAAATTAACGCGATTCATATAAGCGAACACCTACGATTTTCAACTCAGGGAATATGCCTTATTTGTTGGTCTCGATTACACTGACTTACGAGGCAAATAGAAAATGAAAAAAAATCAACTCCAGTGCAGATATTTCAGATTTTAAATTTAATTTACTTGTATCCGATATATATATATAAGTACATCCTTAACACATCGAACCCGAGAGATACGTGTTAATACGCGCGCCAGCCTAGTTAATGATAAGCGATTACTTTGAAAAACGAAAATAAAAAAAAATAAAATGACGGAATTGATTCGCCGACATGATCTTACGGAATTTCCCGTGAGCGCGCGAACGATCGCGCATCTAAATCCATCCTGATTACTCATTTGGTCACGAGCGTCTGGGAAATGAATTTAGAAAATAAGCCGCAACGGATCCCTAACGAGTCTATAAAGCAAAGTATGCAGAAAATGAAATGGAAATTTGTATCGGGTTACACGTTCAGCCTTACAGCTATAGACATTTTTCCGAATTATAATCATTATCGTATATAGGTTTTTGTGAAAGTTCGCCAATGCCGTATCGGAATATTTAAAATCATCAGCCTGCGTTTGAAATTTCATGTGTATTTACATTTCGATCCGTGTAATTTCAGTTGTAAATCGTCGAGCTTCCTACGCGAGCAAGAACAAAAAATTATGTTTTCGCATCGCGGATACATCTGATTCAGCAAGAATTTCGGTCTCTCAGAGACAAAGGAAATATACATCTCCTCTCGACTACCGATTAGAGACTCTTTTTTTCCAAATTCTCAGGACCGCCTCGAGGGATTCATCTCTTGATGCGAAACAATGTTAGTGCTGCATGTGTGTGTGTGTGTGTGTGTGTGTGTGTGTGTGTGCGTATGTATTGAAAGCGATGTGTGCGAGAGGATGAGCCTGGGTGTGGCCGGGAGAGAGAGGCAGGAAATTTCTTCGATTCCCGGAACGCGAGATCTCCTCCTACTCTCGACGCTGGAGCAAATTTGTTCTGTTCTTGTTTTCGAGAGAGAAGAACGAGAGAGGGAAAGCAATCAAATTACCGAACCCGCGCAGTTTTGTGGGTTATGATTTCGCTGGAGTCTGCTTGTAGAATTATTTTCAAGTTTGATATTGTAAAAAAAATCTTTCTAATTCAAACTTAATAATCGTTAACGATCTAGCGATACGCTTTAGAATGACTGTAAGGCATACGAAACTGTATTTTAGAAAACTAGAAATTTTATAGAAATATTATCATTACTTAGAAGACTAGTATAAATTATGAATATATGTATTTAAGCTTATTAACAATGAAAATATTATTTCATATAATAAGAATTTATATATTACAATACGTAGGTGGAATTTTGTATTTAATCAGATTTAGACCTTTCTGGTACGTAAAACCGGATTAAATCTGAATTGATGGAGTTCTTATCATGCATATATATGTGTGTATATAAATATATATAATATATATATATATATATATATATATATATATTAGTGCTATTAGCATTTATACTTTTACATATAATTGTTTATGTTGCAGTATATATTTTTTTATTATTTTTATAACTTCATTATTTATTTAATACCGGTAAAATATCTTCGAATTACATGGTAATAAAATTTAAATATTTAAAAAATATTGCCAGTTAGTCCTTGAGTTTTCAGTTTATTATTTTTCTACTCGCAAATATTCAAAAAAATATAGTATTTTAGTCTTTTATAAATCAAAGCCTTTGTCGTTTCTCCTTTTCAGAACTGATTTAAAAATTTCGTAGCACTTGAAATAATTAAAAACCACGAGGCTATTTATTATATTCGTTACTCTTAGTCTCAGTAATTTGTTTTAATTTCACTAGATAATCTTTTATTCAAAATCTTATTTTATAAGTTACATTGAATAATCTAAATTTTCAAGCCTTTTTATAATTTATTGTAATTGTTCGAATACATTGTCATGAGCGCTGGATTTTAAATTCTCCTTTCAAGAACTGATTTGAAAATAGCTTCCTCAATTAAGTTCCGTAAACAAATTAGCAAAACAAACAAAAACTAATAAAATATCGTTCTCACATCTATCCCTTCCTTCAAATTACTAATCTCTTATCGTCAACAGCATGAGACTTCAATCGGATTCCCAAAGCCAAACATAAATCTCAACTAACTATGTACGTGGTCGAGTGAACAAATCCACAGAACGACCCGTTAGAATATTATTGTTTTACAAGCGCCTAATAAGAAGAAACCCTCCTAATAAGAATTCACGACGACTATGTATGTGCACGTGTTGGCCAATTACCACTTATATATACATACGTACATAAACATATATGTACACGTGAGTGTCCTCGCGTAGAGGAAGACGAGTGATTTGCGGTTTTGGGGACCCGGGCTAATTGCGAGAAACTTGCGGCTCTAGAGTTCGGCCGGAAAAATGCATTCGCAGCTGCTGTTCGCAACGGTCTTCTCTCGCGAGCTCGCTGCCTACGCCTTTTCTCGAGATGGTTCATACGATGGCCTGCAGTAGACTTCGCGGTTTACTCGGCCTGCTTCTCGAGGACTTGGCCGAGAAAAATTGTATTTTCGGATGAAACACTACGGATCTACGTCTTCTACGTCTCTCTACGTCTCTCTACGTGTCTGTGTATGTGCAGTATAGAAACAGATGGATATTCGAGTAATATACGATTAATTCTCGTACGTTTTTTAGTCATCGAGTACCTGCACTGAAAAAATTCAATTCCTTTTATTAAAAGACTACAAGAAAATATGGACATATTGGCCAGAAAAACGTACTACCTAAATTCTATGGAGGCTACAATCTTTACATGTACTTAACATTAAATAAATATTTACTATTCATTGAACGAAAATTATTATTGATAAATATTTGATTAAATAGACGGACTCTTAATTAATTTGAAATTCCCAATATATTTATTGATAGAATTGAGAAAGAATAATTTTAAACAAATTATATTTACTACGATTAAATAGTTACGTAAATGAATTTTTTCGATTTACAAATTTATTATTACATATTACATATTCTCTGTACTCGAGCTAATTTTTTATTTACTATGCTTTCTAAGTAACCGTTTAATAACAAAAATTTTACTTTTAAATAAATTGTTTCTACTTTCAAATACGCAATTTTTTGAATATACCGAAAAATTCGTACCAAAATTGGTAAAATTCTTGCAAGTCTTTTCAAGAAATCATTGTTTGAAATGGAAGGAACATTTTTTTTCATCCTATGATTCCTTTTCAGGGACTCGAAGAATATGAAATGTAAACGAAATCGTATTACTAGAATATCCATCTGCTTTGGCGAACTATTTGAAATTTGCGATTGGTACCATTTGCAACAGATAAACGCGAACCGATTTAAATCGCGATCGACGAATATCGATAAAAATAAAGCAGGTAATCAGCAAGTCCTCGGCTGCAGGAATAAGAAGAAAAAAGAATAAGACTATCGGGTAAACGTGATAATTTGGCGAAAATTTGCGCATCAGGACCTACCACGTCCCTCGGCAGTGATGCAGCAGCCGCAGAGTCCGTCGAGGTATCGATCGGTGTAGCGAGCTTTAGCCGCCGCTGCCGCCGCTGCCGCCGCAATCGACTCGCGCAAATGCGGTCGGCCATGCGGGCTCCTTTAGCCTTCCTCTATGTACCATCCTCTCACTATATACATATTCTCCTTGCGCGTGCGAAAATCCGATTTTCCGAAAATTGTCTACCTTTTGAAGCCTCTTATTATTATCATCGCTGATTCGCTTTCCGGATAAAAAAAACAAGATTCATGCGAAAGGAGGAGAAAAAGGAATGATTAATACGTTTGAAATTTATATTCCAAAGGTTAACCGAGTCGCAAACTATCGCTTTCACCGCAAGCGTTTCGGGTCGAAAATAGCATTACATGCGTTGGGAGAAAAAGCGCAAAGTGAATCAGCAAATAGGTTCATCATCCTCAGCCGAAATCAAGAGAGAGAACGTAAATCCGCTCGTAAAAGTCAGTCAATTGGAATTGACTCATCGGAGCGTGTATCTACAGATCTACACCCGCGCTAAAGAAACTGGTGCACGCGTAAAAAAAATTATTATAATAGAAAGAAGAAAATTTCAATCAAACCACACGAATTTTTCTGCATCTACTGACGCGGACGAATAGAGCTTGCGAGTGTTCGTATATATAAAAATATACAAAGCGAAGAAAATGTAATCACTAAATCTTTATCACTGTCGTATATATATATATATATATATAATATATATAATATATATAATATATACATAGAATAAGGCTATTGGAAAGGAGGGGAAGGGGAGACGTTTTAAGCCACTTTGGAGGCATAAATAATCCTATTAAACGTGTCACTGCTCGTGTCAACAATCTGACAACCGACAAGATAGGAGAGCGGCGATACCCTCGATGCATGCGTAGCTGTACTCCCTCTCTCTTTTACACGCTTAGCCGATTTTTTTTCGTCGCTACTGAGCGAATTGTTCCTTTCTCTTTTTTTTATGCTTTTTACTTCTGAACGTCTATGCGTATGTGCGTATGTGCGTCATATAAATATAGATATCGAAAAAAACTCGTTCTAACGTTTGACAACAACATTGTGTTATTAAATTTAATATTAAAATATTGAAAAACAGCAACAATTACTAAGTGTTTTATTTCTGGCAGTGTGTATTAACTTTTACTGCTTTTTACTTCTGAATTTAAATGCGTATATGTGCTGTGAAGGTATATTTAAGAAAAATATCTCGTCTTATTGTAAAAAACGTATAAAAGTAAAAATATAATCAGAGTTTATTCGGGCTAGATTCATTAAACTAGTGTTTAAACAAAGAAATGGAAAAGAAATTTGTCTACGTTAAACAATACTACGTTTGATAATAACAATATATATATATATATATATATATATATATATATGATGTAGAGAGCTTGCAAGCGAACAAACGTAGGTTAATTAAATGTTGACTGTTTTCGCGCTATGTACGATCTCGTAAACAACTGTCGATATTTCCCGAGAGGTCAATAATAAATTTTCCTTTGAAAGCGCGAAATTTATTTCTGCCAATCAAACTGACGCAACACCGCTTGGAAGATAAATTTTCTTCTTCATTCTTTCAGAATATCTCTCTCTCCCTCTCCCAACAAATGTATGCAAAATTATACGCTTTTGATAGCCACCTTCTCCATTAGCGCATTTTATAACCCGGTAATCAATGTTTATTGATGTGTAGTCACGGTAGCTCGTTACGCGTTAAAAAAAACCAACTATACTCGTGGGAGTTGAAAAAAAAAGAAAAAAGAAAAAAGAAATATATATAAATATAAATATATCATACATATGTTATAACATACATATATAGCAAGAATAGATGGATATCGCTGACGCTTATTAGAAATGTATCTGTGATCTCGGATGGTGGTATTCGCGCTTATGTGTCACGAGAGTACAATTTTACAGATGGTCTTGTAATTTACGGCTGTACCAGTGTGTAAAAAATCATATTTCACCGCGAAGTTATGTTTGTTTACATTTTAATCTCGGCTTAATTGGGAAATAAATGTGTACTGAGTTACGAAATGTATATTCACATATGTGTATACAAGCATAATTAAAACCTCTTTGCATTCTTGCATAGCAAGCCTTTCACAAAGAATAACTTTTATTTCTTTATTATTTAGTAAATCCACGTAATATAGGAAAGCTCGATAAGTCAAAGCTATTTTAGCGAAATTTCTATGCATACGTATATAAAAAAGTCATGGTATTTCCGGGGCTTAATTCCACAAGGAAATCCAATTAAACGATCAGTCGCGATAATTGTCGCGAAATAACAATTTAAAGTGCTTGATTCATGCCTGATTCACCTTTGCTCTCGTGTGAACAAAAAAACAGACCAATTTCTTATCGGCACGCGGTGTAACTGAATTAAAATAACCTAACACGAATAGATTTTTCCGTCAATAAATCACGAGGATTTTCCGCGAATAAATACGAAATACATAAATACGCGTCTATTCATTCCATTCTCTCTCTTACGTACACGTGTATCTCTTGTAGGTATAGTATAGGTGTGTATAACGCGTATGTAACGCGGGTATATTCTTCAACGTACAAATACGAGTCATTAAATCTCGTTTACAATAATTATACCGTCAAACAACGCGCACGCGCGAGCGCAACAATGCAAACATAATCCTTTTTCCAAGAAACTCGCTGTATAATATGTGTGTACACATATATTTATAGAAAAAGGTCATTCGCATAAAACTCTGGCGCGAGCGCGATTTTTCGCAAAACCGGTGCCGACGACGGCGACGGCGACTGCAATTAGAGACAGTCTCTCTCTCTCTCTTTCATGCTTTGAGCGTATATAACTGGCCAAAAAAGGCGTAGCGCCGTAAAGAAGCCGCTCAAGCTGCTGCTGCTGCTGCGTAACTGTTTGCAAAATCTGCATTCGTTCATACGTGAGTTTGATAGACGCCGGACGTTTGATACGACATAGGACATGTGTACGTTTGTATAAAAAAGAGAGGTATATGTATACAAGGGTAGAATCAAGATAGTCTGAAGACAGTATGCAGACGTGCGTTGTTTTGTTGAAGCATTATGGACTCGAGCCGAAAGTCCGAGAGGGTTTATCTATTATGGTGTGTGACCAGTTCGTGACGTGTGTGGCTCGACTTCTTTCTCTGGGGTCAGCGACTGAGAGGCTGCGGGATTATGAGAAAGATTATGAGCTTTTCACGGCAAGTCTAAACATTTCAAGTATTTCAAGTTAAACTAATATTTTTTTGTATTCATTGTTATTCAAAGGGAAGAGACTTGAACCGCGTGTGTTTGATTAAAAAAAAGCATTTTAACTAACTGCCCTACTATTCGATAGGTGGCGCGTCTGGTCAAATAACCCTGAAGTGGTGAAATCACGGCTTTAGAATTTTTTAAAATATTAAATATTACTTTTTAGCTGGAACGTATTTCATTCGCTTCGAACGGTTATTCTTTTCAGTGTAAATCAAGTATTGACAGTATTGATATGTTCCCTTTTTTTATAAGTGGGGACCGACAATAATAAAGCCGACTATGACCTGTTTTGTTTATAAGAATTATGACTTTAATTTTACGATAAGTGAGATTAAAAAACAATAATAACAACATGAATGGATTATTATTAATATCGAATAGCTTGCTGATTTCTATTTTTATCTCGGTCTTTCATGAGATAAAAAGAATGAAGCGCAGAATCCGTCGTTAAATAATGCTTGACACGAAAATTAATTTTCAATTATTTCATTAAGAATAACAAATATGAGACGAAAACTATGCGAAATGTTAATCTTATCACTTTAATTATTGCATTTAATTATTTTATGAGGATAAATTTATACTTAACGTGTAATGTACTAAAATGTAAAACTATAGTTAAAGTTTCAACTGTGTACAAAGAGAAATATATTTTTTAAACATTCGATTTAACCGCGAAATTTTGAATTAGATAATTTCGTATTGTATGAATTATTATTAAAAAAAAATTTGTTTAATTTTTAACTACAACATAATAAAATCCGTATAACCTTTGTATTTGAATTTTTCTGATTGATACATAAGAAATTGATTTATTTTACAAATGTTATCAATACAGTCCATAGTAAACGTCAAAGTTCACATAGTAAATATTCGAAAACAAAGTCACGTCGAAGAACAGTTTCTTGAACTCGACTGCTCAAAATAAATCACATCTCAATTAAAAGCCAGACTGTTCCGATGAAAAGAATCGAACCGCGAGCAACGTGACGAATATTCCGATATCATTCAATATAGACATGTGCATCATATACATGTGCATATATAACATTGTTCTATATCTCTAACTCGTAAAGAAAGGATTGATTTTTTACACGTGATTTTTCAGTAAAAAATTTCACAGGCACATCGTCTTAATGAAGTGCTAGCAGTGCTGTTATCATCTTTACGACTTGGCTTTTACGTTCTTTTGTTTCTATTTCCAGGTAAGCAATCTAAACGAATCAAAAATACACAGGCAACGAAAGAAAGCCAACTAGTATGTCTTGAGCATCTTGTTCCTCAACGAATTCATAAATACAACCAAATAATATTATAATTTTTTAAATTTAAATATATACATTCTTGTCAAACCAATATCATTGACCTGCGGTCTATCGGTAATCGATTTATTTCTTGCAGTGTTTATCACGCATGTTTTAAAATTTGGATGTTCATTAATAAAAAAAACATGAAATTCTTCTATGTTTTCAATAATTTCCAACGTTTCGACGTCTTTTTGGACTGGTTAACAATGAAAATCGAAATAATTAAAAGTGTATTTTTGAATCATTTTAATATCGAGAACATAGTTAAAAAAACTATTTAAAAAATGCATTTTTTGTCCATTTTAAAAATAAACTCTTTGCGGTCAGTTTGATAATATGAAGAAATTTTTTAAGTCAGTATCTATACGTAGCTGTTTTACTAATGTAATTATGGTTAGTTTACACGTATTGTTTTTGTTGAAGCCTCATGAAACAGTTGACTACTTTCCACACACCTATGCATTATATTTCATAAAAGAATTGTCGATTTTCCTGTCGATCTTAAGATATACTCATTGACAAAACCTAAACAAGTATATACATTCATTTTAAAACTGATTTCAAGTTCATCGTATACGTCGGCGGCATAGAAGAAAAAGATCGATTCCATCTTCCCCCGAAGTTAGAATACTGTGGCGAATTGGAGCATGCGGCACAGAAATCTCGAAAAAAGCCTCTCTTCCAACGAGAAAAATCGAGAGCTCCAATTCCCGACCTCGTCCCGTCTTTCGCAGGACACGCACATAAAGCTTCTCGAAACATAGAGAGAAGAAAGACGATGAGCTGCCTGATAACAAAGCTTTCTTTATCTCTCGGATATTTCGCCCCTCTGGGCTAATAAGGCTCACCGATTTTTCTTTCTCGGATTTTACGCTCTTTACGTATATATACGAGAGAAAGATATACCTATATAGACATATTATAGAACGTCAGTCCGAAAATCGTTAACAAGTAAGCG
This sequence comes from Apocrypta bakeri, assembly GCA_018906985.1. Classification (NCBI taxonomy): domain Eukaryota; kingdom Metazoa; phylum Arthropoda; class Insecta; order Hymenoptera; family Pteromalidae; genus Apocrypta; species Apocrypta bakeri. The sequence continues at coordinate 245,906 of JACCIA010000005.1, read as the reverse complement.
AACGAACGGAATTCGTCGTTTGAAAAATTGAAAAAAGGGGACCGGTTAATTAAAACGGTAGCGACGCGTCACGTATGAAGTATTGTTTGATTGCAAAGCGAGAGCGCCCGCGACATTCAAGTGTGTCTGACGAATGCGCGCGCTTCGTTTGAATAAGAGAGAGAGAGAGAGAGAGAGAGAGAGAGAGACTTTACGGAGGCTGGACAGTTAGTTAGACACGCACCAATAATGTCATCGCGTTTTTCTAAAGACGGATAACTATATATCCGATGAAAAATGATCGCTTTAAAAAAAATATATGTTCAAAGAGAAAAACTATACACGTACTGTATCTCGTTTATCGTGAAAAAATCTTTCAAGACATAAACGGTTCCTTTGAGACGAGCGAAATCTCGCGTCGAATTACGTACGAGTGCTGTACGAAAACCAGTCAGCAACCACACGTTTACAACTCGAGCTTGTCATACAAGCGAATAAACATAACGCGAATAAAAGAAAGAAAAGAAAGAAAAGAAAGTGAAGAAGAATCGGTAGTTTCTTTCGATATCGAAAACACGAGTCCTATTATTCTTATTATTCTCTGCATAGCGTGTCTTTTTCCTTTCGAACTAATTATTAATTACAGAAAATATTTTATTTAAAAAAATAATAAATGAATTCGAGATAAATAAATAATTTCGAGTTTTACGTTGATATAAGCTAAATCATAGCGATATCTCTTTCCGATTAATATTCATAAAAGCGCGTCTCCTTCTCTTCTCAATCTCCTAAAACACACAGAGAAAGATCGCCGGCCGATTTCGGATGCACGCACGCGCACATACGCATAACGAGGGCTGAGCGAGATTCTTCTCTTCGTTTTTTTAAGACCATATATAATACATAACCAACGCATTCGAGATGATTTGAGATTGTTGGCCAGCGTTGTTCTTTGACGATAAATCGCTCGTGTACTTAATCCTGCGTATTTTTACTACCTCAAAATGCTTGGACGCTTGGACATAGTAAGATTTTTAAGTTTCATACAACACTCTTTTTGCTTTTTGTAGTCCTCTATATCAGTAAGATATCACATTTGTATTTCAATTCAACCTACTGTGAAAGTGTACTGAATATATATGTTTCAATGTTTAACGACGAAAAAGAACGGTTTTTTCTATAGAAAGGTAGAAAAATGAATAATTTTGACGATTAGTAAGGAAATGTCACAGTCACATAGTCAGAAATAAACAAGTTTTCCATCCAGAGAAAAAAAACTGTTACGTAACAACTATAACATTAATAAATCAATGAAAAGATTTAACGAAAAAAGCAAATCACGATAACAAAAAATGGATAAATTTCGTTTGAGCATCGAAAAATTCGCATTGTTTACACTGAGACACCTGCGATCGCACGCTAGAGGACGCAAGCGATCCGACGGCGCGCATAAAGATCTGCCTCTCTCTTTCGTAGGAGTTATATGCCAGACTCTCGAGAGCTACGCGCTGAGATTTATGCGCTTCCTACGGACGACGCTTTGATGTTTGCTCTTTCTCGCCGGTCGCTTAGGTTCTTCTTTTGCTGGGCCGGCCGATTTTAGCGCTGTTTCTTTTTCGCGCGCTCGAGAGGGTGTGGGTGCCGTGCATGCGAGGCAGTTTTGTCTCGTTATCGCGAATGTATGTGCGTCTCTCTCTGTCTCTCTCTCTCTCTCTCTCTCTCTCTCTCTCTCTCTCTCTCTTTCTTTCTCTGTGTCACGCTCCGCTGACTTTTATGTTTTGCCGTTGCTTGGAATCCGCACGAAGAAAAATGTTATATATATTTTTTTTCGCTCTGTGCTAAAATCGTAAAAGGAGGGTCGAAGGAAAGAGCGTTTAATTATTCAGGACACCGGATACGGATAGAAGTTCTTCGTCGTCGGACGATGTAATATATAATAATGCTACATGGCCACGAATACAGTAGCTGCCGAAAAAAAGACTCTCTTGGACATTTGTGATTCCCTTCGAGTTTCCCGTTGACATTACACATTAAACCCTTTTGCCGCAGTACCGTCTGTCTGTCTGTCTCTCTCTCTAACATTTCTCTCATTTCTCTCATCGATCCAAGTTCAACGACTCGCTCGTGTCCTAGCTGACACACACCGTCGATCCGCGCATGTATTATCATTAACTATTTACGGCAATACTCCGCCGGTGCTCTTTACACATACACACACACACACACACACACACACACACACACACACACACACACACACACACACACACACACACACACACACACATACACATACACATACACATACACATATGCACACAGATGTGCGTGCGGTATACGTTCTTTTATTGCAACGGCCCGTCAGGGCTAATTTCCTGGAATTTTAATTCGACCGAAGTGGAGATTTAAAAAATCGAACAACGCAACGGCGTATATTTAAAATCGCGTTGCAGTCTATTATTCTATTATGAATGAACGCACAATCGATCGTAAAGCGCATGATTCATTAGTCTTTATTATTTCGCACATCTGAATCGTCGTCGTTCAGTATCAGCGACTTTAACTTTCTGAGTGAGATGGAAGAAAAAAAAATTTTTTTTACGCTAAACCGATCGCGGATCCACTCGCGCGCGCGCACCAGAAATATATGTGTGTGTGTGTGTGTGTGTGTGTGCGCGCGCGCGCGAGACTGCGTGAATGCAAGTGTACTCACTTTTCTCTTAGGTAGAGTAGGATGTATTTCGCCGGTATCTCAATAACCTTCCGCGGCTTTTCCACTTCCGTCGCTCGGCTGTCGCTGTTATCCGGACCTCGCAGCTGAGAGTCGTTGTCGCCTTCTCGGTCGTTGGCACCGAGCATCACCACAAATTTATCTCTATCTCTCACATATACGTATGCATTATACATGAAACGTCTCTTCTATCACACTCTCTTTCTACTTTTTTTCTATTGCTATTTTAAATATATATACTCTTTGTAATCACACTAATTTGCCTATTCAAAACAATCGAAACACTTCACCGAAAATATATTCTTCACTTTTCTCTGTGTACGTAGTAAACTATGATTTCGAATAAGCACAAACACACTGTTTCAAGGTCACTCGCGTTAAAAGAAGCCAACAACAACAACAACAACAGCGACGACGACGACGACGACGACGACGACAGTAGCAATAGTATAGTAGTAGTAGTAGTAGTAGTAGTAGTAGTAGTAGTAGTAGTAGTAGTAGTAGTAGTAGTAGTAGTAGTAGTAGTAGTAGTAGTAGTAGTAGTAGTAGTAATAGCAGCAGCAGCAGCAGCAACAACAGCAGCAGCAGCAGCAACAACAACAGCAATAACGATAATAATAGTAGTAGTAATAGTGTACGCGACGCTTCACCCCACAATGAAAATATATATGTGTGTGTGTGTGTGTATGTATCTGTGTTCGTATATTTCAGTAACACTGTAGGTTGGTAGAAAATATTTCGGAAATAAACCGTAAATCATAGAATGTTCAGTTTGGAAAAAAGCGCGAAGAAGTTGTGATGTAGAAGTGTAGTAGCTACTGATCAGCTGATCGCCACGCGCCTAGCGGCAACAACCGCGCTTGAGCCGACAAGCTCGTTTTCTCACTTTTGACTTCTTCGGTTTTTCTCCTTTTCTATGTATACATACGTGTATATAAAAGATATTATGTAATGTGTTTTTCTTGTAATTCTTCTTGGATAATCACCGAAAAAATCTTCCTTATATTTCACACCGTTTCGTTGATTTTCATCCGGACTTCTGACACCACACTGTCCTGTCGCTCAAACTATATTATGTAGCGCCGGCGCAGTACTAGTTGTCGTGGTTTAGTGTACAATACAACAAGCTTCTCGTCACACTGTATATAGTTAGAATATATGCGCGCGCGCCTATATGTACGTACACTGATAAATATGTACACATACGTACATTCATACGTGTATATATATATATATACATATATATATATATATATATATGACCTAACAACGAAGTAGAAGAAGAAGAAGAAGTAGAAGCAGAAGACACTGCACTCGATGCAAAAAATAGGGTTGGGATGGGGAGGGATTGTGAATAACGCGACTCGTTCTTTTTATTACTTTTCTTTCTTCTTTTTTTATATTTTAACTATAAATATAAATATATAGATATATACATACGTACATATATACATCTATATGTATATGTATATATTTATACACACATATGCGCGCACACACACACACACACACATATATAAATATATATATATATATATATGTGTATGTATATATATATATATATATGTATGTATATATATATATAATATACGAAGAAGTGTACGTAGAACAGGCGTTATCTCGGAGGGGGCTTGAGGAGCGCGCGAGCCGTTTTGTATATATAGTTATATATGTATAAACGCCATCCGCTCGTGTCGGCAGCCGGGCGTGCACTGGCTTCTGCTGACTCTCTCGCTCGGTGCAGCAGCAGCGGTATAACGTATATACAGTAGAGTAGAGCGTGCGCCGCGCTGGTGGGACACGCGCTGCCGTGTAGTGGGAGGTCGTCGGAGTGGAGGAGAGAAGTCTTGTGTATAGGTTAGGTTCGCGCCTGTGTGTACCAGTGTACGTTCGCTTATACGAATATGGAAGCGAGACAGCAGAGAAGGAAGGAGGATATATCATATATGTATGTATTATAGATATGTGTACGTGTGTGTGCGTGTGGAGGTACTGGAGGTACTGGAGGTACTGGAGGTACTGGAGGTACTGGAGGTACTGGAGGTAGCGATGATCTTTTCACGTGCGCGCAATATAGTAGTCAAGTCAAGGGGGATATGGAGTATGTGTGTGGGTGTGGGTGTGTGTGTAGGTACACGTGTATTGGACCGTGCGAGGCGAGAAGTTTTGTTTTGGATTTGGATCACGGGGGTGGGATCGTACAGAGGAGGGACGATTGCGCGCTTCTCTCGGACATTTGAAGTGGGGACTTCTCCGGTGGTGTGTACGTGCGAGGTGTTAAGATTTTGTTACTGTAGTCTTTTTTATCGTTTCGTCTTTTGGATTTGTGTCGTCTCAGAAGACATCGTACACATCCATGTATACACGCGTGTGTGTGTGACCAAAATCCGAGAGGAGAAGCGGAAAGAAATTACATCGATTACGCAGTGCAATTGAGTACGTCGTGTGTTTTGCGATAATGTAAATTTTAAGATAAATTAACGGGAAAATTAACAACTTGGACGTTTGTTATATTAAAATTGTCGAAAGATTTATGAATCCCTGTAGGGGCACCTGCAGCATCTATACGCATCTATACGCATCTGAGAGTATGAATGGCTTTGTTGCTAAAAATAATGTTGCTTACCATAAATAGTATTAATTTATTTAAAGAAAAAAATATTTACTCTCTATACATTAAAAAAAAATCCGTTCATAATTTTATACCCCAAGATTATATTTACATTGCATACAAATATATATGCGCAAAATTTGAATGATGAAATGGCGAAAACCCTTTAAATACATTCAATCGCGAACGAAAACGTTTACAAACGAACTCCTAAGAATAAAAATCGATAGCAAAAACAAAAAAAAAGTCTCGACACAGCGTAAAAAGTAAAAGTCGATTGATTATCGTATTGGAGGACGCACAGTCCAGCAGTCGTCATCGACTGCAAAAAGTCGCACACATACTACACGAGCGCCGCAAATGACGTAATAACCGCATGTTCAAGACTCGAATTAGTCTCTTGCGCTACTGCATATGTGTGTGCGAGTGTGTGCGGATACGCTCGTGTTCGCATTAGCAGTAAGCAGATTTTTTTTCTCTTTCACTCTATATTGTCATGCAAATAGGTGGACGTTTGCAAATGAGCGTGACGATTGATCGTCACGGATTTCGAAAAACTCTCCCGAGATTCGGATTTTCTTATTATTCCAAAATATAGAAGGAACTATAACATGTTGTCATCGTATATTTCGAATTTTGACGCTTGTTCATTCTTCGGTAAGTTTTGACCTTTAGCTTACTAGCTAAAGTTACTACAAGTGGTATATACTCAGAACTATTCGATTTAGTATTCGAAATTTTTGGACACTTGGAAATCTGACGTTTTCTTATAATTCACAATATATTTACACATCAATAACATATTTATGTATACCAATAGATCGAATTTCACTTCTTTATAAATAGCGATAAGTAAAAGACCATACCCACCGCGTAATTATTATAGAATTATGTTTCGCGTATATCTTTTTAATAATGGCTCCGATTTAGATCTGTTTTCCGATAAATCGCATTGCGGCACGCACACACAACTTCGAAACGTACGATGAAGAAAACAAAATCCTACATAGAATACAAACCCAAGTTGTTCATCCAAAAGTATTATACCGTGAATCAAGATTATACGAATACTTATTCCAAAACGCGAAATCTAAAACTTGAAACAGTGTAACGCGAATTCCGCGCATTTGAACGCACGCACTCACACACACACACACACACACACACTTACAGACAGGTTGAGTGTACACGTATACATGTATATATATATAGTTGATACATACATATATGTATATACATACATACTCAGAGGCGATGACAAATGCCGACAGGTCAAGTCGAGCCGTAAAATACGTCGCGCTCACGCATAACACATAAGGGGGCGGCGTCGAGAATCATCGACTATATACGCGCGGCTTTTCTTCTTCCGCAAGGTGCAACGCAGAGAGAGAAAGATGCGCACCTAGGCGGCAGATCCGCCGAACCCGATAAGATACTTCGAGGTCGAGAGAGAGAGAGAGAGAGAGAGAGAGAGACAGAGAGAGAGAGAGAGACAGGGAGAAAGAGTGCTTTATGAGCGAGAGATTGTGGGTGGATATTATTAATCTACCGATCTGGAACGACTCCGAGGCTATATACGCTATACCGATTTTTTTTCTTCTTCTTCATCTCCTTCCACTTCTCTTTGACTTGGTATGTATGTATACCAACAATGTCGAGAGCGAGCAGTCTTCGTATACATATATATATATACAATTCGATTGGAAAATTGGTAATTCATCGATATATAGTCTGTATTGTATGTATGTGTAATACCCAAGTATTTCAGCTACGATGTCGATGACTCTTATACCGTGTTCGAGTGTTATAAAGAGACTATAAGTAATCGATTTACTAATATATAGATATACTATTCGATTAAAAAATTGGGTATAGATCGATATATACAACAGATGGGTACAGATAATTCGATTGGAAATTCTGTAAAAGATCGCTGTATACAATACGATTAGAGAATCGGTAACTGATCGGTATACAGTCTTTGTATATACACACATATATTACAGCCGTAAATATCGCGTAAGAAGTCGATGTTCCTTTCATCTTGTACCAGTTTTATACAAACTATGTATATATATATGAGTCATTCTCTGACAGATTGACCGAACAAAAGAAATTTTTTTTAACATTTTTAAACCATAATTTAGCCCACTATCTGATCTACCTTCGTGAAATTTTTTAGATGTTTTCATCAAAGATTTCAGAGTTACAGTATATCAAAGTTGGCATTGATAAATAAACAAATATTAGGGAATTTCTAGCTAGAAATAGAGCTTCTTTCCCAACTTCTAATCTTCATGGGCGCTTATGTATTCATCGAAGGCATCTTCATGAATTTTTTCATGTTAAAACTCATGATAAACCTTCTCAAAACGGAATTACAAGACTCTGATGGATTTCTGATGGATTAGGAGATTCTTATGACTTATATTTGCAGGTTTATCAGTATTTTATTTGTAAAGGTATACCCTACTATATAACCCATTTTAGAAGTCTCTTTAGTTTTGTTAGTGAGAAATTCTTCCCTGAGAAGTTGGAATACTTGATAAAAATGCCAACTTTGACATACTGTAACTTTGAAAATATTGATGACAAAAATCTGAAAAAATTCACGAAGATAGATACAGTACCAAACTGTAGATTAAAAATGTTAAAAAAAAATTTGTAGAATTTATCGTAAGGGATCGATCAGTATCTCGATTATGGAAAGAAAGTCGCAAGCGACGCGGCGAGCCCGAAATATTTCAGAACTGATAATGAGCTGATCTCGGTAAAGATATTATGTATATATATACCAAAACATAAACCCGATATACCCTTGTTTCGCCCCAGGCTTATTCTCGCACGTTTCATCAGTGCTATAGATGATATACATGATTTTAACTACAGTACAAACTTATCTTTTTTCCTTTTCGTCGCGTACACACGTTATCCTCGTAAAAATTTTCGTTATAACGGCATCCTCTTTCTGTATACGTATTCACGTACATATAAACATACATATAGGTATATCTATACGAGTAAGTAAATTTCATTAGGTCGATTTTCATGTATATATATATACGATACTCGTACCCTCGGAAGAGAGTTTCTTGGTTTATCTCGATCGAATATCGTAAATAACCGTCCGGATCCACCCAATCTCGAAACGGTAACAGGCGCTTTATTACAGAACACATTGTAAAAATTAACGATACTCGCATCTACTTATTATAAGGCCTGTACGGACATTGAATCGTATAACGATTCTTTCATATACAATTCGATAATCGTTGTGCGAAGTTGTCGAAAAAAAATAAGATCACGCGTTCAATAAATCATACTCGTTATATTTTTTATACACGCAAACTATGTAAGTATAACGTTCAACGTTAACCCAGCGATAAATAAATATACCTCCCCGATAATCTACTTCCTCGAAAAACCCAGATCGTTCGAAAAATCCCTTTCCTCCCCCTGTAAGAAAAAAAAGTGATTCGAGCGTAATTTGGCAACGTACACGCATGCATCGTTTTAATCAAACCGTAATCAGAAAACGCTTGAAAATAACCGTGATCTCATACCTATATATAAACGTTGCCGCAATCATAATAGCGATTTAAACTACCCTCGCATACGTTACACGACGAAAAAAGAATCAATTTTTACGATCTTGCCTCTCTCTCTCTCTCTCCCTCTCTCTCTCTCCCTCTTCGTTGCACACTTTACAATCAATATATTTCGTCCGCGAAGACAAATTGCGGGGCAGGCACAGGTTCATCTCTTCGCGGACGCTTCGCAGCGCAAAAAAAGCCCCGGCAATTTGACTTTCAAAAAACTTTCTTACCGCGTACAACACAGCGGACTTAAAGCAGAAGGTTGTATTACTCTCGAAAGGAGGTGACTTGACCCAATCGGTGTAATATACGCTAACACAGGTTTTTCACCAGGTTTTCGATGGAGAAAGTGTGCAAGCTTCGCTTAATCCGACTGTCTTCACCTATGTGTTTTTTCATCGGCAAATCATTATCGAACGAAAAATCATATTTTTCTGTCTTTTGGATTACTCCTTCGGCGAATCGCGATAATATGAGGCGCGTAATGAATTCGGTACTTATTTTTTTAAGTCCTTAAATTTAATAAACTCCAATTTGATTTGGTGTGAACATTTATTCTAACAAATGGTCAATGTTCACGACAAATCAACTGCTAAATAGTGCGCTGTATAGAGTTAATAGAGTAATCAATAACATTTTTATTTATAAATTAAAAAGTACTTAACCAGACATTAACTAGAAAATAGTTAGCTGCACAATGTATATGTTATTTTACAGTTTGTACCTTAAATATTCATTGATAAATGCGGAAGGTTTGGCCCTATTGTAATCTACATTATTTTCACCCTATAAATAGTCTATTCTGAAAATAAAAATAGCCGAGAAGTTGTAGCCGAGAAGTTGTAGCCGAGAAGTTGTAGCCGAGAAGTTGTAGCCGAGAAGTTGTAGCCGAGAAGTCTGGTAGTGAGGAATAAACGCATATCAAATGTAATAATATGTTTATACGCATATATATCAATATACAATCATATACATGTGTTCTTTGAGCACACGCGAGCGCGTTATCGCCATACGGCTTTTTTCAGCTATGCAATTGCATCTACCGCTGCTGCTGTTGTGTATGTTGGCTGTTGGTCGTCGTCCTTTTATTATCTTTGATGCTGGGTCTCTTCTTTGCTGTGCACCCTTTTCGACTGAGACTCGAGGGGGTCGCCGACATCTGTATTCAGCGCGAGGAGGTTTGGTGATTTTCTCGTCTACCGTCGTGTCGGGTAAACTCGATTTCTTTTTCGTCGATGGGTATATCGAGCAGTTGGTAGCTGAAAAAAGAAGAAGAATTATTTTTGAAATTTATAAAAATTGTTAAAATTTCAAATGACATTTGCATATTTCAAATGGTAATTCCTTTTGAGTTTAGACGAATGTCTGTGAGATTTATTGTGATTAAATGACTCTTATATGGTACGCTGTGTAGGTGTGTCAAATTTTGAGAAGAGGAAAGATATTTTAGAGAAGTAATGTAGGATAATTGAAAATTCTAAATTGAAAATTCTAAATTCTAAATTCTAAATTCTAAATTCAAAATTGAAGATTTAAATTTAGTATTTCAATCTTAAGTACCTGCATTCGCGTGCTAAGTAATAGTGAATTTATTCAGTATTCTGATTGTATTTTCAAAATCTTTCCGTTCTATCCGGTTCTATTCGCATCGCTATATTATTATTATTATTATCAGTGGATAAGTATATTTTGTTAATTGCGGATATAACGCAATTGGACGAATGTGGAAAAATGAGCTCGAGCCAAGCTAAAAATCAGGTATTATTCAATTTATTACACTTAATCTATATTTATTTTGTCAACGTCTCAAACAATATTTTGCAACACAATTTGCATTGAATTAAAAAAAAAGAATTATTTTACGGGAAGCTGGGAGTGTCGATGATCGTTGTGGTTATTTATTTGTTACGAATAAAAAAACAAAATGAAAGACGCATTCAATGATCGTCGATATGCCGAGACAACGTTCAACCCAACAACATTAAAATTCAACGGAAAGAAAGACGCGACGCACTTCTCTTTAAACTCATGCAATAAAAGTTGAGGAAGCTAGCGGCCACGCCGCAACGGATGTAAAGCCAGTCCAGGCGTAAAAAAGCGATAAACGTTTCCGAATTCGGTACTGCGCCGAGGAAATTAGAAGCCGCTTGGCGCGTATCTCTTAAACGATAATTCGCAGTCGCGCCACTCATAAATCCTCGAGTTTTCTGACGACAACCTGTGCTCGACGCGACCCTGGAACAAGTTCACCATTCGTTTTCTCGTTAAATCGTGCATTTTTTCACTTTTACACTTACACACTGCATCTATTTAATTATTATTTACTACAAACAAATAACTATGAATATGCAATCAATTCGAATGGATGCTGATCGTCAATTATTTAACAGATATATGTACATATTATATATGCATATACGTATGCATATACGTATGCATATACGTATGCAATTAAAAACTATATAAAAATATAAACAAATTTTAAAATAACTCTCATGATAAATCGATTTCTACTAAATGTTCTACTGAAAGTATGTTTAAAAATCATAATATACCTATAATTTACTAGAAATAATTTTTTAATTTTTGCGCCAAACTTTCGTTTTTTATTCCAAATCTTTATTTCCAATCTTGACGTAGAGGAGTATTTTAAAAATTATAAATCATAACTTTGACACAAGACAACTTCCAAGTTCCGAATTTGCGTCAATTCAAAGCAGGTCTTTTTCTAAAATATAAAAAATCTAAAGAACTTCGGGTTCGAATAATAATATTATATTTCGACTTTTTAAGTAACACTTGTATATAACTGCAATATTTTTTATGACTCAGCAAAACTTTTCAATCTAACAAGTTATATTATTTCTTATAAAAATTGTCCAGTCGAAAGATAAGTTTATTTATTTTATTTTATTTTATATTTACACAACATTCGATTGATGAATTTTCGAAAAAACAAACTCAAAGATAAGAGACGGTACGTCGATACATCTACGGGAATGGACAGCTGAGCGTGTCGTTGACCCGTTGTTATATCTGTTATCCGACTCTCCGGGAGAGAATCGGTGCACTTTTCGGTTTTGGAAAATGTTGAATCTGCATGTACCTGCAAAAGACGCCTACCTATATGTAAAACCCACAAGGGTTTACTAGCCATTACAATGTCATATAAATATATAGGTATACTGGCGACCGTTGATGACGAGGGTGGAGTAGGAGTTAGCTTTGGTTCGCCGCTGTGGCTGCTACTGTGGCAGGTCTTGTTGGAAATATTGAGGAGTAGAGAGTCGGTCAGTGACTCAATTATTATATTATTATTATACGGTATAAGGACATTAAGTGAAATATAGACGATTCAGTCCTATGATATAATTATTTCTGTATTGAAAACAAAACCTCTTGTAACATTATACAAAGATTTTGAATCCGAAAATTCGATCCGGATTGTTTTCAACAGTTTCGTCTTGCTTCGAACGTTAAATATTTTTTCGAATTCCTTATTGAGCGAAAATTATACGCTATTTCATTGAAAAACAATATTTTTACTTTCAACAAATCGAAAATATACACGTAATCGCTATCAGAAAAAAACACGGAAATATAACCTGATAATTATTTTGTAGACAAATTAATTCTTTCCTTTTAAGCCACAAAATTCGTTTGAATTAAAAAATAGATAGATGCTAATACAAAAGAATCATTTCATTCAATGTATTGAAAAGTGCATGGGCGTACTGCCTCAACCAACAACGACAACAACAACGACGACGACAACAACAACAACAACAACAACAACGACGACAACAACAACACTCTTTTATTGCTTTTTGCGTTTAATTTTTGGTAAAGTACAATTTAACAAAATATGATTCAAAATACTTTGACCATAAAAAAAAGTAAATATACATCGATATTTGCAATCTCGATTAAGTTATATGCCATTTACAATGAATTCCAATAAATTTCGATTTAAATCTTTATAGATTCAAATCGAAAGCTATGTCTTCGCCTTCATAAGCCGTATATTTTCTATATTAAAGTTCGAACATTGAAAGAAGGAAACAGGTGAAATTCCAATATATTGAATAGCGCGTATCCCCGCTTAATTGATGTGTAAACGTCAAGCCACATTGAATAATAATTAAGTGATCGCATAAAAAAATTGTTGTTTTCTTCTCACTTTTGTTAACGTATAACATATAAACGTATAAACATCCAACGAGTTTGATTAACGCATCGTATACATATCCTCGTATACGTATCCTCGTATACATACCATCGAAGTACCTCGACGTATGCGCGCATAATTAAACCGCTTAATTAAGCCTGCATTAAGTTCGCGCTCAACGGGCACGCATAACTCATTCTATTGCTCAACCTAAATTCGAAAAATTCAAGAGCGTAAACAACAATAATGAGAATCTAGGGAAGAGCCCATTGAAGTTGCACTGAAGCCGCTTTATATCCAAAGTTAAGATTATAACCCATAGATTGACTCGCTTTATACGTCAATTTGTAATTAACATTCGCTCGACAAATCCTTATCAATGGATTTTTACGGATTTCCTACGTATGCCTAGCGCGTATGTCGCGCCATTAATCTGACGTATACGACTGAACGTATACGACGATAATTCTTCGGTGACTACGTCTGTCCATGTTATGACATGGATATTCGAAATATATACGTATATATATATATATACACACACGCATATATGAAAATGTGTGTGTAATGTAAATGTGTGTGTAACATTGAAGATCCATCATTCGGCCGTCGAAGCACTGCCAAGTTGATGGCACTGCCACTGATTTATCGTCGCAACCGCTTAATTAATAATTATCGATAGTCTTCGTTTGCTTCTCGCGCGAGTTGCGCGCCCTTTGAGAACGCATGCATGTAAACGATTGGACGAGCTCGATAGTGGTTATATTACGGTTGAATCTTTAGGGATCCTGTCAATCATTGTTCGTGCGATGAACAATGAATGACATACTGAATTTAAGAGGAATTTTCGTTTATTTGCTGAACTTGGAATGTTTGTAAATAACTATAATAACAATAATAGGAGGAATAAACAATTAAAGTCGATGTTATCATCCTGTGTACTTTTAAGAAAAAAGTTTAGCTTCGTAATCTATATCGTATCATTTTATATTGTATATTTCATCACACACGTTCAAAGTTCAAGAAGGGACTAAAGTGTAATTTCCCTTAAAAAATGTTGTACAACATCTGTTGTTATCGGCTAAGAATTGAGACTTCTATTTTATACACGTGTTTATATGTTTGTTATTAAAGGAGTATTTAAGGACATCCTACAACAATGCTTTCATACAACAATGAAGATTCGCAGTTTAGGAAAAAGCATCGCGCACCGTCAATCCAGTGAGCGATGATAACTAACGATTTACTACTAATTTTACAATGAATTCTTACTATTTCTGACACCTATCGGGAATTTTACCAATTAATGACAATACTGGACTCACCATGGTAATACAGAGTCCACAGTAGTGGATAAAGAAGGATTCTTCTAAATGATTTCAATTAACGAAAAAAAGAAAGTAATTATCAACCAATTTTACTTTTCCATTTTATATATTAACTAGCAATAATAATATATTAACTTGGTAGTGGTTATTCGATTGATAGAGTTATGCGATAAGTTGTTGCGTCAATTTGTTTTCAAGGAAAATGTATTTCCTAATGTTATTTATTAAATTTTCAGAAATAATTAATGAAACAGCAATTTCCCATATGATTAAATAATTCAAAATGATGTGCTTTTTTCTGAAGCAACTAATATAATAAAATTCTTTATTTTAAAGATAAATTAATGAACTAAAATTAACTCTCAATAATAATGATCCGAAAAAATATTTGTCTATACCCACGAGATTAACAGTTGCAGTAAGCTGTAAGTGGTCTAGTCTGGATATTAAATTCTTGGAATAAAACACAACGTGCACAGTGCACAATCATCAATTTGGAAACAACATAAGAAAGAACATTTAGTATCGTGGAATGGTAACGTAGCCAATCGATATCTTACCGTTTGTGCTTGAGATCAACAGATGGCAAAATACTATCAGGTATTTTAAAACATTTAAAACAATCTAGTATCCAATACAAAAGGAATTGATATTTATTCATAGAATTCTCCAAGAATCGTCGAGCAATAAAAACTAATTTTTAAACAAATAAAAAAAATATAAAAGACCGACCGAGGTCGCACGCGATCTCGGACTGTGGCGCGTATTGGCATTAAACAGTGACGACAGGTAGTTGTCAAAAGAAATTTAGACCTCATTTCCTGTCCTGGCATATCCTTAGAAACTACTACACAGCACACGAGAGTCCGAGAGCTTTGTGGCGACTTGAGGGTCTGCTCTGAATTCTAAACAAGCGTCCACGTTCTAGCCGCTTGTCAACTAACCGCTGTCAAATAGAAGCGCGCAAGGGCGCGCAACGGAGGCGAAAAATGTCGGTCGGTACCATCGATTAGAGGGTGGGCAGCACACGCCACGCACATCTATCTTCCGAATTTGTAATAACAGCAGCAATTAACTGATCAATTCGAAGAAACGAACTCGAAATATCCGAACCCTGAACCTAACAGTAGGAGAGACGCGCGCAACTACGATTTTGGAACCTGCACATAGTCTCGATGTACGCGGTAGAGCTAGAAATACAAAAAAGCGCTAACTTTGGCAAAAAAGGATAGTAAAACATCCGTAAAACATTTTAAGTGCTTTAAACTTACTGTTTCTCAATCGAAAATCTCGTTGAACCCTTGGGAAATAAGTGTCGACAGGACTTTATAAGCGCGTAGTTCATTCTAAAACATGCAATAATTATAACACGTTGAGATTAACGAACATGTTGCAGTGAATTCAAAGACCCTTTGCGTAAACAAGGTAATAAAGGAAATGTTCTATTCTGATATAAGAATATCTGTAAGACGATATTTTATTAGTTTATTACATAAAAAAATACACTATAAATTTGTTCACCCTGCTTCGAGTGAAAAATTGACTCATTCGGAAGTGAAAGTAATATCTTCACCAAGAATAGCGAATTAATCACGAAATTGGTCATTTGGATAAATTTTTTAATGTTTCAAAATTCGTCGATTTTACCTCACTTCACTTAAATTTTGGATTATATAATTTAGTCAACAATTCGTATTGTTAAGAATTATTGAAAATAAGAATTATTGAATAATGTATACAACACGTGTACTTATTATAGATTTATAAATACATGAAATAAAGTGAATGAAGAAAAATTCCCACAGCTAAATTTCGTGCACGAGCATGAATAAATATTCATTAGAATTCAGTTAAGTTCACCTACGGAAATCACCTACGAATCTTTAATTGAAATACAATGAACCAACGGAGAAAATGAATCGTATAAAAATATAAGCTATCCAAACCATAAACAGACAGGATGCCGTTACGAGTGTATAATGAGCAGTTTTAAATCTGAAAAAGTCAATTAACACATGAATAATATATAAACCATCAATGAAATCAGTTGATGTCAGCATTATGTAATTACATTTTTTTTTTTTTACGCCCAACATCGATTGTGTCTAATGGATCGTTTGCGATGTACATTCGAAGTCCACGGACTTCGTGATAAAAGTAATCATCCCAATCCAAGTTGCTCAAATTGAAATTGAATTTCTCTTTATCAGCAAGGGACGTCTTTTCCCAAAGGGCTAATGTATTATCGTTATTAAACTTCCATTCTTGAGTGCAAAAGTAACTTATGACATGACTGAATTTATTAATCTTCCTGTACGTATCGAGTAGGCTAAAAATAAAAAATATTACATTCAACGATCGGTAGGTAATGTTTCAGGATCAATAAAGACTTGTGTATTCAAACAATTTCCTTACAGAGGCTGTCTTCCACTTAAAATAGATAAAACATCAACGATAGTACCAGGGACCATGTGGAAGAGGTAAACGCATAGATTATGCAACCACAAGTGCCTATTCAAGATAAGCGAATAATGCCAAAATGCCTTGGCAGTAGGGATAGCGTCGCCGTGCTTTTCATTCATTTCCATGAATTCACCCCAATTGATAGGTTTTTGGCAAGACGATACCGAATTATAAATAATTGGATGATCTTCAGACTTTTCTAGGTTCTCGCTCTTCTCCAGCTTGATATTAATTTCTTCATTCCTAAAAATAGACTAGATGTTACCGAAGGTAGTGTATGAACGTGAAACCTACTTGAACAGTCGTCAACAGTGTTTACCACTCTTTAGCGGTGTCCCAGCCAGCAACAATTATATTGTTTATCACGTAATCAGCGGGAATAATGTCCGCAATTTTGGTGATCTCGCAATGCAAAGTATGCAGAAGACCTATAGCTGCTCCTACTACTACTCCAGTTGCTCCATAAATATTGTTGATCCAACCGGAAACAGGTTCCTTATAAGTAGCTATTACAATTGATGGTCTTACAACGCAAGTTGGCACTCCGGCAGAATATTTACGGACTATTTCTTCACCTAATGCTTTCGAAAATGCATAGGTATTTGGCCATTCGCCTATTATTCTGAAAGTTTGTTTATTTATCAATAGCCCAATACACTCTTTTCGATTATTCGTGGTAAAAATGTCGAATTATTACTTGGGTGTCATATGACTCAGAAGATCATCATCTAACATATCGATGAGTGCGAGCAGTTTGTCAGGTTCCATGGGTGACTCGTAGAATTTCTCATCGATTTGTTTTAAAGGACAGTGCGAGAAAGCCGTTGAAATATGTACAAATGACTGTAAAATAACAATTCAATCATTCTCTATATTGTATTCGTGTACTTTTTTTATTTAATCTTTCAAATCCGACAAATTGACTGCTCAACATCCAAACGTAGCAATTTTAAATAGCACTTATGACTCAAGATTAGAACGAGTATTTCAATGTCCTCACGAGACAAGCAATGTTTCAATATAATTCAAAGTGGCGAACAGCAACGTTTTCTTCATTTTTAATCGTGTCTAATCTCGAATCAAAAAGACGATTCGAAATTGCAACGCTTGAGCGTTTAGCGGTTAAAGGTTTTCCTTAAATTGAAAGAACAACATTTTTATTTCGTACAAAAAATGATTAACAACGTATAAAACTATAAAAACGAACCTTGAGATTCTTCATTTCTTTGGCGAGTTCCAAAATAAGTTTCGTACCTCTGACGTTAACGCTTACGATTTGGCGAAGGGACATGGTGAAATTCACGATAGCAGCCCCATGAAAAATGACGTTGACATTTTCTATTAATTTTTCTCGGTCTATTGCTGATAATCCCAGATTTCCTAAACCAGTGTCGGCTTCGATCATCATTACATGCTTTGAAAAATCCGGATTTTCTCTTTTCAGTCTGTCGTAGATCTAATGGTGTATCATATTTTATTATAGTTTTAGATGTTCCATCGTTGATTTGGAAAAATAAAAATCAGTGCTTACAACATCTTCAAAATGTTCCTTAAATCGCTCTTCTGGAGTCTTACCCTTCTTCGCTCGAATGGCTAGGTACAGTTTTCCAAGATTTGGACATGATCTGCAAAAAGTAATGTTTAATTATTCCAATCGATATGTTTGTATATTGCTTTTTTCATCGAATATAAATTTAAAAGTACTAAAGTTTAAACTGCTTGGTAATAACTTATCCTACTCTCCGGCAGGAGGCGTCTTGTTAAATTAACCCGCAAGTGATGGGATAAAGCCGAGAATAATCGAGAGAGTCGAGAGTCATGTCCTCTGTTATTTTTGTTATTTTCTATTACAAAAGAAATGCTCTCATTGTCTGCTAACTAATATCGCAATTATACTTCGTAATTAGCTATTTCGTTTTATTATTTTTAATTTATTTCACTTCCGATGGGGTCGAAGGAAATTTATTTTTCATGAGATTTCTTATATCATTTACATTGTTGTTAGTTCAGTACCCTCACCCATGCGTACTGAATATTCATCGATTCAAATTTTATAAATTTTATAACATTCATTTCCCGTACTCAGAGATTACCTAACGACTGTTTTTCGTAAATACGCATTTTATTTAAAATGATATCACTCGTGCAATCGTCATTAAATTCGTTTGACATATTCGATCGGCATACGTAATCGAATATGCCATGTGCCGTAATATATATTTAATACTCGGCTTTGATTCTCAAATGAAATAGCCGAATGACGATTTCAATAGCGCGCCACACTTTGAAACACGTTTGCCTTTTGTTATTGTGCGAAAAAAACGACTTTTTTCGTCTTTTCAAAAGGCACATGTCTTCAAAATATCGGCTTGATTAATGAGATAATCGCTAATTGTCCAAGATACGACAATATATGTGTTAGCGATGTTAAAACGACAAGGCTCTCGAAATATTGTAATAAAATAAATAAAAAATATTCGTATGGGTGAATCGAACGTACGACGCGTATGCCACGTGTTTCGTCAGTACCGGAGAATCCGCAATATACTAATAATGCGTCAAGTCAGCGCATAATTATTCGACAACTTGCTTACCTTAGTAATTTCTCGATTAAGAGCTTGCCGATGTAACCAGAACCACCGGTGATAAGAATATTGAGACCTTCGTAGAATTTCGTCACTTCGGAGTCTTCCGAATCTTGTCTGTCATTCGCGTAGAGAACATCCTGGCAATAATACTGACTGCTACTGACTACTTTTTCCTCCATTATCCTGATGTGTCACCTATTAACAAAAATTTATCTATATTTGTAATTCAATCTTCAATTCCTCGCGGACAATTAAAGTTCGCTCGAATTCGACCGTGTATTTTTATCTGGTATTTTTATTTGGTACTGAAGAAGAATGTGTTTTTGTCTTCGGATTTTTAAATTTATCTTTTTACTACGGCGATATTTCGATCGAAGCTATACGGAGCAACTATGCTCAAATTCTTATCGATAGTCTATATTTTTAACGACTCGACGAAGATTTAAAAATAAATGTGTATGCATAAAAAATAAATGTCTTGGTACTCAGTACTTATCGAATTGAAAATTGAGCACAGGTTTACACGTAGACTAGTAATGAAAATAATTTTAAAATTCTTTAGCCGTTGGCTGATTCTCGAACTGTAACGATCGGGCACTTTAGCACTAATGTGAAGCGATGGTAATGGCCACCACGCTTGAACTGATTCTCTTAAATGCAGCTATTCGGCTAAATGTTCAGCGAAAAGGATGGTAGTGTGGGTATCGAACCGCACCGATTTTCCAACGGACTCTGGGTTACGCGTCTAACTTTAAATTATGTACAATGGCTTACTAAAAACTGGTTTAATCTAAACTCTATGTTGTATTATAATGAAATTCGTGAATTTTAATTAATTGCAATATTTAAAAACTAGTTTGTTTCGATATTCCTTTTTATTTGATTAAGTATTTTTTTTTTTTTAATTTTTTTTTTATCAACGCCTTAGAAATATTATTAACGTCAAGAAAGCAATTTGAGTCATTTTAACAATTCATAGGATTAAAAATTTCTCGATTTCGAACAACAATTTCTTACTCAATTCTTGGATATTTCAGTTAAGTAAATATTACATTTTTCGTATATATTTGAATTATTCATTATCTAGATATCTAGTATCATTATCTAGTAAAAATAATGTATTTCTTTACTACGAGTAACGTATCAATGAAAATAATTACAGTGAAAAATGTGGTTAATTTATAAATATTTATCGATTACGAAATAATTCTTTATTAAATTATTAAAGTTACCTATTGCAGTGAAATAAATGAGGGTTTTTGATATTTTAAAAATCGTCTACATCTAGATAGTAATAAATGCGTTTTGAAATAAAAAAATATGGTCTTCAAATTGAAGTAAAAATTTTATGTTCAAAAAGTCATTTTTTAACACAGATCTTCTCCTCTAATATTCTTTTTATGTTTTATATGTTTATATGTTTGTGGACGTGTCTGATCTCGACCCGGATTTTTCCATTTCTTATTGGTCGAATTTATCAAATATGTGCATATATTAGAAGTCCGCGCAATTATGCATTTAAGTCAAGTATCATTCGCATAATAAAATCTTTTTTAAAATACAGGTATTACAGTTTTCTTGAACTACATAGTTCTGGTCGTTCTGAATACTGAATTATTCAATAGGTAATCACTGATTTCTTTAATCGTATAACTGTCAAATGTGTCGATTAAAAGTTCATTTCGATTTCCATGTCTACAAATAGATTAACACGCTCTTCTACAATGACCTGAAGATCATTTTTAGACATTATTTAGTATCGCTTATGCTATGTATGTGACTTATGTTATATATCGCACTTTAGTATTAAACTTCGAATAATCATTTTTTCATAAATTGCAAAATATTTTCTTGCTTTGTTAACCCTTTAACGTTGCACGGACGACGATTTGTCCAAGTCGGCCCAGGGAAAAAACTTAATCCACTACTGAACATCGGCTGATCAGCTGACATCAGTGCAGTTAACCGTTTGAAACGAGCATTAATTAGCAAGTAGCATTGTATTGCCAGTTGTACCGTTATATTGCCAGACTTAATGACCTTGTTGGCATGGGCACTTCCGAATAAGTCATAATAATGTGTATACGTATATACAGTAGGAATTTCCGTCATAATATGAGATGACTTTATTTTTAACTATAGTGGAAGCGAGCTTGACTAACCACCAGCTTTCAACACCCGTTGAAAGCATTGTAAGCGTTTAATTTACATTGCAATGATTTTTGTTATTTGTTAATTCGCTAACTTTCCTATAAATAATTTATTCTATTAATCAACATTAATGTTAAAAAATATTAATTTTGATTAGAAATTCGAACATAATTTTTGGTCATTGTCAATAATTCTGTTTTTAAAGATAAATCTGGAATTTCCAATGTGGTTGGCGTCTTATTCGAGATAATTAACTCGTATATAGGCATTGAATCTTATTAAAAAGAAGAAAAAAAATTGACTCTCGTATTGAATTATTTCGGCAATCGTATTCGACGAAACGGTTGATTTTCTCCTTTGCCGATTTTCTCCTTTGCCTAAGTTGAAGAAGCATTTTAAAAGAAAAGAAATGGTAAAAGTAAAGCCGACTCACGGACATCCAGACAGAAATATATTTCAAATGCCGACTAATCTGTCGACACGACTATGATAACAATGCATACCGATATCTGATTACACGACTTAGCAGACGAGCCTTGTAATTTTTCAAATTAATAAAGCAACGCAAGGAAAATATACTACTTATATAGTGCTACTGTACTACTGTACTACTGTACTACTGTACTACTGTACTACTGTACTACTGTACTACTTATGCAAGCAACTATACAAGATGAATTCGTATTTGCCATGCAAACGAGTATACGCAAAGACGAGCATACGCAAAGACGAGCATACGCAAAGACGCTTTTCCTTCCGCCTTCGAAAAGAAGATAGCGTGGATCTCTGTACATAAAGCGTGATTTTGACTCATAGATCTTCAGTTCCCTTGACGATCTTATTGAATCCGAATCGGCTGTGCGCGTTTGAAAAATGAAGTTTCTCTGCTCTATCGTTTTCGTTGTTTCGATCATTGGCCAAATCGATTCAGGCGATGGTAAAATATTTCTGTCGACACAACACACGCGCAATACTGTCGATTGCCCAATATAGGTAGGTACGTACATTACATTCACTCACGCATTTTCAATTCTAGCCATTAAGAATCTTCGGAAAAAGCGCACTTTAGCGCAGGAATACTGCCCAGACTCAATATCGAATGACGATTGTGCGGCTTATGCGGAAAAAGAATCTAAAGCGCGGAATTATTGTCACAGGTATTACATCACCGGGAATCACATAGAATGGCAAAGGTAACGAAGAAACATTTCAATAAAATAACAGATAAAAATCATTAATTAGATATTTTGTATTTCGATTATTTGTTCAGTTGTGGAAGAGCAATATGTGGTAAGAATACAAGACTTGTCGACGAAGACAAAAGCAAGGCGTATCCCGATTGCTGCTCTCATTGCGAAGTCATAGATCCAACCAAGCCAGCTGAATATTCCGCTGTTATGTAACTCGCATTAAATTTTTTTGAATTTGTATCTGTGTAATAAATAAAAATGAAGATGACCTTAATAGATGAGCTTAGTGTACGGCAGTTGCGATCTGTCTATCTGCTATCTTGCGTCCGTTGGCTAATTACGTCATACAAGTCTTTGTACGCCTCGTACTCGAAAATTCATCTTCTCTCTCGATTTACTCCCCAAAATCGAATAAATACTCATTTCTCCATCGAGAGACTAGAGGAATGCAATCCTTACAATTCTTATAATTCTACGACAGCGGACGACGCTAGGCGTGAATTCTGCGCTGTGATAAGCCTGGCATATTTCCTGATGTGCCAGGCTTATGTCGATAGAAAGTTTTGCTAGTTTTAGCCTAGTCAACTGCAACTAGAAGCAGAATTGCACATAGATTGTTTGTCCCTTCGCAATCTTGTATCCGGAAGAGAGAGATTCAAGGCTCGGAACTCTCGTTGGGCGCTCTCGCTGTTCAGGCCGCCGGTCCACCAAGTACCTCCGTTCGCATTTCGCAATTCTGATCTGACCTAATGATATCATGATAATATAATAATATAATAATATAATGGCTAATACAAAGTAATAAAACAATCTTTGACTCGAAGGTCTCTTTAGCGGGCGAATTCATCGAGGCATCAGTCGAAGCTCGTGAATTTCCACCAGCATTTCCACAGCCATAGAGCTGTGTCTGTGTCTAGTGGTGCCTCTGTCTTATAGCGATACTACTAATACTATTTCTAAGCACAATTTCTACCTCACAATCTCTAATGTTCCTCAACTTTCAACGACGTCAAAGCTCGATTTCCGAGATCCAGAGTGAATTTCTTTTTCTCTTTCGTCGCTAACAACATGTCACCTTCCATATTCTCGAACTAAAAACAGGTATTTTTACTTCGGACGACGAGAAATTAATTTAATTCAAAATTAAAATCAGCTCAACTACTTGTATTGTATGTATACATTTTACTTTCTACATTAACTACATAGAATAATTGATCAAATTAATTGATCAAATTCTATTCATCATTCCAGTTGTTGCTTCTTTTATTAGCAATAATGATTGATAATTATCATTTGAAATTATTGATAAAATGTATACACCTGCCTAAAGCTGCCATTACATTAAAGACCACATTACATTTACGTATGACGTTTGTTTCAATAATTAAGGCTAACCTTAACCTCAAATGTGACCTTATTAGGTTTGCTCAGAACATCGATGTATTTTCCCACTAGGAAATAAACACTCTGCAAAATCAAAACTGCACAAAAAAGCGCATTATTATTAAGTGCATATTCATTAACAGATGCTAGAATAGAATATATTTTTCATTTGTTATTCATTTATTTATTTATTGAATATAAATCTTGTCAAATACATTATCTTTATTATTATTTTTATTTCTATTTTTATTTGTATTTTTATTTGTCTTTTAATATTGACACAGATAAAAATCTCAACGTGACTAATCACTTTATTTGCAGTTCACTGTTGTACAATATATTTCGCCACAAGACTTATTTTCTATTTACATTGCAAAAATTCGTTTAATTTTACGGAACATTACCTCAAGCAGTGCGCAATCAATCGCTACAATTTTTTGCTACCTCATTAAAATATTGCCAATCAAATAAGTGATTATTGACAATTTATGGCGCTATCTTCTTATGTACAATTTTACATGTGTATATAAACCATGGTTATGTTTAAAAATAAAATTACTTTTTTCGCTAAAACATATTATTGAATTGATTGAGCAAAATAAGATTGACCGTTTTATCGACATTACAAGCAAGCATTTGTTTCAACGGTATGTACATAAAAATTCGATTCGTCTCTATTTTATACATCATTTTTATACATCATTCGTTCAAGTTTAAACACAATCGATGTTTACAATAAATATTTTTGCTCGAATATATTATACACTAGAAAAACAAGATTCAGCGCCCAGCGCTAACTCAATACATTAGTTTCCCGAAATAAATTTCCAAACTACATGATTATGATAAATATACGTAAATAGATTAATCGCGTGCAAATATAAAACAAATTTTCTTGACGAATACTAATCATAACGTATTTCTTACGATTCATTACGATTGCTGTACAATTTTTTAATTATAAAACCTAATGTTATAAAATTCCAATTCCATTTTATCAGCGATTAACAAGGAAGAAATACAAAGAACTTCTCAATTTGACAATCTTGTTCATCAAAAAAGCTTACGTAACAATGAATTTGCACATCGAAATTCTGATGTAACCGGTCGTTTCCTTGATTAACCTATCAAAGATAATTTACTAAAATAACAGAAATCGAATTGCACATTTCATAATGCTTGGATTATTCAATTAATTTACACGACACTCGTCAACGTGAATAATCAAATAAATACGATTATAAATCTATCAAAAAAACTTGTTCCCATTCGCATGCAATAATGTTTTCCATTTAACTCACTTACTAACTCACTTAATTGTTCGATCTTGAAAAAAAGAATATTAAAAAAAAGAAAATCACCCGCACACAATTAATGAACACCTATATTTTTAATTGTCTTGCAGCATACTTAAGGGATCTTCGACAATTTTTTCGGCAGTTTTCTTCAGGTCCCTCGTAACAGCTTTTTTTACTACAGGTCGATCTTTATTCAATAATGTTTCACTATGTTTTGTCGTGGACGATTTAGGCTTGCCAAATATATCATCATCCTCGATATCGTCATCATTATCATCGAACAACGATGTTGCCTTTTTTTTAGGCATACGTTTTTTACTTTCCACGAATATGTCATCGTCGTCACTTGAATTATCGAAAATATCTTTAGTGGCAGTTTTTATTTTAGCGTCATCTTTGCTCTTGCTCTCCTTCTTTAGCTCATCTTCTACTTTAGGCGCACTACTGGTTGAAGTACTTCGAACGGGTGAGCTTTCTATATTCTTTTTCAGCTCGTTCCTCTTCGTTGTAGATCCAAAAAGACTGTCGTCGTCGTCGTCTTCCCCAGTTACGTCATCGAATAAGTCGATTTTCGTATCTTTCAATGGTTTCTTGATCTTCGATTTAGTCGATGAAAAAAGATCGCTGCTACTTGCATCGTCGTCATCGATAAATAAGTCCAGATTTCGTTTTGTCTTCTTTTCGGATACTTTGTCGGTAGACTTTGAAGAATTAGAAAATAGGCTGTCATCGTCTTCATTCAATAGTAAACCTAATAATAAAATATAACAAATGTTAATTCAAGCTGATGATTGGTTTTTTAAGATGAGTTTATAAATTAAATAGAAAATTAGGATTTAAAATAGTTTCAACAATTAATTTTATGGAAGAGTGATTTTATAGTCACTGCGTCTTTTCGATAACTTTTATAGAATAACGTTGATGTACGTGATTTTGAGGCTCAAATCAATTATTTTGTTGATCCTTAAGACCACGGTTCAACCTCAATCTATCCATTGAATTCTTGTGAACCTTGTGGATAATATATTAATAAATATTCTTTTTTAATATTTGCTTTAATAAACCATCAAAGAGACTTGGAGAAGACGCCTGGACGAAGTGTAAGTTATGACTACATTTAGGTCTCAAATGGTATGAAAACGAACCAGTACCACAAATTATCGAAGGCCCAGCTAATTAAAAAAAGTTTTCAAGAACGAGACAGTTGGATTTCAAGCTCACCTGCCCAGTTGTCAAATTTCATTCTAAACAGTATGGTTCTTAAAATCTTTGTTTTTGAACTTGAATTAAAAATATATTCAATTCTAATTTTCAA
Source organism: Apocrypta bakeri (assembly GCA_018906985.1). NCBI lineage: Eukaryota > Metazoa > Arthropoda > Insecta > Hymenoptera > Pteromalidae > Apocrypta > Apocrypta bakeri. Next base: position 219,105 of record JACCIA010000005.1, on the reverse strand, counting down.
ACCTTCATTTTAAAGGTTGATCTTTTAAACAATTAAAAGATCTAAATACCTTGATTCTTCTCCGGTGATGGTGTTTTCGTAACAAAGGCAAACAGAGAACTTGGATCTTTCAGAGGATCATGACTTTTGTCTCTCAGCGGATCTGCAGGTGCTTCAGTATCCGATTCTTTTTTTACTTCTTTTTTCTCCGCCCATTGCAAACTCTCTTTCGTTTTATTTTTAGCTTCACTTTCCTTCCTCGCCAATTCAGCTTTTGACCTGGAACTTGACTTCGCAACCGCCTCTATAGGAGAAAGAATCGGTGCTCTACCGAATAGCGATTCTTCTTTAGCTGCTGGATCTTCTGGTAGATCAGGTGGTACATCAAACAGATCCTCTTCGTCTGTCGATGGCGAAAGAAGATTTCCTGTTGTATTTCTGGATGCACTGATTTCTGATCTATCATCCGCATTACCGCCACTAGATTCTTGCCTCGAAGATCGTTCCGATACTTCGTTCCGATCCGAGGGTAAAAGACGATCGACGTCGTGCTGCACATCACCATTCGGATGGTCAACAGTAGGACTCGTAGATGAGGCATCTACGATGTCAAAATCGATACCACTATGACGTAAGGCTGAGTGTCGGGCTTGTCTACTTTGGGGTCGTCGTTTTGCTGGGATTCTCGCTCGACTCTGGAAAATGAGAAAACAATCGATTTTCGGTTTTGAAATAATTGTTCATTCAAGTGCAGATTTTAAGGCAATGGGTCTAATTTCAATGATAAAGTTGTCAGGTTCGTTTGTTCGTTTGCCCAACCGTGCGCTAATTTTCAGCAAACCCGTAATAAATAAAATAAACACACAACATTGCTTAAACTCATTTAGCAAACCTCGTTTTTGATAGTTAACTAAATCTGTGTGCTATAAACCATACTAACTTTCGATGCCGTAGATGCCAAAGTTTCTACTTGGGCAGGTTCATCAAAACTGATCGCGACCTCCGTATTATCAGATTTCAAAGATGGAGAATCTCTGGCTCTGGAATTTGTTCCTATAATAATTTGCAAATAAAATGAATTACATTAGGCAATACTGTCTTAAAATACAAGTTTTGTTTAAGTCCATACCTGAAGTTTGTGGCGACGATCCTCCACTGAGCAGACTAGGAGTGCTCGACTCACTGCTTTCCAAATCTCTAATAGCCTCTTGCTCATCATCGTTACTTCCACTACTTTTCTCTTCGTTATTCTTCCTAAAGAGCGGTGGTGTATCCGTTGGTGACAGGATCTTTAAGTCACCCATCTTTCCCATCAGATTCTTAATCTTTCCGGACACCATTGGTTTCTTTAAAGTCAGTTGACACGACACCGAGACTGATTCATCAACGGTTGTTGATTGAATCTTCAGAGTCTTTGGTGGTTCCTTTTTCGAGATAACAGCTCCATCCACAACACTCGAGTCAGACTTGACGGTCCTGCCATCAGTCTGTTCGAGCTTGTGCTTTTCCAGCTTTTGCTTAATTTCTGCAAAGATAGCCTTCTTCGATCCTATTTCTACTTTACTGTCAGTCTTAGTTTTGCTCTCGATGGTTTTCTTAATTTCACTTTCAGAACTTTTGTCAGACTCGCTCAGCTTCTTTTTTCTATTCTTCTCACCGAACAAGTCCTCGTCTCCATCGTCGTCGTCAAAGATACTGCTCTTCTCTGTGATCTTTGACTTATTGCTTAGACGCGGAGGCTCATCGAGCTTCTTCGCCGATGCCTCATCAGTCTCTGACTTTTTTTCTTCTTCCATTTTTTTGGCAACGCTAATAGTTTTATCTTCCCCAAAAAGGCTCGAATAGTTGCTACTCGTTGTCTTCTTCGGCGCACTACCAAACAAGTCCTCGTCGTCGTCGTCGCTGTCGTCGAAGATACTCGTGGTTAATTTCTTAGGTTTTGCCTGATCTTTGGGCTGCTGTTCGACGATGCCTTTCGACAAGGGCTCTATCTTCGTCGATTTCTGTTCCGTGATTTTCGTACCTTTGGAATCGAAGAGGTCTAATGGTTTCTTCAAGTCACTAAACAAACTATCCGATGGTTTATCAGTTACTGAGTTCTTCGAAGATGAACTAAACAAATCAGAGTCTGAGGTGTCCTCGAACAAACCATCGGATGGTTTGTTAACCGTGATATTTTTATCGAGAACGTTTCTTGACGAAGAACTAAACAAGTCTGAATCCGGAGTATCTTCAAAGATACTTTTGATGCTCTTGTTCTTCTCAACAGTCACAGTTGGTTTGTCAACGTTCGCAAAGAGATCTCCGTCCTCGGAATCTTCAAACAGTGCCTTAGAAGTGATCGTAGGCTTCTTTTCCGGTGCTGTGTCAACCTTCAAAGGTTCTTTAAACGACTCCTTAGCCTCTTTGTCGCTACTTTTTTTCGAATCCTCACCAAACAATGAGTCCTTTTCCTCGCCAAACAAACTGCTCACTTGTGGTTTGGCTTTATCCTTTGGCTTGCCAAACAGACCATCGGCAACGTCGTCGAACAACACAGTACCAGACTTATTGGAACTCTTGATCTCGGTAGCACCGAATAAGTCGACATCTGGAGCATCTTTTGGTCCAAACAGATCGTCATCGTCGTCGAATAACCCTTTGCTCCTTGATTGGATCTGGCTTTGGTTCGTCGTTGTCTTCGAAGGTGTATGTTCACTGCTGCGAAGAGATCGCGAACCAGGACTTGCGCTTCCGAATAAATCGTCGGCTGAATCCGAGTCGTCGAATAGTGAGGCTACCTGTTGATTCGTTGTCGATTTTAGTATGTATATATATATATATTTTTTTTTTTTTTTTTTTTTTTTTTAAATAAACGCATATCTTAATACAGTTAATTAGATAAATTAAATTGTTTTAACATTAATATGAGACGTCAATAAACATATAAATTTTACAACATTTTATTTACGATTAATTTGCTGTAAATCTACATCCACGAGATCTTTTTTTTTACCTAAAATGTTGTATTAATTATTATTTTATAATAAACAATATATACAGTGCAGTTTGTAATAAGTATGTAGAACACATACGTGATAGTTTCTACGACTGTTAATATTATATGCATACAATTGTTTATCGCAAGCAAATGCTACATGAATGTATTCCAAGGCTGCAATTATACAATAAATTATACCAGCATGGTCTGACGTTTGTGTATGTATGTAACTAATTAGTTTAAAGAATAAAAAATTAATTCAGAAACTATTGATTGAAAATAATTATCAACTTAATTTTCGATAATATGAAGTATATAGAGTTCATACAGAATAGTTCGACTCTTCCTCGATAGATGAAAAAAAATCGACGAGAAAAGCATGATTAAGTTAAATAGTCACCATGGCCTATTAACATTTTGTTTACTATCAATTACAAGACCCGTTAAAAAAACTATACGTCGATGATATTCTGTAAATTGTCAGATAACTTCTCTTCAAGTACAAATGCATTATTATCAGTATGGAATTATTTTTAAATCAAATTATTATGAAAACGTAAAGAATATCAATGATCGTTATTTAGCTGTTGAAACGCCACAATACTCTCATAAGATATTATATCAATGCTGAAACTAGAACCAGTAATCGGCTAATTAATCGCGAGGACACACATCGTTAAGATAGATAAGCAAGAAGCAACAAGAATATTTGTCAACATAATTATCATAGTTCAAACTAGTGCACGGTCGTCTCTTTCTCTTTCAAAGCTTACGTACATTTAAAAGAGTAGCAATTTTAAGCAAGGGTAATCCTTTTGAAAATAAAAAAATGAATGTACACGATATTAACTGCGGTTGAAATATACCGGATTAATCATAGTGGAAAACGCTCAGCGTTTCCGCGATCCGCAGCCGAGTGTTTGTCTTTGAGTATATGTGTGTGTGTGTGTGTGTGTGTGTGTGTGTGTGTGTGTGTGTGTGTGTGTGCGTGCGTTAACAGAGAACAAATAAATTAATGAACTTCTCACCTTCGATTTCTGTCGGGAACCGTCGTTATTCTTGGGTAGCGGCGGTGGTCCGAACACGTCCTCGTGTTCCGACACATCTTCCACCACTGACGAAAACTGTTCCCTTTGCCGTTGCTGATCAACCGTTGCTGAGTCGATGGCTCTGTTATTACTACTTGTTCTATCGCGGTTGAAAATTTCCTCAGACTTGAGTCGGGCCGAGCTCATCGGGTCTACAGTTCTGTAGCAAAAGAGAGAAAGTTCGCGTGAAAAGGAGCTCCAATCGAGATGACTTTTTATGGCAAGAGTCAACTTTTTCGTATTATTGTCTATATATATACACACATATACCTACACACACACACACAAATGCATGGTATCGCCAATGTCAGCTGCTATGTTTACATGTAAAATATGCATTTCAGAGATACTTTGAAAACATACTTGTAGACCGAACAAATGATGTTTCGAAACTAAAGGTACTTCATATGGAAATGACTTTCGATTTCAGAAGGTTTCCATAGATAATGCTGTCAATAATGGGTATTGTTATATATTAATATTATTCTTATATATGGTAATACTGTTTTTTAATATTGTTTCAGTGGATGTAACCTTCTCAAATTTATTGTATACATATATTCAACACATGAATTATTAGAATAAAAATACTTATTTAAAAGTAAATTATTTCGAATAAGGCTTAATTGATATTACAGTAAATACTTTTTTATAATATTCATTAAAAAACGGAATCATTTAAAAAAATGTTAATAATAGCTACACTTTACATTTACAAAAATGAAGTTATTCATTTCAAAAAATTATTTAACGTGTTCGTGCAAATTTTCATTTTTTATATAGTAAGCAACGTAAAACATACTTTTTTTTTACTTCCGAATAAATATTTGTAAAATATTTTTTAAATATTTATTATAAAATTGCCTTTTTGTAATAAATAGATTTTCTTAAATATATCAATTTTGACAAAAAATGCTAAAAAGGCCAGTCGAAAAATTTTCTAAAAAATCTAATAAAGGTAGATTTACATACACACACGAAGTTCAATGAACAGAGAATCGTCATTAAATTACGAATTTAAGACCACAATTCCAAATTACACCATATTTATTAGTAAATATTCCGAAAATCCAAGAGTAGCGATTTAAATTCTCCAACAATTAACAATAACAAATATACACACTGTATATTTGTTATTGTTATCAAATCGTGTGTGTCAGAAACCGTGACACATATAAAGATACGCGGCGCGCGATGCAATATGTATAATACTCTTCGGAAAGGTCGTCTAGCCTGAGACTAAGGAGCTCAAGCTCGTCACGCAGGTGCGCCGAGATGCCGCGGGCGGAAAAACGCCGCTAACTGCACTTTCCTCTCGCTCTTCTATCGCTATGTGTCTATATATAAAGTACGACGAATTTTCCAGGTGAAAGGCGTTGCGGAGGTTTAACGCTTCGTCAGCTGAAACGCAACAGAGCTTGAATCTATAGATGCGAGTAACCAAGTGTTACGCAAAAGTCTAATCACTGTGAGGGTGTGATTCACGAATATTGCCATATTTAAAAGAGATAGAGAAATTTGGCTGGTGTCGACGTGAAGGAGAATAGAAATATGCGGGAGAAATGAATTTTATTTAGCGTTGAATTAATTTTCTTTTAATTCTAATCATATTTTGAAAATTGTACTTCTTTATAGGTTTCAATAACTTTATGAAATTAGCACTGTTGGTTTGAATTTACGTTTGTGAGCATTTTTAAATGTACTATTGAATTACGTAGAAAAAGAGAATTAGAATTTAATAATTATAAATTGTTAATTAATATTTTTATTCTAATAATGTATTTGTTATTAGAATAATATTATCAGTTAGACTTTTTTACATAACGAGTATTTTTTATATTTCAAATTCTATGAACACTGAAGCTTTTACTTTATTTAATTTCATTAAACATTTTCATAAATTTTTCAACAATTCAGTTCAAATATAATTTAAAATCCTGAAAAACTATAACTGTGTTTGAAAATGTCTTGATTATTAATGCTCGTTGACTAGTATGTACTTTGGAAGTAACTCAATTTTTTAAGTCGTAATAATATATTAATGAATACTATTACTATTTACTGTTTAATTTAAAACTGTTTAAATTCATGCTGACAAAAACCACAAATTGGAAACTGTAATATAAATTAAAAATGACTATATATACTAAAGTAAAATCAATGAATTATGTCAATATTCAATTTTTTTACTCGTTAATACTTATCATTAATGAAAAATTTACTCTATATTTCAAAGAAAATTAACAACGTAAACTAAATAGTTTACGTTATTATTTTCAAACGAATCGCTTACATATTTTCTAATAATCAATATATCAAGTGAAATTCCACTATTTCTGCTTTCAAAATAGATCATTTCACTCATTTTCTAATAAGTAAAATTTCTATTTTACAATTTCTATATGTAGTTGTGACAATGCTAATTTGTTAAATTAGTTTTAATACAATTTTTTAATTTATATTCTCTAATCTCAATAAGTTATATAAATAATTTTCAAACTACAACTGAACTTATTACAAAATTGAATTTACTATCAAGAATTTACTATCAAGTAAGCCTGTGCTTCGGGTATTTTCTAAACTGGTGAGTCATTATCTGTCTATTTTGTAATCAAAATAATACGTAATTTTTTACTACGTTTGACTAAATTTTTTTTAATTTTTCGCGAAATCATTAAAATGCCGACGTGCGGTAGATTATAAAAATAAATTATTATTTATTATTTTTTTAGTAATTTAATGTACTGATATCGTAACGATATCTTATTATTTGCACATTTTTTTATTAAGATGATATTATAATTTAAGAGTATATTTTAAAATTAAATTACTGCCGCATTCATTTTTGTTTAATATTTAAAAAAAATTTTCAATTTATACGTTTATTAGTTTCTATGCAAATTATCGACTATACAAATATATACAGAAACAATGCTTGTAAAAGAACCTCAAGTCTCAACATTAAAAGAGAATTCGAACCGATACCCAATATTTTACGATAACTGATGCATGTATGATATTGCTATTATAATAAAGATTCCTTTCTAAAACGAGAATAAAGTTACAGTTTCATCATTGCTACGTTGAAAAAAACATTTACATTATTTAAGAAATGGTTAGTTAGCATAAATTTGCAAAATGTTAACACTAATCGTCTAATCGTCGATGGTTCACTAAAGTAGTAAACGATTCGAAAAAATCAGTAAATAAAATGTTTCCAATCAACCTCATCCTAAAATGAACACACAACTCAGCGTAAAGAACTGAATTGAAAGGAGCTCAACTTTCCAAAGATCGCCTGCCACACATCATATACACAAAGCACGAAGGTTAACAGTCTCTCGCGCAAAACTACTTCGTTAGCAAGAACATCGCAGTAGCAGCATTCCCTGTTGACGACGCAATAGCATATCACCAGTAACGGATACCTAACCGCTCATTGGATAGCCAAAGCTGACTTTCGTACGTGACAAGATAAAAAAATACATTACGTTATCCAGCAATACTAATGACTCGTTAAGAAACAAAAAAAAAAAAAAAGAAATATCCGTATGAATTTGAAAAGACCACAGGACTTGAGTAATGAATAACCTGGAACCAGTTGACCTCCATTCAAGTGCGCAAATTGGTATACGAGAAATCCCCACTAGACTTTGGGTCAATAACTCGTGTAAATATATATTTATAGATGCTAGACAATTTTATCTTTTGGGAAGAGATATATTTGGAGAAGAAATGTATATAAGTAGCTCCGAAACATCAGATGGGATAGTCAGTAGACATACGTATATCTGTGAAAGCTGTATTATTACCAGAATGAAGTTTACACTTGCTTTCTGTATTTTGGTACTGGTCGTTGCTGTAGTAACTGCTAAACCTGTTGGTTAGTAATAATAATTTGACCATGGTAGAAGCATTGCTTATTGAAATTAATATTTTTGCACAGAAGATAATTGGTCGACTGAATGCGAGAAGAAAGCAGCACAGGCTAGACTCGAAAGCAAGAGATGTGAAGATTACCAATGTGTCTGGCATGGTGATACTCTTATGATCGACGGAATAAGGTACGTTAGACCCTAATAGAAATTGACCGATTTATTAGATATAGTTTATCGGCAAGTACAATAATTGATCTATGAATTAATATTTTCAGGTGCACAATTCATGTCCACTCAGAAACTTTTGGACATGTACCTGATGCCAAATTAGAATACGACGATCCAACTGTTGCAAACCAAAAGGAGTGAATTCAATGATTTGTTTGCTGTCATAGTAATTTGTTGTTGATCACTGAACATTTTAATTAATAGTTGTAATTTCATTGTATAGAATGAAATATTATATATTTACTTAATGTCTCCAATCGATCAAGCTCATGTTACGAAAAGATAGTCTACGAAAAGAGAGTAAGCAAAGAGAGAGCTGTCGCAAAAATATCGAATAAACGCGAGAAAACTAGGGATAGTCGAAAAATCGATCTAGATTCTCTATTAAAATCATGTAAATTAAGCGAAGAATTATCTCCTCAATATATCGTTACAATTAACAATACTTTTTAAAGGCGAATGCAATGTTTATTCTAAGCCAAAAGTTGGAATTTTCAGAAAGTTTGAATATAAACGAATCATCATAATATATAATTATTTGAAATTCATTTCCTACAACCTGATTAATAAAATTAAAAATATAGTCCCTCATAAATAATAATGAACAGTTGAGTTATTTATTAGTGGTGTAGCAGATTAAATTGTGATTCATTGATTCAATGAAAGTTTCTTAATTTTATGAGCGAATTTGTAAAGTATATCAACGATAGCAATTGTAATATCTAATTTAAAAACTCAACGGAACAAGCTTTGAACAAACTTTTCAAATCTGACTTTGTGTTCAAACGATTGCGAGCATGCGGTTTCTATATAAGTAAGTACCAACACAGCTTACGGCTTAGTCCATTTCACGTACTGGAATTATTAAAATAATTATAATTTTATTTTAAAAAAAATGAAAAAGTTAACGTTACTATTATTAATATTGACAGTCTCGGTATCCGCGCAATATTACATGGACGATTTTGACGATGATATCGACGAAGGTTCATTAAAAAATATATTTTTACATCACTATTTTCGTAATCGTTATCAATAACCATTCTTATTTCAGATGACATGCACGAAGAGTATTGCAATCCTCATTTACTAGACCGGACCAAATGCGAATCTCTCAGATGCGATAGGGATAACACACGTTTTAGAATACTAACGTGAGTTGATACTTACGTGGTCATTATTATTTTACATTAAAGGTAGAAAAATGAATCAACAATTAACAACCGGTTGATCAAATTTAATAATTAAAATTTTTTTTTTAAATTTTCATTTTTACATGAATAATTTATAAATATTAATTTTATTAGTGTAAAAATATGCATGGAATCAATTGAAATCAATAAAAATTCATGATAATTATAGACTAAAAAAGTGATCAGTCCATTTTGGTTGATTAATTTTTATTACCAAGATAAAAATATTATTATTATTATTATTATTATTATTATTATTATTATTATTATTATTATTATTATTATTATTATTATTATTATTATTATTATTATTATTATTATAATAAGAAAATTGTATTTAATTTTTTTTTCAAATATTGGCAGGTGTCCGATCATTCGCTGTATGAAAGTTCTAGGAATAAGAGGTGGAGATTTTCGCAGACCATATCCAGATTGTTGTTCAGTGCCAATCTGTGCTACTATCGGATATCAACCGAACCCATTCATATACGGTTAAGAAAAAAACAATTTCAAATTGTCGAAATTGCCAAAGCAAGTAGTTCATCGTACGCAGAGTCGCGCACACATAGCCAAATTAACAGACACACATACACTCACATTTTTGGAATAATTTATAATACGGAATGTAAATAAAAGATAAAGCACAGGTATTGCATGAGTATCTGAATTTATCAAATGCAAAACTATTTATAGATTTAAAATTACTCAATATTTAAATTAAATATTAAATAAAGTTAACATAATATTTAATTAATAAATGTCAATGTAAATGTTTTGTTCACAAGTTTTTAATACCAAAAAATTCATATTTAAATAGGAAAAATATTATTGCTTTAGGTTAATACATTACTAAATATTAATTAAATTTTATGAGTATAAATAGTATTCAGAAAATTATTATAATAATTTTAAATAATTTTAAATATGTCATGTACATAATTTTTATAATATTTTATAAATTTTTATAAATTTGTATACAAATTTATTTTTATAAATTTGTATAATAACTAATTGGTTAAAAGCTTAAACAGCTTACTAGTGTAAACAGTACGAATTAAAGGAATATTTTGAATTTAAAATGTTAATTTTCTACAATACAACATAACACTGAGTACAAAATATGAGACCATATTTATTTAAATAAATAATAGATCGCGTAATGGCAGGTTATGCCTCGATGACTACATATACAACAATAACATATATATATAACAATCGGTTTCGCTATTTCCTGATCCCTCTTCATTCCTTTCATAAAATAATAAAATAAAAAATGCTTTATGAATTAATATCGAATCATATTTTAAAACATGCGGTAACAACACACGACTCATCAATCGTTTTTAGACGAATCATTAATTCAAGAAAAGTAAGTGGGAGAATTGTGATATAAGAAGAAAAGCCTATTCATTTCTGCTTTTAATATCGAACAAACGTTTCTAGGAACTTGTTTAGAAGAACCAGAGATTTTTTATTTTTAGATTAGTTATATATATATATATATTCGTTTTTTATATAAACAATAAATATGAAGTATTTTGTAATCGCTTGCGTCATAGTGTTGTCAACTGTGATTATTGTTAAATCAATGTCTGTCAATATCAACATAGGTAAAGTGTACACTGAATAAAAATGTTACTATATTAAAGAAAATTTATTTATTAAAAAATTGCTTTTGATATAAGGATATGTTTACTTGAATTAACATTATTTTCAGTAAAACATCATTTACTCTATACAAATAAAAGCGTACTCGTAAATAGTAAATAATTTTTGGAAAATCATAAAGTGAATTTATTTATATATTCAAGTAAATATTTACATTCGTTTAAATTATTATTTCAATTTTAAAAAATTGAATGTTTAGATTCAAGTGAATATGTTCTTAAAATTAGCTAAAGAAATTATTTTTTGGGGTCAAAACAATTTTCTTTTCTAATAATTTTTATCAGTCCAATTCTGAGCAACATAATTTATACCGATACTTGTATAATGTGAATAATGTGAATAATGAATGGGTATTTAAAATTAAATTTGTCTCGTGCACAAAATATAACTCTAAATTTTTGTACAATCTTTATGTGCATAATATCATTGAATTCTAAATTTGTTCTTAATTATTAACGAAACTGATATATAATGTATTTAACATATATTGTATAAATGTGTTAAATAAATATTAGGTAATAAATTATTATATTACGTTAGATATTGAGAAACTTTACTATATTTAAGAAAATTTATTTTTTTAAAATGAATATTAGCTATTAACATTATCTACTATTAGTTAATAAAAATTGTAATTTTAATCTCTAAAATTATAAATCCGTAGAAACACAGGATGATGAATTAAAAGAAGAGAATTGCGATTTTCCAAAATATAGTCCTTTCACACGAGAATGTGCGTTATTCAAATGCAACGAGGACCGTACGAGAGTATTAGCTATACCGTAAGTAAACTATAAAACTATACTATATATGTGTATAGTATACATGTATAATATTTTTGTTCGAATCACATAATTAAATTAATATTCTAGGTGTCCTCATTCACCATGTCCTGCTAAATTAAGCTACAACAAAGAAACATTTTCCAAGCCATATCCCGACTGTTGTGCGCCAACCAAATGCGACAAGTTATGATTATTAAACTGACTTTAAAATTAACGAGAATTTTCTTGTCCCAAAATTACTATTCATTCGACTCATTAAATGACCTCAAAGCTACTGTACAGTCGATGGATATTTATATACATAATTATATATTTCTACGAATTTGTAAAACTTATTTCTTTAGTGTAAATCCATGTATTTTAACAAAATCCGAAAAGGTAATCGTTAAATGACAAAATAAGAAAACAAATAAATCACCTTCTGTCGCAAATGTCTTAACTGCTGAGACTCAAGCAACGACCGCAAAAGCTACTCGAGAGTCGTTAGACACAAATAAAACCAAAACTATAATAAGATTAAATTGTTGTTATATTTGTTTCTACTTATCTATAAAAACCATTACAAATAAAAGTCCAAAAATATAATCGTTAACCGAGAAATGAAACAAAATCAGCTTCAACCATAAAGACCTGAACTACTGAAACTCGACAAACGACCTCAAAAGATTTCCCAGCAAGCGGTTCAACAAACGGCAAAAACAGAAACAGCAGGTTTCGTTCTTTCTCGGCTACCCACATTCTCAAAATATCAACACGTTCAACTTCTCCAATTGCCTATACGATGGCAAAGTCACCTTCCTCATTTTTACGTTTGCTAACGACTCCCATGTGCATAAAACAATGACTACCACAACTGTTTACCGGAGGCTCGCTTTTAACGTCGATGACACTGTTTCTCTTCGCAGTATCATTTTGAGGAAGTGCGCTGCTCAATCTATAACGGAACGACAAAGGTTGGTCACTGTCAGCAGTGGTTTTTATTTATTTTTTTTCATCAAATCAACTGACATCGCAGATATTTCTAAATTCAAAGAAACACAGTGATTATTTTCTTTTTCGATAAAACTACTCCCGTTCCACGAATGCAGAACTACAGTTGGAAAATCATTTCCAGTCTTCTAGTTAAATATCTCTAGCACTTTCTATACACGCTTTACAACAATAGGCAATACTCCAAAAGAGTTAGAAAGTGTGAACCAAGTAATTTTTTCCGAATATTTTCTCAACGCCGAGAAGTCGAACGCGAAGAACATTGAAATAAATTTTAACGAACTCGAACAAATTTGAAAAAAAGAACGCCACTCCCCCCCCCCCCTCCCCTCTCCGAACCACCACCACCATCGGAACTCGTCACGTCGAGCGTAAGATGTTGCCGTGGCAAATAGGCAGACAGCCAAAGTCGTTGCATCATTTATATATACATCAGAAGCTTACGAATTTTTAAGCCAGACACGAGATCGAGCTCCAGTGCGTATAGCAGCCAGCTGATGGTTTAAAAGGAGAGATGAGCCGAGTTGAGCCCGCAATTAAATTCATGAATAGATTCGCTCTTGGAAGCGCGAGCGAGTACGCGAAGTTGTATTATACGCATTCGGATGCGATTTGTTGTATTATTTGTATTCGATTCTGTAGATATTCGGATGGTAATTCATGGAAATTATTGCGGAAGATTTTTGTCGTAATTTTTATTGCTCCAGGGGTTATTAGTTTACTGTTGTAAATTAACATTTTCTTTTACGCAATCTGCGAGGAATATTGAAACGCAAATTTACTCTTTTACAAAGTCTGTCTATCTGTTGATAGTTTTTTTGAGAGGTATATTATTATTATTATTGGTTGAAGCGAGTTTGATGTTATTTTAAATTCATGAATATTAATTGTTTATTCAATGTCTTGGTCGACAGCTTTACACGCCTAATAATACTAAATTTCATAAGCTAATATTGTCGTTTGATAAATCAAAGTAAGTTACAAAATGTTAATGTAATATTAAAAAATCGATTAAAAACTTTAATTCAAGATAACAAACTAGTAAATTAATACTGTTCTAGAATTAAAGGAATATTTTCAATTCAACAAATGTCATTTATACGATACTTTATTTGCATTGCAAAACGTATGTAAGAACCGATAAGAAAAAACGTCCATTGAAGGCATTCCAATTCTCATTGGGACTTGTGTATGGTTATGAGATGCACATGTAAATGGATGAGGATCTGTGAATTTGAGATAGAAGCAACCGGATGTAACCGGATGTCTGTTTTTTGGAAGCCCATATTGAGCTTTTTTTAAAACAAATTTATTTATTTAAAAAATATTTGATAAATTTTACTGTACTAATATTCACATATAGCTTACTTCATATACACAGGTAATTTGATTGAAGAAAAGCTAGGTTAAGTTAAATTTACACGCACTGTACGTAAAAGTTCGTTAAATATAGCTAAGCAAAACCGGCTATGTTGTAGTATTTACTAGTAAATCGCACAATAGATTTCCTATCTAAAACTTAAGAAAAATACTCTTCCTTATTGTCGCTTTCTCGACTTTTTTTTACATACGGTCAAACGGTCAAATGGTTAAACGGTCAATTTTACGATCAAGTTTTTTTGAAGTTTCCACTCGCTTAGAAGTAAAAATGGTCCCGCGAAGTAATCAGACAAAAGAAATCGGATTCGCTTGTTGCACGAGGAGAAACTCGATTAGAATGAAAATCACTGTCGAGGTCCAGAGAGCGTAATTGAACAGCAAAAAACAGCGACGCGTTCAGATGAAAACGTTAGCAATTACGGCGATGAATTTAAGATTAGAAGATTATCGTTATCCGTAATGAAAGAGACATTTTAATAATACCCGATTGATGCGTAGAGCACAAGTAGAGGAGATTTTTTCGAATACTATCTGCTGTACCTCTCGTAATAATAAAGACGAGAGAAGAAGAGACGAGCATAAAAAAGGCCGAATACGTATGAATTTACTGCATTGTCGTTGACAGCGATGCGTTTTTCTCGACGTATTAACGAAGGTTACTGATACTCTAAAATCTCGATTTTCGAGCTTCTTTTAGCAGAGCTCAAATCCACTTAAAGTTGTTTCTTTCGGTTGATTCGAGATTTCGCTGTATCGCGCGAAAACTTGGCAGTTACTTAGCAGTTACTTAGCAGTTACTTAGCAGTTACTTAGCAGTTACTTAGCAGCACTTAACAGCACTCTTTCCAGCACTTGGTTTTAGAAAAAGTCGTGGAAAAAGTCGAAAACCAAGCTGTTGCAACAACACAGACACAGTACTTAAAACTCACGGCGGTGAATAATCGTCGAAGAAACTAGGAATCTACGCCGAGAACGCAACGCGTCGTCTCCGCACCATCACTGATTGCTCGTCTTTTCCTCGCGAATCTACTGTAACTGTCATTCACACAGACGAGATGATATTTCCCTCGCTTACTCGTTGTTCCTCACAACGAGGCCTTTTGTTTATACGGGACTACGGGAGAGAAAGAAAGAGCGATGGAGCGCACACGTGTGTAGTACGTCGTGTGTAGCACGTCGTGTCGCAATAAGCGACGGGGCCGACTGAAAGAGTCGAGGAAGCTCGAACTGTTCGTTGAGCTTGCCTTGGGAGAGGAGAGATGCCGCCGGTGTCGGGACGAGTGCGTTTCATGATCATGAGAGAAGAGAGAGATGAGAGAAGGACTGACGAGTTGACCACAACTGACAAGTGGGTGTGTATATTTAAATGTGTGTGTGCGTGTGGATACTTATGACGTTACGATATGACAGTTATGTCTTTTGAGTTTTGACTTTTGACTTTTGACTTATGAGCTATGACCGAGATGAGCAGATGACGAGTTGACGAGTTGACGAGGAGAACAGGGTGCTGGCCTGCTGGGACTGCTAGTGCTGGGTCGCTGGCTGGATCGTGGGTGTGTAGGTGTGTGTGTGTGTGTGTCTGTGTGTGTGTGTGTGTGTGGACAAGAGGATACTTGAATTATATGACAATATGACGCATACGACGATGAAAGAGAATGAATAATTGCTTGAATGACGATGAACTGGTTAAAATTTGAATAGGTGAGGCAACGCTTAGAAGAAGAATTTTTTTTATCGAGGAAAATGATCAATTGTTAAATACGTTGGTTTCTCCAATATTTCTTTGCATTAGAAAGAATAATTGCTTTGTGGTGTTGTCGAGAAAATGCTTGTGCGATGTAATCATCGTCTAACGTGTATTGATAATTATAAGACGAATATTAATTCGACGAATTGACAATATATGGGACAGCATTATTGATTGGCAATAATATTTATTTTAAATATTAGAAAGAGTGAAGATATTATAACGAAGCAAACTAACACAAATACTCTATTTATAAGAATGTCAGCTGTAGGAAGTACGTCATTAAACAAGTTGTTTTAAAAGAAAATCATAATCTGTTATTTACTCTATTGTAAATTAAATTTACGAGCTCCAAAGCAATACAATTTTTATTGTCATAGACAACGGTAAACGACGTCTACATGAAAACAAATACGCGTAAACAACGAGTTTCAATATACTATATGCTTTCATAGATGCTTGTTGAATAAAAATTACTAATTTAATTCGTATATAAGTTTTTAATGGGATTCTTGTCTACCTTCGTCGTATGCAGTTGAGCTGGTTAAGATTTAAATAGATGATCTCGACAACACTTCGATGAATAAGTAACTGTAAAGCGATATGGCTTATTCAGTTTCTTTTTAATTTGAAAAAATATACGAGTAAATATAGAGTTTATTCTAAGATCTACTCGGGATGATTACCAAAAGTTAGAATCCACGTGTTGCGAGGCAATGAAATTTGCTCGAACAACAAAAATTTCCAAGCCGGAATTTGCATAAAAACATGCCACGGCATTTTTAGCATAATCAATGTTTTACTACTTCATTTTTTACTAATACCGATGAATGCAGAGTGACTTTGCATTGCATCGGAGTATTGAAATAAACATCACGTTCTCTTAAAGAATAAAGGAAAACATTTTTTCATCTTCAGGAATGCGTTGAGCTACCGTCCAATATTCAAAAATATACATTACGTAGAAAAATTCGCACTACGACAGCATTGTCATTAAAATAAGAAATAACTAGCCAGAAGTCGGCGAGTAATATTATTTTACTCGTTATTTGTTACTAATTTAAGATTTTCTTTTTTTTAATTTATTTATTAATGCCACTTCTCCTAGACGATATTCTTTGTAACTTCCAGATTTTACACTTTTATATGTAATATGGCTCAGTATACTGCTACAATATAATTTCATTTATTTTTTCTTTTAGTTATAATTTTATTTTGCAATATTAATGCTGTATTAATATTGCAAATCTCTTTTCATCATTTTCTAAGCTACTTTTCTTCTTTTTAATTTATTTAATTAATTATTATAATAAAATTATTTTTATAATTAAATTAATACTCGCATAAGTAGGATGAAACGTTAGTGTCTGCTATACCTAGAGAGCACGCACATGCAAAACTAACACGTGTGTACACAGTCCGATTTTCTATTTTTATAACCGTGAGGTTCAGCTCATTACGAACGTCAAGAGCTCCTAAAGTGAGCTCCATTCGTGCGCGGCACAACGCATTATTCAAGGGGCACTGCAAGATGCATAGGGGTCTTAAATAGCTCGAAAATTTTCGTCACGCTTCTTGTCAAGGTTTACCCGCCGCGCTCATTTATTTTTCATTTCATGCTTTTTATTTGTATTACGTTTACTTTGGCGGTTATCAATTTGGTGGTACTACAACAATGGTACTACTACAACTAGCGGTGAGCTAAACAATTGTTTTCAAATTTTTAGGAATTTTCACTCTCACAAAGGAGTAAAAAGGGTTTGTAAAAAAATTATTACATAGGGAAAAGCACTTTTTACTCAAAAACTATGTTAAAACATTTCTATGCGAAAAGAAATTTTCTACGCTTAAGAAAATTTATTAATAAAAAAGTATTTTTTTCAACACTATTCAATAAAATCATTTCTTCGAATCAAACAAATTTTGTTTTCAATTTAACAATATTTTTTCACTGTTGTTTGATAACCTCTAATTTTCGTAACCTGAGATGTTCAAGCGAAATTGTTTATGTTACTTTATGAGATATTAGAATTATTAAGAACCAATGAAATTGAATAATTTATTTGAAATATTCTGGACATATTATAATTGACATATTATATCATTTTTATCGCCTAATGAAACTGGCGAATAAGTTCGAACATATCCTGACATATCCTGACTTCTGCCTAAAACCAGTTAGCGATAAAATTTTCATTCTAAATCAACTTATGAATACGATATAAAGAAACTAACACAATGATTGTTGCGTTAGATGATTGCGGTTATGATTTTTAAAATGACTGATTAACAAGGTTCATTGATATTTATTTTATGCATTTAATTCATTTGCGATTTAAATAATGAGCAAAATACGTTTATGATGAAA
Organism: Apocrypta bakeri; assembly: GCA_018906985.1. Taxonomy (NCBI): domain Eukaryota; kingdom Metazoa; phylum Arthropoda; class Insecta; order Hymenoptera; family Pteromalidae; genus Apocrypta; species Apocrypta bakeri. The sequence continues at coordinate 200,821 of JACCIA010000005.1, read as the reverse complement.
TTAATTTCTGAGTAAGAAATTTCGTTTAAAGAAAAATAATCGTTTTATTTCTCAAATCAATTAATTATAACTGTAATATGCATAACATACATTGGATTACGATTTATATACACTGTATTATACACATAGTTTTATACATAATACGTATAATATAAAGATCTTTAATATTTCTACAGGATCATATGCAACGCGATAAAATAATAAAATACCGGCAAATATGGCTTAGTCAGGTTGATATCTACAAATATATTTTATATCGAAGAGTTTTCCATTTTCCTTGCATTTTTATACCCACCATTAATCGGATTACATTCAATCTTATAACGATCTTCTAATGACTGATTTCGAACACAAAAGAAAAAAGGGTTAATTGTGACAAACACGTAGCCGAGATCTGACTGCACCATCATATGGAGGGTAGACGAGAAAATCGCGAAAACGATATTTTTATTCAACAATTTTAATGAAAAAAAAAATCTTTCCTCTGTTTTCCTTTATAACTAACGAATTAATAAACCAATTTTCACGAATGTGTATTCTGCAATCCAAGAAGTACAATTGCCATTACAAATCACATGCCATTACAATTAATAGGTCAATAATACATTTTTTTTAAACACTGAGAAATTTGTTGGCAATTTACGAAAATTTTAATAAAAATACGGCGGGATATACTCAATATATTATATAAGAAAAATTACTATTTTATGTGGTAAAATTTACTACATAAACCAACGTATAAATTTTACTATTTAATATAGTAATTTTTGTTAGGCGTCCATGGCTAATTTTTATATATTGAGTATGTAAACATTAAAAAAAAATGTCGAAACTACTGATTTTTTCCCTAGCTCTTTTTACAAAAACTCGTGCTTATCTTATCGTACGATAGCGTAAAAAAATTAACTATACAATTCTTACGTAAAGTTACAATAACTCTTATGTTAAGTAAGAATAATTGTTAAGTTGGAGAAGTCATATTGTGGTATATATCACGTACATATCTTATCGTACGATAGCGTCAAACATTAACTATACAATTCTTACGTAGAGTAACAGTAACTCTTATGTTAAGTAAGAATAATTGTTAAGTTGGAGAAGTCATGTTGTGGTATATATCACGTACGTTTTTCTGGAAAGCTTATTTACTAATTTGTTCTTAAAGTGGGCAAAGCTAAAGAAACACTATGAAGTACTTCGCTGTTTTCGTCATTGCGGCAGTGTCGATTTTTGGAATAACATCAGGAGGTACTAAATATCTTAAACCCTATACTAACGTGTAAATGCAAGTCATAGATTGTAAGATTTTTTTTAAATTCTGATAATTTTTTCCTTTCTATGATATGAATCAGCTGAGGAATTTCGTACTGAATATTGCAAAAATATAAGTAATACGGATTGTGTGAGATATACATGCAACAAAGATAACACCGTGCAACGAGCCGTAGGGTAAGCCATTTAACATTTTTTTATAGTTACATATGTTAGTTTTTATTACAATTCTTCCTAATTCAAATATATTTTTACTTCATTCTCTTTTTAATTTGTTAGTCATGTGGTATAATGTTCATAATTGATTAAACGACGTAGAAAAGAGGACTTTGAACAATTTTCTATACTCTCACGACTGATTCTTTTTTCAATTAATTTTAATTCAATTAATTTAATGATTTTGTATTAACTCCATTAATATTTTTATATAACACTGTTCGTTTAATAAAGGAATGTGAGTTTAATTCTTTTTTTTATTTTTTGAAATTAAAAAATCCATGAAGATCCGAGTTAATAAGAATTTATCTCGGATTCTCCTGGATTTTTATCAATAAAACTGGCGATTCGCAATACATTTTGGCATCTATATTTTAGAATGTGACTGACTAAAATATTATTTTTTCGAATCGCGAATAATTAATAAGTTTAATAATTATAATTTCAGATGTCCACTTTTGCGTTGCGAAAATGAACCTATTGGATACACAGGCAATCCTAACTTGCCATTCCCTGACTGCTGTATAATACCAATTTGCGAATAAAATAATACTTTAAAATTGGTTTAATACTTTATGTTATCCGGATATGCAATAATTTAAACAACTATTTGTAATTTATAAAAATATTCAATGCTTGCTGCAATAATAAATTTCCTGCAAAAATAAAACATCTATCCATACGAAAAATAAAGTTTACGTTATACAGACATTTAATATTTAAACGAGAAATATCGAAAGATATTAAGAATATTTAAATATATATTCTTATCGTTACTACTTTACGCAAGATACTTGTGTATGAGAAAATTATCAACATAAATTACGTTTTAGTGTCGTATATTTAATCAGACTTATTAGGCTTACAATAACCTGAGTTGAAATAGTAAATAGAATATGCATGTTAGGCTCACGAAAATCAATATTCGTAATTTCCTAGTCCATATATTTATTTTCAACTATATACCCAGGAAATCATTTTGGACATGGTAGTTCTTTTTTAGAGATGATTTTTTTCTATTTTTTCAGACATATTTTTTAGTTAATTTATATTTAATTATTTACTTTTATTATTTTATCTTATTTTATTTTTTCCATTAAAATAAGTATAAATTAATTGTTTGAATTGGCTGGTTTCTGAGTTTCATTGAACCAATTGAGTTAAAAATTGGAATGAATACTCTTTGATACTTATCGTAAAGCACGAATATAGAAATTTTCACTATAAATACAGAACAAATCTTACACGATAAAATATGTATCAAGTAATTCATTAAAAAAAAAACCCAGCATGCAATTGGTTTATTTATTTGTTTTAATGATTGTCCACATTTATTAGATGTGGACATCGGCGAGACTTAGAGATATTAAACAAAGTTAAAATTAATAAAGCTATCTTGGCCAGTTTGCACGGTATTATGGTGGCGATTAAAAGTTCGCTAAAGAAAAATTTACCATTTAAATATGAAAAATTAAACTAATGAAAGTTATTATATGTTGACCTACAATTTTGATATCTACTCAACAGTACCTCGTTGACTGAACTCAATACAACTAGGATGTTAAACTCTGGAAGATTTTCTAATATCATAAAATACACTACCGATCGGATAATAGTTGATACCCAGTTGATGTCGTTTATACGAATGCTATCTCTTAATTCTGATCTCAACCTACAAACGACTAGAATACGATATTCGCTTTGCTATCTGAGTACATACATTTTATAAGGAAAATGTATGTAAGACAAGGGAAATTACTAAAGATCTAGATCTCACAAATAAAATCCTAAAAGTTCCTATATTTGACCTGATGAATATGATTAACAACTAGTTAGTGTTACTTGGCAGTTTTATTAGATTTTCTCAACAGTTCCAGGTATCTACTGAAGAGACTCCGGTTAAATTTCTTACAGTTTTATAACAGCGAATTACCAACTACTGCTGAAACTAAAAAATGTTAATTGAATGTGAATCCAAGAGGTTTACTTTCACACATTGATGTTGAACACCTGAAATAATAATTATTAAGCTTTTTAATATTGAGAATATAATTTATTTAATAAATATTATAAATGAATATTCAATGAAGCTTTATATATATATATATATATATATATAAATAAATTATCAACAACAAATAAGCATCTAAAAGTCAGACTGAGATGTTTAATCAAACAGAAATCAACTTCTATTACTAATATAAAACACTAATTTACTCGTCCTGAGATTTTTTAATTTAAATGTTAATTTACGTAGCCTGCACCAGTCATCCTGGAGTCATCCTGTTCTTTATTGCATTCAAATATTCAGTATGGAATTCATCGTCTGCTACAGATCACAGATAAAAGGAATTGTCTTATTTTTTAAAAGCAAATATTATGCAAATTATGACGTGACAATATAGATGGCTACACATGGGTGTTTCGAGTTTACCTGCTGAAGATATAGCAAAAGTTGTCACCGCGATAATAACAAAAATTACGAAATACTTCATGTTGTTTTTTAACGCTATTTATAGCCAGAAATGTCTTCTCCCACTTAACAGGTATTACCAAATGTGGGAGAAGTCTGTATGTACGTAAAAATTGTATACTTGATAATCACAAAATTTCTGTTATGTGGTAATTGTCTACAACGTATTTTTGTACGATAATTTGAATTTAATTAAAATATTCATGTAGATTATGTACGTATTGGTTTCTATACTATCTTAGCTTATTACTTCTTTTTTAAGCGGTGATATATGTTCGTTCATCGCTTTTTATATCGCCAATTTATGCATCATTATCTACATGTTTAACATACGAAATGATATCTTAGTTACATTATGCTAGTGACCTCATTGCTCGTAGCAAGTATAATAAATATTAAACAAATATTTGCCAAAATGTTTCCATACTTTAACAGCAATAACTACGTAATACGTATTATTTATTATTTTTGCACCATTAAAAATACGGTATTGGGAATCTCAGTCTTTTTTACATACTTTAATCTTTCAATGGTAAATACAAGTGCCCGTAAGTTCCTTGTTTTCAAGAAAAAAAACGCCTACATATTGTGATTCTAAAGAATTTTTTCTTGAAATTAAAATATTTTAGATCATTTTTTATATAAACCTTTTTATATAATTTTTTATGTATTTTGCTCAATCCTGTATATTTTCTTATACGTTTCTTATACGTGTGCCTGGTCAAGGAGGATTACGGATGGTTAAGTGTGTCTGTGCTTCAAGATTAAAAACAATAGAAAGCAACGCGACGTATACTTTCCAAGCTTTGCGACCCATTAGACGCACGATTACTCGCACTAGATCTACTACCTCTGACTAGTCGACATTCTGACCCTCTTCTGACAGTGCGCTTCGCGCTGTGTTTGCGTGCCTTTCTGTGACCTTGGACTTTAGTTCGAAATTTCAACAAATACCTCGCTCGCATTGGCTGTGCCCACAAAGGCGGGCCCATTGCAACGGCTGTGGGATTCCCGGAACCCTTGAATCCGGAGAAAAAGACGCGACTTTACGCGCGTATACCTATATGCGTATTTCGATACTTCAAAGGAAGAATCAGCCAACCAGATCAAGAAAACATTTGACCCATCATTTTAAATCCAAGAACGAGGCGACTAAGATTATATATATTGCACCATTGCACGCACAATATTTGTATAGTGCATTTCGTATATGTACAAAATATATTGATATATCGACACACATTTATGAACACACACACACACACACACACACACACACACACACACACACACACACAGAGAGAGAGATATATATAAAACCAGAGTTAGTTGGTTCTTCAAGTATTTTCAAGTTGAATTGGTTCTTCCCCTCAGGCGTCGATATCAATGTCTAAATTATAATTATAAGAAAAATTATTATAGATAATCTCTTCTAGTGCAATAGTTGCGAATGCGAAAACGGCAACTTTTTAATCTGCTGTTGTTAATTCATCTACATGATTATATTATAAATGTGAATATTCTATTAAACATGTGAAAAGATCTATAGATGTATAAATATAAGATATGGCTATTGATAAAAAGAAAAAAATTCGTATTCTTCAGAAATTTAGGATTATCCCATTTGAAACACTATTTCCATGCAATCTGTTGAAATAATGTGCGAGTACAATTTATAATAGTAGAACTTGAAGTTATAATGTTGTAGCTTGATTATTTGAATATAATCCGTACAATAATCAACATAAAGAAGCAGGTGATTTTAATTGTGTTTACTTCTATAAGATTTATGTATGAAAAACACTTATTAACTACAGAAGAATGAACTTCCCCACGCATAAGATCGTATAAATCATTTGAAATTATCGTACAAAACGCAGTACAGGCGATTACCATTTAACACGAATGTTGCCATTATCAAGTATACAATTTTTACGTACATACAGACTTCTCCCACATTTGGTAATACCTGTTAAGTAGAAGAAGACATTTCTGGCTATAAATAGCGTACGCGTCTCCGGTAAGCTCATTCCCTAATTCAATCTTCCAGTGGACAAAGTTTTAAAAAACACCATGAAGTATTTCGTAATTTTTGTTTTTATCGCACTGACAAGTTTTGTTATAACATCAGCAGGTAAATATCTCGCAGGTAAAATATGGCAATATTGTTGCGTCATAGTTTGCAGAACATTTAATTCTAGAAGACAAAACAATTCTTTCTTTTTTGTGATTTTGTAGCAGACGACGAATTCCGTACTGAATATTGCAAAAACATTCCAAAGGGATGTGGTCTATTCAAATGCAACAAAGACAACTCCAGGGTGACTGGCATCGGGTACGTAAATTTACAGTTAAATTAAGAAATCCGATTTCTGTTCGATTAAACATATCAGACTGGCTTTTCTGGCTTTTATTGTTGCTAATTTGTCGTTGATAATATGAAAGAACGTAATTTAGGAAAGATTGAAAAACGTCGAAGGGTATCTTATACAATAGTACCATTAATGCTGAAAAAGAGATTAATTACAAGGATTTAAAAAAGGAAATAAACTAACATCCTTTCGATCGATAATACTGCGGTATAAAGGTAGATTTCGATATATTATTTTCAGGATTTCAGATTTACTGTTTGCAAATAAAAAAGCCCGAGTGAATGTTAATTTTATATAATTATTAAACAAATTATATTCCCATAATGAAAAAGTTTAATAATTATTTTTTCAGATGTGCATTATCAATGTGCGTTGGTAAACCACTTGGATACACAGGAAATCCTGACTTACCATACCCTGGCTGTTGTATCAATCCAATTTGCAAATAAACTACTGCTTGATAAGCTGCCAAACTCTAAAATTTACCAATGAACACAATATTTTAATGCGTGTCTTACACACTTTACAGTCATTATTTCTATAGTAATATATCCTCTGCAATAACACATTGAATATTCAAACATTTTGTATACAGATGCTATAAACTGTAATGCAAAATAGGCAATAAGAAGTAAATTCAAGCGGAAAAAGGATTCGACGTTGTATATTATTTTGACAATATTCTTTATTACTGTATATCTGTTATCCTGTATTACCTGAACTATTTTTCCGATTCTTTTAGCCGATTCTTTTAGCCGATTCTTTTAACCGATTCTTTTAACCGATTATTTTTAACCGATTTCCATGTCTACAATAATCTTCAATTACATAATGTAAAATATATTTTTCTTTCACATATGCGATTTTTGAGTAAATTGTTCAAGTTGCAAACAATATTTTAATTTATTACATTGAAAAAATAATCAAAGTTAAACGACGAAAAAGCTCAATCTAACCGGTTCTTATAAGCCTGTACATTAAAAAAATTAAATACGATGGCAGTATATAGATAGAATAGTTTTTTTCTCAGAGGCGAATGTATTTTTAAATATTTAAGGCATTACGAAATCTGTCCATGATTTTATAGTATAGTATCGTTAAGAAAGAATATCTAAGTGGGAGAAATGATATGCACGGGTTATAAAGCCAAAAGTTTTCAATGATTTCATTAACATTCCGATAGCTGGAGAAGTAACATCAAAGAGAAGATTATTAATTTTAAATAATTTCACTCTATTAATAAATCAATTCTAAAACATGAAGTACGTTTTCGTGCTATATATTGCTTTGTTTATAATCACTACTGTCGTATCAGAAGGTAAGTAATAATTGTGGATTAAGTATGTAATATTTTCTCAATTATTTTACTATTATGAAAATAGCAGTAGGTGGATTCTTATTAGGTTACTATAATTATTAGAAATACACTTTAAATATTATAGATTTTCTGACAGAATACTGTAAAGAATTGCCAAAATCATTGAAAGATAAGTGTGTTGGAGTCAAATGTAACAAAGACAATACCAAAGTTCGATCTGTCGGGTAAGTCAATATTAGTATTAGTATTAATAAAAGAAAAGATATTTTTTAAGGAAAAGCAATATTTTTTGGTTAAAGAAACACAAATATAAAATATCTATGTTTGAATCAAAATTATTGTTGTTGTCTCCGCTAGGAGGCATCGAATTAAATTAACCTCCAAATGACAAAATCATGCTGTGGTTACATTATAAATATGAAAATCGTCTGTATAATATTTTCAATTTGTTGAAAGTGAAAATATTTGTTTTTATTAGACATGCTATTTAAAATGATTGTGCCTTATTTATTTCTTTATTTAATTTTAAGAGATTTCTTCGGTAAGCATAAACACTGTATCTAACAACTAATGTAAATTATGTAATGTTTATAGATGTCCAGTAATACGTTGTGTAGGTGAACCAATCGGCCACGAAGAAGACCGTAGCAAACCTTACCCTGCGTGCTGTCGTAAACCAATTTGTAAAAACGATCATATTTAATTTTAAAGCGCTCTTCATTAACGCTGTTCTTATGCATGGATAATTAATAAATAAAACGTGTTCTTCACTTGATTGAAATAAATACTAAGCCACATACAAACTTATATACAATTACTGCATTGAATTAATAGCTTTACAAAACATACACATAATTATTACTTCGACTGCCAAACATTATGTTGTTTTTATCGCTGGCAGAAAAACGAATCAACAAACGTCAGTTTAGTTTAGTCAGCCGCTTAAACAACCGACGATTAAAATAACCGCTGTTTTCGTCAACATAATACACGATCGGTTGATAAACGGTTGATCAAGTTTAATTATTTTTAAAATAGTACCTTTCATAGCTTATTATTATTTTCTTAGCGACTACGATTATTATATTAACCAACGATAATCTTCAGTTGTAATTATCAAATTGAGTAATTAGAATTAATAAGGATTTTTTTTCAATTTAGTGCAATTTTGTGTAAACATCGTATGTACTTGTAGTCTCCTAATTGTTAAGATGCTTACGTGTAAACACACGTAAGCATCGTAACAATTTTAAGGGTTATAATCACTACTGTCAGATCAGAAGGTAAGTAGGCAAGTAATCATTGCAAATTGTAATATTTTCTTAGAATTGAATTTGTGTATATTGTGATTTCGAAATACGAGAGAATACTATAAAAAACTGCCAAAATCGAGGGCATACAATTGCATTAGAGTCAAATGTAATAAAGACTATACAGTTCTGTCCGCTGTCCGCATCCATCTGTCGCGTAAGTCGATCTAATAAAAGAATTATTATAAAAGAAATGTTACGTTCGAAGCACAAATAACGTTTTCTCAGCCCAACTCTTTTGATTTGAAAAGAATAAATAAAATAATTGTTGTCCAATAGGAATAATCAACGATCAAAAATATATCCTTGAAACAAAAGCTCTTTATGCTCTTTGTGCTCTTTATGCCCTAGGGTGCGCTTATAATCACATTAATCTATACAAGTGACAAAACGATTTTATATCATTTCTATATTAAATTTCGTTCAACAATAGATTATTAACTGCTATTAATAAGATTAGTTTAAAATGAAAATATGCTTTTAAAATCTATTTTTACTATCTATTAAAATTATGAAAATAATATAAGCTCAAAAAATGTATATAGTAAGGGAAAGGCTCAATTGAATAGCCAATGTTAATTATGTCATATTTATAGATGTCCATTAATACGTTGTGTAGGTGAACCAATTGGCCAAGAAGAAGATATTAGCAAACCCTAGCCTGCGTGCTGTCGTAAACCAATTTGTAAAAACGATCAAGTTTTTATTTTATTATTCTAAAGAGACCTTTCAAGGGGACAAGACACCTTTAAACAGCAAAAGAAAACATTTTTTATTGCCCTATTTTCATAGAGAATTTCTCTTAGTACAAATCCCGTTCGGTTTATTGGAGTAAATAATTTAATTGCAAAATTATACGCAAAATTATACGCAAAATCAAAGACGAACTTTTGATTTTTTTTTAAGCCACCTTTCATTAATTTGTAGCTTCTCAGGAAAGCATTGCTCATTAAAAAGACAAGACTATTTTATTTTCTAGAATTTTCTAAATTAAAAAAGTGTAGTACTTTAAAGATTTAAACAATTTTCTTCTCGTCGAGTCGTTCTGATGAACAGAAAATTATCAAACACATATTGATACACGTATAAAATACACGCATAAACACATACTATACCGAATGTTATTGTAAATGATTAAATAACAACAAATTTATATGCATTTTAATTAAGCTTTTGGATAAATGTGTCGTATATATTATATAGTATATATTATACCTCAGAAAATAGTTGAGAGTATAATATATGTCTACATATACATTATCCGATCCCGATATCAATGGCAGATCTATCGTTCGATCAGATATCGCACTAACCTCGCGATTTAACTTGAACAGAGTGTCTTAAGTCAACAGACGTATAGAGGCGAGCGAGGGTATTAGTGATTCGCGCTACAATTGATCGACATGAGTCATGTAAGAATGCGCCCGATGTTGTTAAATGCCTCAATGAGGCATCGTTAGAGTCACAACAGGCAACAAAAAAATCAAAGAGAAATAATAGTCTAACTAACTTAACACTGTAGATGTTATATATAGATATAGACTGAGGTTATTTCCAACGAATATTTGAAACGCCTTGTCCGTTTGCAAATTGATTTAATTTACTTATTAAATTTACAAACTGCAATGGAATTAAATATTATTATTATTATTATTATTATTATTATGTTATCACGATCGTCAAATTTAATATTTTTCTCGTCAGTTATTCACCGAAATTCATATTATTATTCGTTTAGATTCATCAATTGATACATTTTATAAGCGGGCTGGAAATATATTCTGAAAATTATTGGCGTCGTAAATAAAATAAAGTAATCGGGTATAGGTCAGAAAAAAAAATTTCGTAATCGTACTTTTCCAACGGAAATTCATATACATAGTGTTTACATGGTATATATTTACTTAATTAATATTTTTCTTTAATTAAACGGATTTTATTCTCAGAAGTTAACTTTAGACTTCCCCAACTGCATTGAGTACTGCATATAATCCAATGGAAAAGTACTTGTTTTAGTAAAAGAAAGACTTTTAAAAGTTTTTAAACATTTTTTACTCAAATTCACTTACCCCAAGCTCGATCCAACTGAGAAGTTGCTAGTTGATTGTCTCACGGGAATTCCACTGCTACCGCTGCTGGTCGACCGTTGCTGCTCGTTAATGTTACCTGCTTCAATGGCCGATAAGACCTTCGAAACACTACTACTAATGCTCTGACCAGTCGTATTTCCTGAGGTCTTTGCATTTATCTTGTCAGCGCTTGAATCACTATCCGATGACGAGGATGAGGAAGGCCTACGCGCGAATTTACTCGATGACAAAATATCCACTTTTCCAAATACCGAGACACCGCCAACTGGTTTCTGAAAATTATCGACCATTCAAATGCGTAACTTTAATAAGCAGGCTCTGTAACCATTTAAGCACCCGTTAGTTACTAAATTACTGAATTTCAGGTCAGATTCGAAAAGTACAGGACATTTTTTCTGCCCCAGATAACTTATGACGTTTAGGCATTAACGAGTTAACCCCTTTCCGATGGCATAAATTAATTTTTTTCCAAAATTGCGTTTTTTAATAAGAATATCAAACAATAAAGTAGATAAACAAATGTTTAAATTCAAAGATATTAATGGTGGGATCGATTTTAACTATTCATTCTTTAATATTTACCTCGTGAGATCGTTGTTTTAAACAAAAATTTCTCGAATAAATAGTTTCAATTTGATAAAAAAATACTTTTAATAATATTTGATAAATTGCTAAAAATCGCTTGACAAATCGTATTTTTTTGTTTAAATGCTTTTTTCTAATAGTCAATAATTTTTTGAACGCGTACCGAAAACGGTCTTTTAGACGGAAACAGCTTAAGGGGACAAGACACAGTGAAGATAAAAATTTGTAATAAAAACATTTATACACTCATTTCCAGTGTTCGTTCAGTTCTTATTTCGTGTTTAATTGCGCAACGTATCATTGATATAATAATTTCCGTTGAAAATGAGTAATACCAAATTTTTTTATGCAAGAATTGAGCTTTCTTATTTTTTAAATGCGTCTTTCGCGAAGAGGGCGTCACACTCAACTTTTACCGACTGAGCCAATAAAGCGGTAGAACGACATGAAAATCCTTTAATCTTTATAAGTCCACTAAATTACGGAAAACCAAGAAAACAAAGGTTAACTCAGTCTTCGCCTTACACTATATATCACTATACCAAGTTTGAAGTAAAAAAAATTTACTTCAAACTTCGATAGTGCAGAGGTAGAGGACGATTAACTTTTGGTTTTGCGTAATTTAGTGGACTTATTATGTTTCGACTTAGTAGGTAAAAGCTAAGAATGTCACCCCCTTAAGAGATAAGATGTTTTTATCTTTATAGTGAACTGTAGCGAATAGTGATCAACTGTCTACTCTTGTATTTTTAGGGAAAAAACGCTTTCCTGAAAATTGTAGTTGCAAATAAACGAAAAAAAAACTTTTGAAATATTTTAAATCTTACAGTATTTCCGACGAAATAGAAAATAGTGTTTTCTTGTCCTCTTAAAATCTCTGTTTAGGAAAATTACCTTTTTAGATGATTCAGACGATCTAGTATCGTCCTTTTTAATTTGTTTTGAAGTCGATCCGAAAAGATCATCGTCGTCTTCGTCTTCGTCTTCGAAAAGAGCTTTAGCTTTATCGTTAAATTCTGAAGTACTAATAGGATTGTCACTACTGCTAGTATTTTGTATATTTTCAACGTTTGGGTTTTTCAATGTACTTGCAACTTCGGATCTTATTTTTTCCCTTTCACCAGGGAAAATATCTTTCGAAGCTTTTTTAGAAAATATGTCATCGGAATCTTCGGAATCGTCGGCGTCGCCGAATAGATCGTCAATTGTTGACTTTGGCGCAGATGCTGGAAAGTAATATTAAAAAAAAATTATCGGCAAAATTAATTTAATTAAATTTTCTACTTTAACACTATTTTGTAATCTTACAGAAATTGCTGAGAGGCGGTGGTGCATCGATACTTGGGGGAATAATATTTTTATTTACAGGCCTTGCAGGCTTATTCTTCCAAGAGGAAGATGATTCGTCGTCAGAAAATAGATTTTTTCCTTCGTCAAATAAATTATCGGATTTATTACTAAATACATCTCGATCAGATTCTGGAGAGTGGATATCGTGTAAAAATAATGTGCATTTATTGTTATATAATTAACATTATTCTTTTTGTATATTAAATACTCTACCTTTTGAACGATTTGTAACTTGATCGTTGAAACTTTTGGACATCGTATTTTTTTGAGCTGGTAAAACGTTACCTAATCTTTTGGCTAACTCTTCAGCAAAACTAGGTGGTTCGTTATTGACATTTTGCGCCTGGAAGATAATTATTTCATTATTAATATTGCGCATTATTGCATTATGTAATTTTTCAATAAAAAATATTGCCTTTGGTAAAACACTCGATGGAGTAGTTGGCTCAGTATCTGAATTTAGAGTATCTTGGCTTCTGGCATGCAACCTCCTGTTATCAGTATCTTTGATACTGCTGCTTTCAACATTATAATCATTCGATTCACTGGATGTAGATGAAAGCCTACTGATTCCCAAATTCATGCGAGTTTTAGGATTCAACGTAGTGCCTTTGTTTTTGTCAGAATCACTAACTGAATCTTCATCGTCATCAATTTGTTCAGATTCGCTACTGCTCGATTCTAAGCCAACTTTATTAGATGATTTCCACTTCTCTGTACCGATAACATATGGCAAAGGCCTGTCTTGATATGGATCTTTTGGCCTCAATAACACACTGTTGATGTAAATTTATCAAGAAAATATTATTGCAAATTAAATAAAGCAACGGATAGCATTTATTTTATGTAGCTAACCTTGGTATTACATTATCATCATCATCTTCACTATCGCTTGCCAATACCTCAACTTTCTCATATTTTTCATCCATAATACTCAATCCTTGCCTAATACTTTCACAAACACTGACTAATAAATTTGTGGCACTGAATTCATGTTCTTCTACAGTCTGGGAATGATAATTTAGTATTTTAGATGTTGATTTGTATACACAATAAAAAAGATAGTATTTTACAAAAATAAAAATACCTTGGTAGTAGTTTCCACCGTTTCTTCTATTTCTATATTGTCATCCTGAACTCGACTCTCGATAAATTGTGTGTTAGCTAATGCTAGTGACGTATTTGTAATATTGTCAATAAGGATTGATGTCTCGTTTAACTGAGATGTCATTGAATCGATAGCCTCTTGTGTATCGCTTGCCTTTTTTGTTAAATTCTGGCACAAAGATAAGAAAGAATTAACGCATTAAAAAAGCTTGTGAGAGGAGAAGAAAATAAAATGTTCAATTCAACGAATTTACTTCAGAAAATTGCTGTAAATGTTTAAGGAGACCGGAGTCCCCAGCAAGACTCCAGTCCCTACGGTTCTTCCGCATTTCCTCCGTACTCCAAGCATGATCCCATGGCTTGTCAATACTTTCGGATCCACTCGAACCCTCCTGTGTCAAAGTCGTAGAAAAAATGTATCAGTGGTATGTACAAACAAAGATATTCAGTGCATTAATAACAGTAATTCTAACATTTCTAACAGTATATTTATCGCAACTTATTGATCCAATAATAAAACGAAATAAATCAAACAAGGTTTATATGACATTAGTTCAATGCCAATGTGAAAGTCCATCACTCATATCCTTACAAAAACATTAAACATTGCCAATGAAAAACAAACTCTACCATTTATTTAACCTTAACTTAATAAACTAATCACCAAATTATCAAAGTATTGTAACAACAATGACACATTAGCCATTCAATCGGCAAGCGACATAAAGTGTTTCATGGTCTCGTATAGTGCACGACCCATTGGGTTCTATACTAATTGCACACAAGTGATACCTCGGATTCATAACTGCTCGTAACACACCATGAATCCCAGCGTAAACCTTATGCTTGCACAATTGTCAAAAATATTGAAATTCAATCGATGCAAACAATGACTATTTACACTCAACAAAGCATTTAACCCCATAAATTGACACAACACAACCAACCATCTTGACATCCACGAAAATGGTTCTGACGATTGAATATCAGCCTCTTTTCACCTTCTCCGGTGACGACGACACTCGATCTCGAACAAAAAATCAGCGAAGTCCCACAGTGGCATTACAGGTTAATGGCAAGGAGAGCACACGCATACGCTCTCTTCGTTGCTTCTTGGCGTGTGTGCGTGTTCTTGTTATTCTGTCCGTGGTACCGTGGACACCGTGGTCCGTCAGTCCGTCTGTCGTTGTGTATTAACTGTCGACGGTCGGATGGTCGGATCCTCGGATCTCGGATTATCGGATATCGGGTTCGGGCAGTTCGGGCTTCGGGATATGTGGAAATGTGGAGCGAAATGTCCGCGAGTAGTATATACACTGTATACATATATATGTATATATGTGTCCGTGGTTTACTGCTTGGTTAAAAAACACCCACTTGATGACTATCGAACACTCGAACGCAGTGGCTGTCAAATATATATATATAGCGGCGCAAGAGAGAGGCCTTTAAATTACACGTTTACAGAGACGTATATCTATACAATGGTCTACGTTACCGACGGAAAATAAATTTCATTCTAATTTTTTTAATAATACAGTCGAGATGTTGCACCTAACTATAAAGTTATTTTTTAAGAGCCTTTTTTTTTAATATTTGGAGGTACAGTTTAATAATAAAAAAAAATATATAAAGCTCTCTCATTATTATAATTTTTTAAAGTAATTCTTTCAAATGTTACGGTTATCATGGGTTCATATTGAATGCATTCATTAGAATAAGAGGAAATATTTGTTTAAATGTACATTAATTCGTTATTCGTATAAAAAATCGTTAAACTTGTAATAAAAATTTATTGAAAAACAATTTTTAGATTAAACAAAATGATTTACGTATAATTATATAGATCAGTTACATAGTTGAACCATTGCGCAATAAGTAGAGCTATTTAAAAAAGTTGTCTTAATATAGTAATGAAAATTTATGAAAATCAAGAATCTTTCATATAAAAGAAAACTTGCAACAAATATTTTTATAGATATTTTGTTTATCATATAAGATATATACCATTGTGTACTGAGCTTGTACTGGATGGAATTTTTGCATTAGATATATATTTTTCGATAATTTACATAATATATATTACATAGAAGTACTATAAGAATATTGCGCGTGTGCTTATAGTGCTTATTTCGTAAATTATGCCTTTGTTCTTTGTATACTCGGAATTAGGATTACCGTATTACGGTTTACCGGTTTACGGTGTCAGCATCACCTTTCACCACGTGACAATGTCTGTATACATAAAGGGTTTGTTTACAATTTGAAAACACAAAAAGTGCCGGGAGAGGTCACCACGTACAGTCACGTTGTATATATTTGTTTCCTATTCTTCAAGTATAATAGTTTACGAGATTTTGCAAATTCAATTATTGGTTTCTTTAGACAAATCAATGCAAATCATAATGGAAAATCCGCTTGGTTTTTCAAAGGAAGTTGCTGCTTTGTTAACTGGTTTAGGATGTTCTAACCTAACTCAATTTCGAAAAAAAGACATTGGATTAGAGGATATTAAATATTTATCCGATGAAGATTTGATAGTATTGGGTAGGAAGTTTCAAATTTTAATTTATCAGTTTTTCCATTATTTCAAAGAATAGCCACTTGTAGATTAAGATCTTAAGACTTTTGAATTTTTATAATGAAATCCCATTAAAACTATTATATTATTATATTATATTATTATTTGTGTAATTTTTTATGTTTCGTAGAAGTGGACGACAAATTTGACCTCAAAACATTTAAATCAATGTGTGCAAGTATGAGGAAGAAAAATCATATAGATAAGGCTCCAAAGTAATTATTTTTTTATTCTATTAATTGTCTTATTATTTATATTTATTGATAGATTATTTTATATTTTGAAGACCAAGGGATATAATAAAAATTCTGCAAAATGAACAAATACAATTGCAATTATTCGATATATATTTGAAAATACTTTACAAGATTTTGTCAGAGAGCAAAGAGGATTTTATATTAGACAAAAATAAAAATATGAAAGCCTCCCAAGGACTTATGTTAGCTTGTAGAAGCGTGAGCAAAAAATTAGATGAACTTAGAGATACTGTGGTAAGTATACATGCAGTATGTAACAAATTATCCACTTACCTTATACAACATTATCATAAAGAATGAAAATATTTTGTTACAGTCAAAAAACTCGGAGAATAGAAGTAATAAAATGATATACGTTATTATAGCTGGAGGCATAAGTCTATTAGTAACAATGTATATATTACGATAACTATTTTGTATTAATATTTTTAGAATATAATTTTTTACTTTTCAAAATTCAAAATTTAATTTCCATTCGTAGCCTTTGAGTTAAAAATCCTCACCTTTTCAATTAAAAAGCACAATATCCTTTAGAAATAAATATGCATTATCGACAATTATTTATTTAGAAAAGATGTATTCGTAAAATAATCGTGTATCATGCCTCAGTTCACCAAGCAATTCCACCAGATTTCAATGTACATCTACAGTTGCAGTGCAGTTTTCAGTAATTTTCTCAAAAATATATACAAAACTGGTATAAGTGATGAAATAATAAAATATGATTTGTTACCTTTTAACTTGTAACATATATTTTATGTTTTGTAGAGGATTATTTAGTTAGCACATTCTGAACAGATAAGTTTAAAACAAGATCTACAGATGCAATATGAATATTTACGTTGTACATATGTAAAACTTAATAGGTATTACGATTATTAAACTGTGACTATTAAGACTGTGGCTTGTAATATATATACTGATCATATACTGACTATTGCTGTTACATTCAAATGAGAAATTTAATAAAGAACGCGGATTTTATAAAATATATTCAATACTATAGGCTGACATCAGCTTGTTAATGCTTAACAATCTGTAAGTTTTGAATTTAAGCTCAATCGTTCAAAACCTTTACTTTATTAAACAAATACTAAATAATCACAATAACTTGTTTTTTGCATCAAATATTCATAAAAAAATTTATTTCAGATTACTAGGCATAAGATAATAAGAAATTAACAAACTGTTGTTTCAGTGATCTCTACCCGTAAATGTAACTGATACACAACTCTCAACATTATTTTGATATTGGCATTTGAGGAAAGAACATCACATAAAATCATCCGAATCATAACCAGTATTTTCAGCATTAGATGTCATGTTTGAAGAATTGAACAGAGAATTATAGCTCCTGAAAAAATTTAATGGCTCATAGGTATTTTGAGTCTTTACAGTAGTAACATTATTTAGTATAAACATAATAAACAACTTATATGTTTACCTCATTTCTGCTTCTTCCTGACATCTCTTTTCTTCTTTTTTTTCCTTTTCTTTCTGTTCTCTTAAAAGTTTCTTTTTGTCTTCCCTTTCACTTCTGTCTCTCTGTTCTCTATCAGCTCGTAAGTTCACTTCCTCTGTTCTTTTAGTTTTGTTTAAACGATTTATAACAGTATTTAAACGTTTGGTAACATGAATTTTACGAACTTCCTTTTCTTTGTGAAAACCGACTTGGCCAACATCCATACCCTGTGTCTTTTTGAGATTTGACCACATAGTATAAACAACGTCGATATCATTCATTTTATTTCCTTCAATACTGTTAGCTTTGACCAACTGAGCTGCATCTTCTAATATAGCACCAGGTATATCGTCTATTGTTTGTCCCTAAACACATATTGATTATTATTAAATAATACTAGTATCAATTGGATTATTTGTATTATAAATATAAAACATAGACATTTGTATATGATTTTAAAACTCACATATTGAAGTCTGAGGTAAACATGAGCAGATGAAAATTTGTCAACATGAAACCAAACATCTTCTGGCCAACCCCATTTAATGAGATCTTCATCTATAGAAAGTAAAAAGATACACATTTAATGTCCAAAATTTCTAAAGACCCCAAACCTTCAAAATGTACGGTACAATAAAATATATATTGATAAATATACTGGATTCATACATATGTAAACAAGAGCAATAGCTTTTTATAATTTTAAATTTGCACTTACTCTCATATTTGTCAAGTCCCATAAACAACGTCACTGGTGGTTGTACAACTGTAAAATAGTTTTGTAACATTGTAATGACTATTATTCATTCTATTTATAAAATATCGTTAACTTAACCTTAAATATTTATCACATACGGTTTCTTTTTAATGATTCAAAGTCAAGAGATACATATTTATATGGTAAAAAGCTTTTAAAACTAATATAATATTTACTCACTTTCGCTAGTAAAGTAGTAAACCATATTTGTGAAATGTTTTTAACAGAAATCCTTTAAAAACACAAGTCGAGTATCACCTACTATTCCTCATATCTGAAAGTTCAACGGAACACATGGCTCCGAATTGTAGACGACGTCCCTGGATTAAAGCGTGAGAGCAGATATGTATATATATATATACCGATCTATATAATATATATCGATCTGTACACATACGCACGTACTATACATATACCTATATATAGTATTACTTGATGCATATATTTTACTGAATTTTATTATAATATTTGTTGATAAAAATTGAAATTGGAGCTTGCAATGAATAAACGCATTGTGGAATAAAAATTACAGTTTATTTATTCAAGTGACAGTAATGACAAATATTGTATATATATTGTATATATACACATCATATATAATACCTACTATTTATATATTAAAAGACAGACTAAAGGCAGAATAATTGTATAATTAAAATATTATCTGGTTTAAAATTATAATAATAACACTGATTTGAGTGTTTTAAAATAAACAAATATAGGTAAAGATGAAATTCTTTACAAAAGTCAACAGCAAATTAAAATATAAAATACACATAAAAAGATACGTATTTAAAACTATTTTAACTATTTTAACATTTTTTAATTATTTATACTTTTCATCTAATATCTTAATATTTTTTTATTTCATTCGGTTAAAATAGTAGTAGATAGAATATAAACAATATATACTGACTAGGTACAGTAATACTAATAATAAGAGAATCTCAGCGATGCAAAAGTTATTTGCAAGTTATATTATTTTTCAAAATGCAGTCAGAAAATTAGCATTAAAACATGATTTTTTAAAGCTTTCTGCAGTCATAGTTTTGAATCATTGTCATCCTATTATCCAGAGCATGATGTGTTTTTTTATTGCAAAGTACAGCCACTTTCATTTTTTGGTTCTTTATTGTTTTGAGGTATTGCCTCTTCTTTTACTGGAGGCAAATCTTGTTCTTTGCTAATTTGTGGTGTTACAACGCCAGACAATGCTTTATATATGCCTAAATTCCATAAGGAATGGTGCGACGGCATAGTAAAGTCAATTGGACTAACTAAACCATATGTGGCCTTAGTGTCGAGTGCAGGTACTTCTTGAGGAACTGAGTCATGGTATCTGAAGCAAAAGTACCAAATAATTATTTTAACGAAATAAGCAGTTTTTGTTCTAAAACAACATTTCTTAAACATTTTTACATTAATCCATTCTCACGCTCGCACTTATCAAGAGTTCTATTAACAAGAGGAGCTAATCGTTTAAATACAGTGTGTTGATCGGGCTTAACACGAGGAGCTGGTCCATGTGTTTTGCCATATTCTTGACAGAAATTTTTTGCTTTCGTTAGACAGGATTCACTTTCTTTTAATGCTCGTATTGCTTCACCACACTTATCCATGCCTAATAGATTTTCGCCACAATAATTATAAGCCTAAATGTAATAATACTAATTAATTAATAGAAATATTACAATCTTTAATCTTGAATTGTTCAAGAAAATGAACTTACGTAAGATTGATAAAACATTGATTTAAGCTCTAAATACTTAATCCATTGTCCTGAAATTTCAGGTTTAAATGGTCTCAAAGTGTTGGCTGCATCCAAAAATAATTTGCTTGTCTCATTAGCTAAAGCTGATATTAAACTGGAATTGTGCTTCAGTTCTACAGCTCGAGCAACAGTAACTAAAAAATTACAGTCTAAATTAGTATAAAACTTGTTTTAGAATGTCTAATTTTTTCCATTACCTTCTTGAGCTTCAGCAGTACATTGATTGACATAAGCATTGATCACTCTGGGATCTAAGTCACTACCAAGCGGAGGTGGATTAGATAACTGGGGTAAAAATTCAGTTTGTACAAAAGTAAATACTCCAGCTGCTCTTCTTAACATACTATGTACTTCTTTAGCTTCGTTCATTGTAATACTAAAACAAATAATTTCCATTATTATCAAGAAAGTTGATTTTTCCATTAATAAAAACTGTAATTTTTCTTAACTGACTCTTCTTTAGCAGCTATCATAGCAGCATGTTTCATAAACCATAAGCCAAGATTCATGCTCATGTTTGCAGCTTCGTAAATAGAATCAGCAAATGATCTGAAAAACATAAAACATAAATAATATAGATTGAAATTATACCTAGAATATAGAATTTGTTATACATTCTATCGTTGCAAGATCAAAGATATTTCCTTATTTTCAAGGACTTCAGCTGAACAACATAACAATAAGTCAATCAGCTCTATAAGCTGGAATCCATAAGCATAAATACATAAAAGGAAGTCTTACACAGTTCCAGGTCCAAGAAGCGTATGAGTCCATTTGAAAACAAACGCATTTCTAAGTTTGCTAGGATTTGGTCTTCCAACCTGTTCAGCATCAACTTCCCACATAAATCCATAAAGCAAAGACAGATAAGAAAGAAATGCTGGCTCGACCGAAGTACTTGTATTATTAGGATTCTTAATCAACTCCAAAAGACGACTCCGGCAGTTTTTCAAATCACTGTGTGTCAATGTTAAATGAATTAAGCACGATGACACATTAATAAATTTATACATGCGTACATGCAAAGCACTAACCTGCAAAGCTTTCTCGTTGCATCTGTCGGATCGCTGTGCTTTAATTCAAATTTATGATTTGTCGTCGCCTTGAGAACGTTGCGATGAAACCAGTGAGCCATTTTTCTTACGGCAAATTCAACTTATTGAGCAAGAATAAACGTTAAATCTGAAAATTATATTTATCTTTTTTCTTGACAAGCTTACAAGACGATTTCGATGACAACACGTTCGACTTCGAAAGCTAACTATTGCGTTTGTACACTTCATACAAATTCATACTATATGTATGATATAACTAAAACTACATACTACAAGTGACATATATAAGTGTTGTTATAGTTGTAGTTGTACTTGTATTTGTATACTGAATACTGATTACTGATATCAGTATTACTGATATACTGATCTGTCATCTGCGTCGTTACTTCGTTAGTGTCGTTACCACCACTACCACACGCTTTCACTCGTTTCAGTTGCTTTGTAAATTGTAATCGTATATTATGATTTATCAATCGAATACAGATACACTGATACACGGAAGCTACTGCACACTGCACTGCAAATTGCGCATATTATATATTATTTATTTATATATATTAAAGCGGACTGAGTCAAGGTTTTTATACACAATATATAGATCTCTAGAGGGTATGATTCATTGAACGAGAGCTAACTTCAAGTCTACTGCTGGATATATTAAAATATCTAATATATAAACACTAGCAGGAGTCAGGTCAGGAATGGCATTTCACACTATTTGGACCTGTTTTATATTGCTTTATATATATATTTACTGATTAAAAGGCTGCGATATTCACTGTTTCTTTCTACCAAAAATCATTCGCTTTAAAACAGTGAATTTTCACGCTCGTTGCTATGAGATATTTTGAAAATGCTAAGCAAAACTCCCAATAAAGATGAAAAGTTCGTAAAATGGGGGTCAGGTTGTATGTGTTGTAAAAGTAGAGCTCCTACTGCGTAGATTTTTTAATAACAGAATAGTGTTACTACTGTTGTAAAGCTATATGTCTCTCTCGGCATTCTTAGTGAAAATATACACTGCTTGTATAATTTCGCATCGCGTCTACAGATTTCTTAGAAAGCGCTATTTATAGACAAATATATAGTAGAACTAGCATATCTATTGTAATAATATAATACTGCCATAATTTCGATCGTATCCGAGATAATAAAAGAATAATAGAAAAGTTCAAAGAATGAAGCTGATGATGCGTGCTCGAGCGCGCGCGCGCGCGTGGCAGCGTGTGGCGGCCTGACGGCGCAGGTTGAGGGCGTCAGTCGCGTCACGCGTCAGTCTACCAGAGAGTAGAGTCGGTGTAGAGTCTACACACTGTAGACCGTGATCATACTGGCGGCAATAGGAGCTGCTGCAACAGCGGAGCATGGCATCCTCCGAGGATATCCTCGGCGGTGTCGTTCAACATCGGGACGATATTGTCGCCACTGCTGCCGCTGTCTGGGTACCGCTATCCCTTACGCTCGTTGAGTATCCTAAAGGTAAGTTTTTTCGATCAATCCGTACATTTTTTTACTTTGCTTCTTTTTTTTCTTCTTCTTCTGATTGTGTCTAGACGCCGGCTTTATTTTGGTCAACGCGCAGCGCGTGCACAGGCCTGCCGCCGCCATTCGTGCGGCCGAGGCTCTGACGTGGCTGCGCAACTGCTATTGTTTTTTATTCTCTCTCTCTCTCTCTCTCTCTCTCTCTCTCTCTCTCTCTCTCTCTCTCTCTCTATGTGTTTTAACGTATGTTCATATAATATACATATATATAGATTAACCTGTGAATTGAATATATAAATGGACCGAATAAGGATAAGGGCATTTTTTGTCTGTCGGGTCTCGGCCGTTTCGGGTTGGAAGAGGAGGGGAATTTGATTTAACGATTTTTTTCGCAACAGGAAAAACCATAATTGTTACGGCTATGTCACTTTGCAGTATCGCGAGGATTTATGTAATTTTTTAAGGAGACTTATTACGGAGAAAATTTAAATAATTGAATATTGGATAATATATATTCCTCAAAGCTTTTGTGGAAAGAATTCATGAATTGAGATCACTTGTATTATTGCATGACAAATGTATAAATAGTGTTCCTATTTAAATGATAAAAGGCTTGTCTTGTAATATATCCTGCAAGCTTCTATAGTAATAGAAAAACGAGTATGTTTGCATATAAAGATAATCATCGGTATTTTGTAGAATGAAACCTTTTTTATTTTCAAAACGTTAAAAACAGTTCTTGTTTGTAAATAACTCTCAATTTGACTTTAGCTTTATATTAACTTATGACATATAAACTGTAATTTGTATTATAATAAAAAAAAACGGATTAATAAATAAATAAATAAACGCTGTTTCAGGAGATCTCTTTGGAATGCTATTAGCTTTGATAAGTTTGATGCCTTTTGCTGTACTAGCTGGTTTTATTACATTGATCATTTTTAGGAGGGATTTGCATACGGTAAGAATATTTAATTATTTTGCTTAATTTACTTGAAAATACCAAATGAAATAAATGTTTTTATGTTAGATTGCGTTCCTTGGTGGCATCGCAGGCAATGAAATGGTAAACTTTTTGCTGAAGCATACTATTCAGGAAGCAAGACCTATAAAAAGAGATACTTTGTACTCGGAGTATGGGATGCCATCTACACATGCACAATTTATGTGGTTTTTTGCTGCATATATGACTCTATTTGTCTTAATTAGGTATGCAATTTTTTTTAATGTTTTGAAGCTTGTTAATGTCAATATTCTTTTTCTCAACAGTAGAATTTGTTTTAGATTACATCAAAGTAACAATAGCACAATATCTGAAAGATTTTGGCGAGTACTTATAATAGCAGTATGCATCGCTTCTGCTGGATTAGTAACTTACAGTAGAATTTATCTACAGTACCATTCTCACTCTCAAGTACTTTGTGGAGCAGTAATTGGTATCATTTTAGGCATTGTTTGGTTCATCGTTGTACATGTAGTTCTAACACCATTTTTTCCTGTGATCGTGTCATGGTAAATGTTTCTTTAATTTGTTTATATGCACAGATATGCACATTTTTTGAGACAATTTGATTAATGCGTCTGCAAACTATAATACTCGCAATATTCTTTATTTAATTAATTATTATTTAATAAATGAATGTTTTATCATTTCAGGAAGTTATCGGAATATTTACTTCTGCGAGATACCACACTCATACCTAATATTCTATGGTTTGAATATACAAATGTTCGTACAGAAGCAAGAGCGCGATCACGAAAACTCGTTTCTATGAAATCACAATGAGAGCTATTAGTAGGACAATAGGCTGAAAGCAAGTAGATTCTAATAGAATTAATTTTGCTGAAGGTTATCTGCAAACGGTCACTGTAGTATATCGAAAAAGCAACGACGATAAATCATAATGTTAACCAATTTGTTGATAGGTATAAATGGGTAGAGTAAGATTGTGTGATAATTTCTAGGCTTTATGAATAAAATATCCTTAAAACATAATATCCTTAACAATCGAAAGGATATAGCATAAAATCCATAAATAATTCAAGGTTATCAGGGTCGCGCAAGTGTAAAAAGGCACTCAATTTGTTGGTTAATCTAATTGTGAATTAACCGAACTAAAAATATAGATTTTTTTTCAATTTATAAAGCAATTTCCAGTACTGATATGTTTTACTCGACAAAGAGTGGAATACATAGTTATAAATGGAACATGTAATCTACACGAGTTTCCAATGGCCTAAATAGTTATTTATTATAAGACGAATGAATATAAATATTTGTATGGGTAACTTTTTATATAAACGATACTAGAATGGTTTTTTACACAAATGATATATATATATATATATATATATATATATATATATATGTGTGTGTGTGTGTGTGTCGATATTACAGATACATATAAACTGTAATTTTAATGTGAGTGTAGAGTACAATAAAACTAAATGCGGTTTTTTTATAAAAATCTAAAGCGTTTATACATTTCGGAAAATGCATTCTATGAACACCTTTTTATGTGATAGTTTCCTTCTCCAAATATCAGCTTTTTAATAACATTGTAAATATAATTTTTACTCGAATATTTGGTATTTTACTAATCTTCGAACTTTCGAATCTCATTACATGTATAATTTGATATCAAAGTATCAAAATAAATATAATAAAGTTTAACTATTGTTTGGTAAAAAAAACTTTGACAAAAACAATGATATATCAGAGAAAATAAGAAAAGTAATAAATGTATTGAATAAGATAATTAATGATTAAGCTTCCTCAAATCATTCTCACACTTTTCGCAAAAGAGCAATTGAAGTACGCATATCGTAACTAGATACTATCCAATTAATTAAAAGTTTCAATAATACCAATAAACAAAATCTCTGTCAATTAACATTAATTAACATTTGTAAAAAAAGACCTTATTATCTTTTCATAACAGAATATTTAATGAATAAACTAGCTAAAAATATTTACAATAAAAAAGGTATTGTTATTGTAATATTAGTATTATTCTTAAAATTCGTAAAATTCTTAAATCTATAACAGAAAGTTAGTGTTACAAACGAAATGTATAGAAGATTTTGAAAATGACTATAACTATTTAATGACAGTCTTCATTTCTATACGTAAATTTACTATCTAACAGCGAGCTAGTTTTACAGCTAGTTTTACAGCTAGTTTTACAGCTAGTTTACTAACTTTTAAATAATACTCTAGATTGGAAAAAAACGAGTTTTCCAGTGATTTTCAAAGTTTGCCCTTTATATTTGAAGACATAATCGTTATTCAATCCTGTGAACGAATAATCAACATAACAGAGCAAATATTCGAATAGGTCGAAAGAGTTTTCAGAAAAGTGGCACACTAAAAAGTTTCATTCCATTTGATGAATTTTCAACGCATAGCATTGAAATTGTTGTACTCCATAGGCGAGCTGCGTATATAATATGTCTCGTATGGCTGATAACAGGTACATTGGGTTATTTCATTTATCTCGATGATTTAAACCGATCGAAAAGAAAAGGGAAAAAATGGCAAAAATAATTGTCAAAGAAAAATAATACATTAATGGCGAGTTTGCGCGCGACGTTTACGAGTTGTCAAAAAAATGGAAAAAAGACGTTATTGAAAAAGAAGAAAAAAAAGAAAAAGCATTATTTGAATTTGACAGTAGCGAATAACTTGACGAAGACGAATAGACATTCTCGATTGAGAACGTACTCGATGAAAGGCAAGGAAGAAAGGAAAGGAATAAGAAGGAGCGATGAAAGTTCAAGCCTCCTCGAGTTTCTCGAGCAACAAATCAATTTTAACGAGATCCTGTGGACAGCGATTTTGAGGAGGCGTCGTCGTCGCCGTCGTCGTCTCTTTGTCCTTGGGATAAAGGGCATCGCAAGCGAGGATGATGTCGCGGTCGTATTTGCCAAAAGGTACGAATCCGCGCAATCGACGACCGGCGTGAGCTCGGACAACGACGGAGCCGATTTTGGTAAAGGAGCACTCGGATGACGAAGAGCTGGTCGTAGCAGGAGAGGCAGACCTTCGAAGACGAAAAAGGAAATGTTGGCTGTTGTTATTATTTGGAGATAGCGCTCTCGCAGCTCTGTAGGGCGAGAAGGACTACTCGTCGTTGCATACCGTGTAAACGCGTCCGTCGTTGGCTCGCGCTCTATCGCGAAAGCTGCGAATCTCAACGGAAATCCCGTGGTCGCGAAGAGCTTGCAGATCGTGCACGGTTCGCAAATGCGATTGGACGCTCGCAATCGTCCCGCGCCATTCGCAAATGCCTCGGCCTACGCATTACCATTTTTTTGGCAGCTTATCGGGGCGAAGTTGCAGATCGACTCGTGAACGTGACTCGTGAACGTGACCTCCAGCAGTATCTTGCATCCGGATCTGAAAAATAATCCTTCGTCTTCTTTTCGATCGATTTTAGCTCGATTTCTGTCGAGCGCTAGATCGGATCGGCAAAAGGCGCAGCTCTCGCAGACGACGTCGGCGCAAACGGGACAGGCTTTGATTTGGCTGCTCTGAAGCGACTCGAAGCAGACGCCGCACTCGGTTAAATTCAGCAGAACTCGACAGTTGCGGCACTCGCGATCGGCTCGCGAATTTTCGATCGCCTCGACATTTTTCCGCTCTTCCACGCGTGTCGATCTGCTCGAATAGTAGTAGTAGTAGTAGTAGTAGTAGTAGCACAAATTATACCTACGATTGTGCACAGACAGCGTATTGACGGACAGAGAGCGATGTGTCGAGCGATGTGTCGAGCGATAACCCAAGTGTCAAGAGCAAACCCTGGTCCTTCGGCCAATCCGAAGAATCGATGCTGCTTTTCACCTCCGAGGACTCGTCCGCGTCCGAGTCGTACGCGAGATTTCTCACCGGGTTCGGCACGCGCTCTTTTTTCTCCTTCCGTTCGCGGTTCCTAGCGAATCTCTTGCCCTGGACAGTGCAATACACAAGTGTGTCAAATCGCACAAATCTTCTTACCCACAGTTTGAAAATAAACTTAATCCAGCCAATTGCATTATATATTTATATTTGTACAAGTACAAGTATAACTATAGTTATACTTATAAGTAGGGCCAATTTTTAACAGCAATTATCCATTGAATGTCAATAATATTTCCATGTACATGTTCCATGCGCATATACGCATATGTGTGTGACCCGGCCGAAAGTCTCGGCTAAACTGACAGCGGCATAGCGGGCTCGCTCTGGAGATAATCGGCCCTCTCGGCGTCCTTCGGGCTCTAATGACTCGCTCATTTATCTTGTTTGTGTACTTATTAACGCGACCGGACTACAATACGGGGTATTTATACACATACAATAATATATATTATACAAACAACTTCGCAGTTCAATCAGAATTTCGACGTGTGGAAACTCGTCGAAATGTTCGTCGAAAAAAAATCTGGCTACGTGTCAAGATAGCTACTCGTCACCTCGGAGCGTTTCATAAATAACTCGATTGAATAAACAAATGCAGGCGATAAGTCACTGTTCTCCGATATTATCATATCTTGCGATCGGTGTAACGTAAGGAGTGTGCATTGTGCCGCGAAGCGTGATATGTCTATTGTCATAGATTAAGACAAGTCAGTACAAGTAGGTTTTGTTCGAAAAATACAAATTTCCACATCCCGGGCAAGTATGCTAGATCGACGATCAAACGCTTCTCGATTGTCGATTGTCGATTGTCGATTCGAAATTTCGAACTCGCCGCCGCGCGGCCCCGTCGTACCGTCGTACCGTCGTACCGTCGTACCGTCGTACCGTAGCTTTCGACTAACTTCACGGGAGTCACGCATGAATCCAGAATTTGCCAGCACTCACCGATTCAGCCGACTGTCGACATAGAATTTTCCTTCGCTTACTTTTGATAAAATAATCCAGAGAATACAGCCGTTCCAGTACAAAGTACCTACTTTCGAAGAACCCACTTTAGTAGTTCGGACTCGTTGAATCTACCGGAATCGCTCCATGGCGAGACTTGACCGCGCGTTCGGTGCTACTTTTTTTTTTCAACAGTGAACCAGTTCTGAAATTCTATTTTTGGGACTCGGCGAGACTCGAGGATCCCAACATATTCCTATAATTCTGGAAGGAAGAATCGTCCGGATCAAAATGGATGCCCCAGCACTCTCGAGTGAGTTTTCTCTCATTTGTAATTCGATTTCCACACAGTATGAGACTACGATGGAACTGATACTGATCATAGTCTTGCTCTTTTATTTATTCGAGTTTTTAGTATCCGTAACTCTTTGAATCTTTATGTTGAAATCTGTTGCAGGTTACTGGGTGAAATTCTTCAAGAACGCTGGTTTCCCAACCGAACACGCGACCAGACATGCACTTATATTTTCTAATAACCGGATAAAACCAGATATGTTGCCAGACTTGGATAAACCAAGTTTGAAGGAAATGGGCATTACTTTAATGGGCGATATGATTGCTATTCTACGCTATGCTAAGAAAGTTGTAGAAGAGACAACTTGTAAAAAGTTCCTGGTAGGTTCTGAAGATTCATCCACGTTGGTTAATAAAACTTTAGCCAAACCTCTAGTTAAGAAAGTTACTACAAAAGCTCTGGTCAAAACACCAGCATCGGCTAAAACTAAGTTAGAAGCTCCTGTAAAGATAGTTAAAACAGCGGCAAGCTCAATCGTAAAACCTATGGTTACCATGAAAAAAAAAGTAGTCGCCGCTCCGATGGCACACTCTAAGTTATATTCGGATTATATGGACTCTGAACAGAAGCCAAAAGTCAGTCCTTTGAAACGGAAGTATGAAAGCGAAGAGGATGATAGCGATGGAAAATGGAAACGTAATGAAGAATTGCAAAAACGTCTTAGAGCTTTAAGCGATGATGATGAAGATGATGTGGAAGAGTTGAAGTTTAAAGTACTTGCATCTAAAGGAACGGCTATGAAAAGTCAAAAAATTTTAAAGAAAGCCATAGACCAAAAGAAAACTGTTTTCCACAGATTGGGAGACAGTATGGTGTCGAGCACTACCAACAATGTAGAATCTTCGAACCCTACTTATAATCCCACTTTTAAAGTTACTGGTATTGGAAAAGATAGAAATACAGCTTCTAGTGTATTTAATAGACTTGGAAACAAAGATAATGAAACTGCGTAAGTATAAGGAATTTGTTCATTCGATTCTATAAAATATTACCTATTTAATATTTATCTAAGCACTTTATTTTATTTTAGATATAATAGACATTTGAAAAATGGAAGTGGCACTGCAACTCAAGGTATTCTTAAAACACGTACTCCACTTTTAGGGACCAAAATAATCACAACCAAAAATCAAGGAACAAAAGTAATCACTACAAAATCTGCTATTAAAAGGCCTGCAGGTACTATGAGAGCTGATGAAGAAGCTAACAAAAAAGCTGTCTCTGAAAGTGTAAGAAAACTTGTAAGAACGACAAAAAGTTTAAAGTTCAATGAGAGTCCTGTAAGATCAAACACCTTACCTACAAGAAAATTATCCGTAAGCAGTAAATTAGGTAAAGATTAATTTTTAATTCCAACTTATGTATCTATATACATCATAATTAAGAGACATTAAAATTCATTGAAATTTTTATTTCGTAGCTTCTGAAAGAATGACCGTGCCAGCCAAATCCCGTCTGGGAGTGTCCAAGCAAGTGACATTCAATAAAATGGCTACAGTAAATCATATTAAGAAGCAAGGTGTTTTTAGCAGATTAGGTGTTTGATATAATTCTTCAAAATTTAATTTATTTAAGAATTACATAATAATTTTATAACATTGTATATAATCTGAACTTCTTTACTGCTCATATCTTCTTTACAAGTCTTATGTGCATTAAAAATATTTCTTTATATTTTTTATGCTTCTATTGAAATTATTGTGAATTTCGCTCTTTTACAAACCAAATTTAGAAAATGTTTAAAACTATTTATGTTCTTCGATTATTTACGTTTAAAAAAGGCAATGATGATTTAATGATATTTCGTTAATACAGTCGAAATAAGAAGTTATTAA
The DNA here is from genome assembly GCA_018906985.1 of Apocrypta bakeri. Lineage (NCBI taxonomy): Eukaryota > Metazoa > Arthropoda > Insecta > Hymenoptera > Pteromalidae > Apocrypta > Apocrypta bakeri. The sequence goes on along the minus strand of JACCIA010000005.1, from coordinate 169,328 downwards.
CAGAAAAGAGGGGGAAAAAATTAATCTTGCAAATAATCATTGTATTAACAATTACAATCGTCTTGGTAAATTTGTTTTTGCAGAAAAATCAATGTACATTATTGAAATTGACTGTATGATTAAAAATTATTTATATTGAAAAATATTCATTCTCGAACTTTATATATGTAAATATTTGAGAACTAGTTAGTTTGATATAATTAATAAACAATGGCGTAAACCTCGAATAATTTGTTATTTCTACATAATTAATATATTAATCAAGAGGATGATATATATAACAAGGCTGGTAACAAGGAAGACATTTATTTTTCGAATTCTTTTTTTTTTATTTATTTATTATAAATCAAATTTTGTCATTTTCCATAACGAACTATTTCTTAAATAAATTACAAAAGATTACGTTTGGTCTATAAACAGTACATAGCTATTGTAGTATATACTGTTCACAAAAAATATATATCTTTGCACATGCTTAGTCTTTATTATGTAGTACTTTAAGATCATTTGCAACATATTGTTGACGATTAATTAACTCTTTGGAGACCTATAAAAATACTAGAAAGACGTAGCCGTCAAATAAACTGGTGCCTTAATGCCAGAAGTATTTAAGCTTGTTCAAACATGGACACCCCTCATTATTCATGTGGTTGTTATACCTACTTACCATTTCTATTGTTACTTTTAAAAAATATTATAAAAATGTACAAAGTTTTACTTAAACTCCAAGGAGTGCCTATGTCTGATTTTGCTGAAGGATAAAACATATTGATTTTTCAGCCTTTTACTAATCAAAAGTAAAAGTATGAAACAACAAGTAATCTGCACTTACTGACCCTCTCTTATCATTGCAGATTTATAATTTAATTCTGGTTTTAAGGTGGATCAGCAGCTATACTAAGGATGGCTCCATAAATCCAAAGACGATCTATTATTCTGTCTCTCCGAGGCAGCTGAAACTCAAGTCATCTTATCAATATAGCAATAGAGCCATTTGAAGATCCGTGAAATCGGATCATAATTAATAAAGCATAATAGAAAGAGCTTGGCACATAAGAAAACAATTAATTTGTTATTTAAAAAAATTGTAAAAATATAATCCTTCTTCATGGTGGCAGTTCATAGTAAACATCTTATTCAAGTTTTTGAATCTGTAGTTCATGATTATTATACTCAACCTGATACAAATTACAGTACTGTTTATTAGATAAAGCAGGCAATGGTTTCTCAATTAAAATCCGGTTAAACATTGCAAACTGAAAAATTTACACATCCATATGAGTACTGCTAGATTCTACAGTTTTTAACTTAAATAATTATAGGAGAATGTAGAAAAACATAATTAAAATAAAATAAACTATTTATTTTGACTTGTCTAGCTGTAAGTAAGAAGCCATGCCCACCTTTAAATTAAAAATATGCAACTGCCACTCCTTATTATGTATACCAAGCTGCTATCCTGCAAAAGTAAAAGTATTTTCACAGTCTCAGAAGAGTTTCACATAATATCACTTAAACTAGGCTTATGTATATTACATTACATAAACTTCACAAGTAACACAAACCTTATTTTGGAACAAGTATAAAATATTTTCTCTATTGTTAAAAAATTGAATAGTCAGAGCAGTCGTGAGTTTTACAATTCAATAAATCTTTAATTTAGATGTAGAATATTTTGTTTGAAATTTAATAAAAGCCATAATTCTGGCTGTATTAAAAATACATGACTTTTTTGACTATCCTATTTTTCATTAAATTTTCAATAACCGTTGTCTATACATCAAACAACTAATGGAATTATCTGAAATATTAATTTAGTAAGAATAATAAAAAAGTAAATGACAGCGATCAGCTTACAATTATCCTACAGAAACTCTGCTATCAAAGGAATTGAGAAAAAAATAGTTGTTTGCAAGAGATCGAGTTACATTTTTGTGTAACAATCACCCTAATTATATTACTTATTAACGATATAAGCTTATAAACTTTCATATATTTATATGGATGATCTGCAGCCATGGATTCAATGACTTTCTTTTGCTATTTTGCATCAAACTAGTAAAATATAAAAACCGTCTTCATTATTACAAAAATTCAGAATTATGATTATTTAAACTATTCAAATGACAAATCGAACAATACTCTAATGAAACTTTGTTAGAATTTATGTGCAGACATACACCAGTTGTTTCAAGACTATTGAATAATGTTTTCTCATTTAAGGCATCTGACATTGTATTAATTTCCAGTGGATCCACAACTCTACTGTTTAAGATACTTTGATCTTTGTCTAATGTATGAAACAAAGTATTGTCATTAAATAGTTCCAGTGCATCTTGTTCGAATTGTAAAGGATTAGCTACTTCGCTTTGAAAATTGTCAAAAAAGTCAACATTAAACGGTGATAGCTGACTGAAATCTGTATCAGATAAACTAGCATCGTTCATTAAAGAATTTGAGATTACACTCATTGGAGTTGATGGAAATTGATTATCAATGCCTGTTGATCTCCTGTCCATTAGATACTCACAAAAGCTACCAGATTGTGGCGAGGATTTTTGTAAAAATTTTTCTTCTTCCATGCTTTCAACACTAGACTGATTCTCTGATTTGGATATGCGACAATTCTTGACTGGCATTGTTTTTCTTGCTACTATTATGGTATCGTTCAATTGTCCAAAGAATGAACTTTGACTGACATCTCCGTAAACTTTTGAACAGATATTTGTTGAGCCTGACATAGGTATACGGTTTGTCTTTGAAGAATTGGTTTGATCTCTGAAGTAAAAAGTAAATATTATACGTTTCTGTTTTAAAACTGAAACGTATTACTAGATAACATGCTCTGTTCTATTATAAAATTTGTATTTTTAATATTTCTGATGTAATCTACAATGATTTTTTCAACATATCTCAATGATTTATGATATAATTTATAATATAATTATAAATCGGCAGTTGAGCTGTCTGTCTAATCTTTATACAAAGATTATTTGATCACAAACCTTGTTGCATATGTAAGAATAATTTTGTAGCTTATTAGTGTATAATGTCAACACTACTTTTGCTACAAAGAATAATTCTGGTCAAAAAAAGAAAAAATAATACTTATGTTTTCTCTTATCTCTATTTTCTAATAAGCTTGTGATTATTATTACGTTGAGAGATAGAAGAAATATTGATAGAAAATAAAAGATACGGATCATTGCTATGATAAATGTTTTGAAATGTCTCTTTCCATAATGCGTATAGCGTAGACATAAGCAGTAAACAAGAATATGACACTTATGTGTAAGAATTACCTGGTAACCCAATTGAGGACATCCACCGATGGTTTATCAAAGTTATTAGCAGCGGATGATTCAACGGATTCACTACCGTGCATTCTCTCGAGACTTTGGTTCATAGCCTGTAGCAACGATGCAATCTGCGACTTGTTATTCAAGACAGTTTTCAGGTAGGATAGCTCAGCGCTCAGCCTCTTTATTTCTATGCTTTGCTGTTTTATCTTGGCAGCCAACTCGAAGTTTTCCTTCTGAGAGACCTGGAGTCTGCTCTCAATTCTTTCTATATACTCCTTTTTCCTTTGTCGATTCTCTCGCGCCATCAAAGCGTTCCTATTGAGACAGGGTCTTTTCGATGGAGCTCTGCCCCTTCGACGCATCGCAGCTGCAGTGACGTTCTTCTCGGGGAAGTCGGGGATGTTCCCCGTTACGAGAGTCTCAGTCGAGGAGTTAGTCGTGGCACTTGCCTTTCGCGCTCGTCTTAACACCGTCTCGTCCTCATCGTCCCGTTCGTCCGTGCAGCTGTCCTCGGCGTAGTCGATTATGTCTCGTCTTTTTGACGCCATCTCGATGACATATGCGTTTCAACATGTACGGACTTGCACTTTTGTGAGAAATTGTTTAGACCTTGGCTACCCGACAGCTATAGCCTATAGCAACCGTACCAGGTCTGCCAGGTGAATACCTGAATGAATATTAGGTATCCAGGTGTCTGCGCGTCTGGTCGAACTTTGTATTTGGCTTCGGACTCGGAATCCACGATAAACGTTAAACCAAAACGGTTAAACGCAGTATTTTTCAATGCAGGTCTGTTCTCTGTTCTTACGTTCTTCGTCACTATAATATATATATATATATATATATATATATATTATAGTGACTATCTAGTGGAGAGTATCTAGGGGAGAGTATCTAGGCGGATTACTTGTCAGCGAGATATAAAAGAAATATTCTACACTATATTACTAACATGATGTGTTCTCGCTATAATAAATAATGTAATAATATTGTTATGTATTCTACATTATATTAAAAGTTGTCAAAACATCTTGTTGATTCGTATCTAATATTATATAAGATATAGGAATATAAATTACACAGTAGCGAAATTTGCGAAATCTGTCGTTTATTTTTAAATATCATGCATTACATATACATTATTTAAGACTGAAAATATGAATTCTCGCGAAAAATCTTGAATTTCATCGTCTCTAAGATCGTCTCTAAGAGACGCTCTGCGTTTAAGGTCACTCGAAGGTCAACTTTAACGTTTCCATCGGCGAGCCACAGGTGTTCGATTGTCAAGTTCGCTTGGATATTCTGGAAGAAGCTTTCTTTGTATATGACATGGCAAATTGGCAATTGATAAAGTACGCCGGTGACACCGGTGTTTTATCGATATAATACTCGATAGTATCTGCGGTTAAAAACGTAATTTCTCGTGACCGACAGATTTTTTATAGAAATGAAGAAGCATGCGAAGAGTCATGAGAATGAAGACATTTTTATGAAGAAATACTCCTAATACTATTTAAAGATTAAATTTGAAATGACGTTACGCAGGTACACGAATTGACCACTTCCCTTCCCCAGGCGCCGCGCTTAGCGATAGCAGCGACAGCTTCCGCAACAAGTTAGAATCTAACCGTTAGATAATAACATTCGACGTAGTTGCAGTAGAGCAGTAGAGCCTAGAGGTAGCGCAGCTACCACACAGCTATACACACTATATATATATATATATATATATATATACACGCTGTGTGTTCCATATTGCATAATAATTAAACTATAAATCGACATCTGCGTTTGATGGGGAGATCCAGTCAATTAACAAAAGTTCTAAAGAACCAAACGGTTCCGAATTATAGCTGGAAAAAACCAGGGGATGCAAAATTTGCTTCAAGAAGACGCTTCAAATCGCCTGACAAAATGAGAATCTAAGAACAGCAGACCGTCATAATGAAATTCAAGTACCAGACACCGTAAACATTCAATTGAAGAACCAGCTATAATATATTTTATATATATCATTCTAAATACAATGTAAAAAACAAACAACTTTTATTTCAATTTTCATTTAAAAAAGCACATAAAACGACTATAATCGAAAGAATTCCAAAACTTGTATCTAAAGTTAACAGATTTTTTCATTAAATACTGGATTTACCGCGAATTCGCAAAACATTGAAAATGAAATAAATGCGAGGTGTTAGGTTGACTGGCATTTTGTTAATTTGAAAAATGTCCCACGTTTAATGACCAGAATTATTTCAAGTTTAGACGCATTGGGAATACTTTTTTATGTCTTTACCTTTATCAGATAGGAGTTTATTTCTAGTCTAAAATAATTAATATGTAAGAGAACTCTTTCTGTGCGCTTTTATACTTATACATATATATAGATTTTTTTTATTTTCTATGAATGTTTTGTACGCATTGAAGTTTGGCCGCAAAATGTCAATTCAAAATGTCAATTCAAAATGTCAATTCAAAATGTCAATTCAAAATGTCAATTCAAAATGTCAACTTATTTTGCTAATTATTTATGTCACCGCGCGATTTAACAGAGCTTCCAGATGCATGTACTAGAATTAGATTTGAGCCCCCAAAAATGATACACCGATAATAATGATCATAATATGATAGTGCTTAATTAACTACTATAGTCAAAATATAATTCATATTTACTAATATATTTACTCCCGATTCCCATAAATGTAACAAATATGTGTACTATTTATCGAATAAAATGTATTATTTATATACTGCAATCCCAATTTCCCAATGCATCGTGTTAAAACAGTAGCACTTTATTTTTTGTAGTACTTCTTTATTCCGCAGAAGACAGAACATTTGGCGCTTCGGTCAACGAAGTATTCTTCTGTTCTTCTGAATACACACACACACACACATACACGCACGCATATATAATATATATTATATGTGTTATATATTATTACTTGGTATTGGTATCTATTTGGTAAAACATTTTATATACACAATATATTGTGTGTGTGTGTATATATATATATATATATATATATATATATATATATATAATATTATGATACAACATACAAGTAGGAAAGCTGCGTCTCGGTTTGGTCCGAAGTTAGCCATTGGGAGCGCTTTTTGCATATATCTGCTATCCAGCGCTGGAGTTTGTACGGACAATTTATATTTACGTATATTTTATACTTAAACATATATATATATAGAGAGATTTTTTTTATTTTTTAAGAATGTTCTATACGCATGTAATCTTGCATTTTTTGTGCCGGGCTTTCATCTGTCAAGATTTTGCGTGGGTGTCATTTAAAGGTTAGGTAGATATATACCTTTTATGATTTTCCACAGATTTCAACAACCCTGTATCGTTCGCTGTTGTACAGATGTTTGAGAAAATGCTTTCGACCTTGTAGTCCAGAAAAAGTTAAAATGTTCTTCGAAAATCTCCTTGAATTTTAGTCTAACTTTGGTTAGTGTATATGTTATATATTTAATTTGAGAAGATGTAATGAATTTTTTACGTCATTCCTTGGATTAATTAAAATTATGAATTTTTTTTTCTTTTTTTTTACTGTTTTTCATTCTGTGATGTATTCAAAAAAGCTTTTACTAAATTTTTTTTATTTCAGAATCAAAAGCTAATTCGAGTAATAATTAAAAGTTAAGAAGATTAAAAGAGCACTGGGTGATGGATCATGCAACTGCGATTGAAATTGCTATTAAACGATTTTACTTATCAGGTGACAATGAAACTCATGCGTGGCTTCTACAGTTCCAAGCATCGCCAGAAGCCTGGACTTTTGTATGGCAATTATTGGACGCTTCGAAGGTAGAAATTTTTATTCCATCATTCATATACATTTTTTACAAAACAAATTATCATCAGAATCAAAATACAACTTTTGACTTTTTTTTTATTAATTATGGTATCTTTTGCATTGTATGTTAGTCGGGAGAAGTGCAATTCTTTGCTGCCACTACATTGCATGCAAAGATTACAAAGCAATGGGACGAAGTGCCAAGTTCAGAATATTTAGGTTTACAAGCTCGTATACTTCAAGTTCTCAAGCATCCAGGAACTTCAAAGATGATATTAGCACGGTTGTGTCAAGCGGTAAGTCCAATAACATGAAATTTAAAATAAATAGTTTAGCTTAAAATGGATTAAAAATTATAGCAGTTTTTCTTTTAATATCATTTTAATATTATTTTTCTATTTCAGCTAGCTGCCTGTATGGCTAACTGTAGTAAGGCTCAAGTAGAAAATAAAGAAAAGTGTATTGTAGAAGAGTTGATGGAGGTATTACCATACAATTTACCCACAACTGTGAGTTTGTTTTTAAAAGTTCTCGAAGCAATACCAAGAGAGGTAAATATTAATTTTTACAATGATTTAGCAAATATTTATACAATTGTCATTTTTCTAGTTAAATCATCTAGCAGTAACCAGTTGGCGCAAGGCAGCATGGATTCTTCAACAGATCTTTTCTTCTTGTAGTCAGACAAATGATAACAATAGCGATGCCTTATATCTCTCAGCTATTGATTGTACTCTTTCATGGTTGAAAATTGGACATTTACCTCTAGATTCAATAGAACCATTATACGCACACTTATTGCTTGCAGCTGCCCGTTATATACCCAACAGGTAATAAACGTAATATTAAAAAATTACTCAATGTTGATAAGTTTATAATTGCATTGAATTACATTAAATTCCTTAAACTAGGGACGAAATGGAATCTGAAAATTCAAGAGTCCAAGAGTGCCTAACAATGGTAGTGACCCATACAGATTTGAGCGTATACAGACAACCGATCCTCTTCTGGGAATGGGCTAAGAGCTTTGCTTGTATGGTAAAGGAGAACGGTGCCAAGTATTACTATGAAATCCTGACAACTTTTGGTGAAGCTCACAGCCGTGCATTGCTTTTGGCATTAATAAGTAATAATGAGCAACAAAAGTGGACAGCTGAACAGCTGATTGGATTTTTACTAGAGTGTTCGGAGCAAGAGGGCAGATATCCTATAGATGAAAAAAGTAGTTGTATACCCTTCGGTTTTTGGTACGCTCTACAGGATGACACATGCGCGATGGAATCTGAAACAGATGTTCTCTGTACGAATGCTATTAAACCTATCTATGCAAGGTTGGCTACAGCATTATTGAAAAAAACAACTCTACCTGCTTCACCTAGTGAGGCAGGAACACCCGATGAACAAGAACTTCTTAGATGCTATAGGTATGTGACAAGAATGACATTATTTTTCGCTAAATTAAAAAGTCAAATTATTTAATACATACTTGATATATCTGTACAGACAAGATGCCGCAGATACTTTAATTTATTGTTACTACGTACTCAGGAGCGACTTGATTATTTTACTAGGCCAGAGACTAAGTCAATCTCACGACGATGTTTCTAAATGGACAGAGGTCGAATCGACCATTCATGCTTTCAAAGCTTTATGTGATAGTGTGGGAGAAAAAGAAAATGATTATGTAGGTGCGATTATGGATCTGATGCTGAGTCATATTCCTTACGGATTATACCCCAGAGAAGTACGTTTTTCCTTGTTAAAACTATAGCTAATTTTCGAAGTATTATATGCTATTTTTCTCTCTATAGGTACTGTGTTGCGCATGTTCGGCGATAGGTGCTTATGCACACTGGTTTGGACACAATCCTGATCCTTGGCTAGAACGTTCTCTTCAATTAATTGTTCTTGGATTAACCAACGGACCTGTGACCGCGCCAGCAGCGAGCATGGCTTTAAAAGACATAGCTCGAGAATGCGATAATCATTTGGCGCCACTCGCACCTTCGATCCTTGAAACTATTGGTCGAACCCTGCCCAATGTAACGCCAGGTGGTGGTGAAGGACTCAGACTCATGTATGCTGCTGGTAAACTACTGAACTCGTTGCGTACGACTGAAGAACAGATATCGCATCTTGAGTCGACCATAGGACAGTGCGTTTCGAGACTAAGAGAATTGCTTCTACTACCAGTGAACGAAGCTCAGGATGCTGTGGCGAATCAACTGAAAATGATAGGAATATTTTTTACTACTCTTGATGGCGCTATTGCAAATGCTGTGTTAGAAGCAATTTTACCTATTTTCGAAGGAGTATGTTTATTTTCAAACTAATAAGTCAATATTTCTAATATAATTTCTAAATTATTTACGAATATCATTAGTGCGACAAGAATTGAAAATATCTGCAAATGAGCTTTTTTCTTATTTTTGGCTGTGCTAGTTTCATTTAAAAGGTCACAATGACAATCTGATGATTCTCGTTTTACAATTGTTTGCAAAAATTTATTCAAAGAAATTATCAGATATTTAACTGATTAAAAAATTGACTTTAATATGTCACGTATATCATTACAGATAGTGAATCATCCAGATTGGAGTAGGGATGATACAACGTTAGAAGCGATGCATAATTGCGGGGAAAAGGCGCTTTCCGCGTTAAACAATCCAATACCCTCGGTTAAAAGAGTCTTGAATATTTTGAGCACCTCCTACAAGACTCGACCACACCCTTCAGCTTTAAGCTTTTTAGCCAAATTAATATTTGTCGTTGGACGCGATCCTAATACTAGGGAAAATATTGCCCGCATCTTTAGCGAAATTAGTGGTCTAACGTTAGCCGGAATAGTCACTTTTCAACAAGCCAATGGAAATTTATCCGATTTATCCGATTTAATCGAGGGTTACCTGCGACTGGTCGCTGGGGTTTGCAAAAAGAATGCCTGGTTACTGGTACAAATACCAGATCAAGTGCCTCAAATGTTGCGCTTCGGTGAGTACATTTTCTTTACAACTAAATTTCATTTAAAGCCTCAAAAATTCCATCTCCGATTACTGAAATCTTTCTACTGTATTTACTCTTGCAATCAAATCACTGGTTCCCCCACTTTGCACAGTTGTTGCTCGGTTGATCATAGCTGGTCATTTTTGTTTATTCGGTTGCTTAGTAACCATTTAACGAGTATGTTAGGTTGGTCGAAGAATCGATAAATTAGTGGTATCTATAACATCAAAATCATCGTAACTCGACACAGTGCAAAATAATGGATCTAGCGTTAAAAATTGAATTTTAATCGAATAAGAGATAATAATCAATGGCGAATAAAGTAGGAGCTACCTCTGCTGCGGCTACTGTTACTGCTGCTGCTGGTAGTGGTGGTGCTGGTGGCGGCGACGTTAATAAGCAAAATGTTATTGATATTTCAAAAATGACTAAAGAACAGCTACAAGTTTACACAGCAAAATTGCTGGAAGAAATCGAACGCGAGAGAGAAGAAAGAAATTTCTTCCAAATAGAAAGGGATAACATCCAAACCTTTTGGGACATAACGAGACAGCAACTGAATGAGAATAAATTAAAAAACCGAATTTTAAGGAAAGAACAACAAGATTTCGCTAAAAAGTTCGAAGAAGAAACCTTACAGAATCGTAAAAAATTAACTCACCTAGTGCACGTATACGAAAATGAGGCGGCCAATATCAATGTTGATCACCTAGTGGCTCTTAAAAAATTTCAAAATCAATTTCTTGAAAAAAAAGCAGAAATAATTACTAATAATAAAAATAATTTAAAAATTGAACATGAGGCAAATACAGCTAATCTTAATCAAACTCATGCTTTAAAATTAGAAAACAAGAAAATCATAGAAAGCATGAAAGATGAGTTCAAACACGACTGTATTGAAATGCAAAACAAATACGATGACAAGATCAAGATATATCAAAAACAATTTTCCTTAAGACATAATATTGAGATGATGGAAGTCGAGGAGAGAAAGAACGAACACGTGAGCAAATTGATTAAAGAACACGCTGAAGCTTTTGCAGAACTAAAAGCCTTTTACAACAATATTCTGATGAATAATTTGTCGGTTATCGAGGCCCTAAAGAAAAAGGTCAGTCAAGTCAAGAAAAATGAGATGAAGATGATGGGTCAGCTTAAAGATTTGAAGCAAGAGAACAGTTAATTACAGAAAAAATGAAAGAGACTTTAGAAATATGTACAAATATTTGTATACATACATATACACACACACACACACATATATATATATATATATATATATATATAAATAAATAAATAAATAATTTTAATACTAATAGTTATTTAGAATATTAATGTAGAATAATATAAAATAATTAAAAGACAAATGAAAGGTAATCACAGGAATGGTTATTTATGTAGAAGCCATTACGGTTATTTGAGTATATAATGGCAACAAAATTAGACTATTTGATCGTACGATTTTAATAAAAATATTTTGTTTCAGGAATAGCATGCTTACGCCTACCGGAAACTGGTACAGTAAGACAAGCCGCGTATTTTTTTACTACCGCGATAAAACAATGCCCACATCTACAAACTTTTATTCAACCTATTGGCCAAGAACTAGTTTGTGTTATTATACAATGTGTAGGTGAGTAGAATGCAATGGAATATTAGTAGAACCGAATATTCTAAAAGTACAAGAGAAATACAGGATATAATACAACATAATTTTAGGCGGTGCTGTGCCAAGAAATAGTTTAGAACCCCACGCTGATGTCCTGCTGGCTCTAAATAGGACATGCTTTGAGTGGTCAGCTCAGTGGCTACGACTTGCTCTGGCTGATAGCAGCGCTCCGGATGTACCTCAGCCGCAGAAGGATATCTTTATCAAAGCGGTATTAAGTGAACGTGTCAACAAACGTCGTCTTTGCGCAGCACTCCAACAGTTCAGCCTACTTTGTCGACAACTTTCAAAGGTCGGCTTGTAAATTGGCTTCTTTCCGTTTTTCAGCCATAATTTGTAAAAACAATTTTATTATTATTGATATTATTATCATCATCGTCATCATCATAATCATAATCATCATCATCATCATCATCATCAGCAGCAGCAGCAGCAACAGCAGCAGCAGCATCATCATCATTATAATTAATTATGTGACTATAACAAGCAAGAATAAACTCCATGCCATTTTTTGAGATAAATAATTGCAGAACAGCGATAATATAATACTTTATATATATCATTTTTACAAAAACAAAAACTGAGTTTTCATTCTTTATATATCTTATAATGATTAAAAAAACGAGTACATTAGTCTCACTTTATAGATCTGCTTGTAAATAAGAACAATTATGTACTATTGTCCGAAATTAGTTTATTGAATTTATACATTAATCGCTACAATAAAGTTGTATGATTTTAATTATTTATTTAAGTATTTTGCAAATTCACAAAAGCATTTTATTGTAATCTTTTATGTCATCTTTCTTAATCATTATTCTAAATCAGGTAATAACATTTACCAATATAGTAACAACCTTTTCAGATTAATACCATCTAAAAATCGCCTTGTGTACAATATATAGTATGTATATTATAGAATGAAAAACTCGTTTATATGGGCAATACATAATTACTGCCTAAAAAATCGTTAAATTCTCATCACAAAAATATAATTGTCAATTGTATGCAGTCAAATTATACAACAAAATCGAATTTTTACAGAAGATTAAAATTAATATAGCTTTATAATTGAATATTTCCTGTACAAACGATCATTATCTTATTCTTTGTATAAAAAGCACTTAATAATTTACAATGCTTTGAATAGATAATTCTTTACAAAAATAAAATTCGTGTTTTGTCTTTTCTTTTAAATCTTGTTACGATTAAAAATCGAAAACAGGCTAACAGCCACTAAAATAATTAATTTCATCTGATAGTTGCGTCTCACCTGAAAAATGTCCATCTTAAAATAATTTACGCACCAGAAGTAAAACAGATAAATTGTGGGAAGCAACCCTCGGTTAGATATAACCGTATTAAAAAACAACAAAACTTATTGCAGCAATGCTTCATCCTTGGTAGGATTTCTTTAATAGAATCTCTTTAAGCCTTTCTGTTGTTGTGTACGTATGATTGTTGAGTGTTGTTTTGACTTCAGCTAGATTGCGGTTGCCATGTTTATACATTTAATACAGTTAGTAAACTGACTATCGTTGACAAACTAATTTTTCTACTAGAAATCTTTATCTCGTATACTATTTGTGTAAATTCTTTAATTTTATCTTTATAATATTTATTAATACAATCTTGCAAAAGTTCCTACCAAGGATGAAACGTTGCCATGATAAGTATTGTTGTTTTTTAATATGGTTATTTCTAATCAAGGCTTGCCTCTCAGAACTTGTCTATTTTACTTCTAATATAAAATAGAGAGGAATACAGGTATATATATATATATATATATATATAATGCACTATAGAACTAAAGCGATATGCTCATCTTGAAGGACTTAAGATAAGAATCGTTCTTTATATATCATCACTTTTGCTGGAAATACATTTATTTTCCATTTAGGGCTAAGAAGGACAAGAACAGCTAAGAAGTTCTCGATTAATGGCAATTTATTAGTTGCTCACTGTCGGTCTCCGCCATTGGTCATTGGATCTGACTGAAATTTAGCGGCAACTCTAGATCTTCTCTGTTTTACGGATCTTTGCCCCTTCTGTGCATTTTGCGATTGATTATACTGTACAGTATTGTCCGTATTTTTGATATTACTATTAGTACTTTCCATCTTCATATCCTATAATTAACCGTTACATTAATATATATAATTTATTTTTTTAAATGTTACAATTTTTTTTAATAAAAATAATTACCTTTGCACTATTTACCTTCGACTTTTGTTCAATTTTACTTTCATTTGTCTCCTTTTTATCTTTCTTCTCGTACTGTTGTTGCTGTAACTGGTGCTGCTTTTGCTGTCTGTTTTCATCATTATTTGATTGTTTATTGACTACATTTCGTGTCTTCTTCTGTGCCTGTAACGGTACAAAAGGCGTTGACTTCTTTTGCGATTCCTGTCGGTTTGGCCTATTCTCTACATTATTGCATATCGGTGGTTGTGGAAATCGACCCAGTTGTTGTTGTGGAGGTAGTCTATTGTGCTCTTGTTGTTGCTGTTGATGTTGCTGATGTTGCTGATGTTGCTGTTGAGGTTGCGGCTGATGTTGCTGCTGAGGTTGCTGCTGTGGTTGCTGCTGTGGTTGCTGCTGATGTTGCTGCTGATGAGATTTACCAGAATGCAGCATATTTGCGAAAACAGGATTCTGCTGAGGCATCAAATTCCATTTAGGCATAGGAAGCATTACTGTTACCTGAGGGAATCCAGCAGGTAGAATCGGCTTTACATTTGATTGTGGTGGAATTGGTTGTCGTCCATTATTTGGACGATTGTTAAACCACTGTTGTGGTGGAGGTCGCAGATTATTCGGTCGAACATTGGTTGCAGCAGACATTTGATCAAGTTTTAGTTCCTATAAAAATTGATCGCATTTAACACATGAGTACTGAATCGATTAACGACATACTTTGGAGATTATTAGTAAAGTATTATATTATTATATTATTATTTTCGGGTGTGCTTTTTCAGTTGATGGGATCAACAAAAAAGTTGTTACTAGCAAGGACGAGTTCGAAATCATATTTGAATTTCGCGCAGCATTTCGAAGAGGCTGTTTCATATACGCCAAATTGAATAGTATCATAAAATGAGAGTAAAAAATGTTTTTTTAGCTTGAAAAATAAAATTTGTCGGAATAATTGCAATTTTGATAGTGCAATTTTGAAACACAAAGTCTATCGATTTTTGATCCCATAAATCAACAGAGCCAAAAATAATATATTAGTTTCTTTAGGTGGTATTAATCTTTTATCACTATACTCGTAAAGGCCGAAAATAATCTAGAAATTTATATTTTTGTTGTCGACTAGTTAACGTTAGAAAATGATGTATCACAAACATACCTCGCAAACTTTCTTGGCTGTATTTTCAATAGCTTCGCATTCTGTGATGCAGAAGTCACCGTAGAAAGTCCTCGTGTCTGGTAGCGTCACTTGGGCACAGACTAGATTGTCCTTGTTCTTGTGATATATATATCGAGGGTATCCGTTTCCAAGTAGTTGATAATGAGACAGTAATTGGGGACAATACCAAACTTTATTACCACTCTTCATCTCTGTTTGTCGTGCGTGCTGAAATCGGATTTTTCAAATAAGTGATCATCTTAATAATATCGAAATTAGAAACTGCTTTATTATAAGAGATTCAGTGAATAATAATAGCCATTAATAGGTTATTGCGATTTCGATTTGAAAAATGCATTTATAATATCTCTGATTTCCCATTAACAGAGTTTCATTCAACAGCTTTTCCGTAATATTGAAGAAAGATTAACTATGTTTTTACATGAAATTTTACATTTATCTACTTTCAAAGTCTCGGCTTATTTAAAGTTGGGGTTAAAAACTGATTCAATTCAATGTCAGACAGTTAAAACTTAAATTCGCTATACCACAGAAATCGAATACTACCAGTCAATTATATTTATAACGTATTTAGTAAAATAGCAGATTTCTATTTTTTAACAAATAGCTCAAATGTTTGTGGATATTACTTTAGCATTTAGATATTGTACATACGATTCAAATATACGTTTATGGACAGTTGTTTGTCTGTGGTTTGGCTACATTAATTTGTCTAAAATAGTTGAGGAATTACTAATTACGAATTTAATATTATTATTCTATAATTCACATAATCAACTTGTTTAAACAATGTACGTCGCAAAATAAAACAATTCACGATTTCAAAATCGTCTGTCAGTAAATATTTTATGATTTTTTTAAATAATCTCTTTATAACTTTTCGGACTTGGATTTGATTGAAAAAAAGTTCGATTCTAAAAAGTAGAAGAAATCAATCACGTAAGAGCATCGTTAATTGGCTTAGGTATATTTTGTTAGCTCCATTTCATTACTGCAATAGGTGAGAAAAATAAAAAGTATAGTTATTTTTAATCGTAAAATTTTCTTTAGATAGTTAAATTGAAACGAAGCAGAAGCAGAATATTCAGGAGTATAGTCGTATAAGTAACTCTAATAAAATATATATGCGCAATTATCAGTAATTATCAGTAATTATCAGTATCAAAGTATAACGAAAAAAAGGAGATTAAAAATGCATAGGAAATTAAAAATGATTTGAAACGTACATCGAACAATTGTTGTACCAAGGGCGGAGTATCTGTTGTTTTTGACGTTTGTGGAAATGCTAAAGGTTTGTTTGTCGGCGGCGCCACAGTTGAAGAGGACGGTTTCTGGCTTTGCGTATTTTCGTCCGAAATTTTCAACATTGCTTTCAAGAATGCACTCGGATCCTGAGGCTGCGAGAGTTTCAAAGTCATGTTTTTTGTTAAAAAAGAATCAATTAGTTACTAGAGTAATACAGATACTACAATTAATCTACATTAATAATAGGAAAAGGGAAGAATTATAAACGACAACCTAAGGTTGACCTTTTAAAAAGATACACATATAGTTAAAATTCCCTGTTAAAAATTCTTACCAATTCTATTGGCATTTATTCGTCAACATTCATTCGTAATTATTCACTTTGACAAATAGTTCCAGTATCTAGTAGGAAAGAAAACGCGGTTCAATTAAATTCTTATGATTTTCTAAAGATCATTTGCCAACCAATAGTCAAATTCAAACATTAAAAAATATATATTAATGATATAAAAATAACTTTGAATAGTGTATATTTCATAATAGTTTTTCAATTTCTCCGAATTAAAAATTATATAAACTGATAATAATATAAACTGATTTTCTATAAAAATCTAGGAAATTCGGAGTGCGATTTTCTTTTCTTTTCAATACCCCGTATAAACATTTAAATTTTCTGAATTTACTGGTTCTTGAATGAAATTCTGAATCGATCGTTTCTTTAATCGAATATTGAACTGCTTGGTTCTTCAAATTTTTTTTATAAACTAATTGTTTTTATATTGCTAAGGAATTGAAACTAATAAATATAGATGAGAGTCCGATTTCAAGGACAACAGCCATTCCGACGAGTTAAATTTCAAACAACATCGACAACTATTTTTCTGTTATACCAACTTCATTTGGATTCGTCATTATTCAATAACTAAAATATCAGTACTGAATTAATTCATTCACTGATGAAAGTATCATTCGCTTCATCTGACATACTCGCTATATATATATATATATATATATATATATACACACACGCGCACACACACACTCACGTAATATAATTCTAATAATATAATAATTAGAAAGTTAAAAAATGTTTTAATTATATCATCCTAGGCGTCGACTAGTCGTTGATAAGCGGTACCACCAGTAGTTACAAAAAATATTGTATCTAACCAGGACAATTGGTTTAATTTTTACCAGGGCACTGGGAAGTATACAAAAAAATGATAAAGAAACTCTGCATGCTGTATAAACACCAATAATTTGTCATAATAACTCGAGTAGAAAAGAAAGAATCGATTGCTCATTATAAATGAGCGTTTCACGTTCAATGCAAGATTATATTATCGTGAATCACTATTAGTTATGACATGTTTTAATATAAAATATGATGAGTGAATGAAAAATGAAAAAAAAATTTTGCCATATTCGAACATTTAGCTATTCAGCATAATATGCACTAGTTGCGAAAGTAGGTCTATATTATAATTATAGAATTTATGGCATATTTCCTACCAGGAAATATATCTATATATTATTATTACAGAGCCAGAGTAAATTTGCATTAAAAAATTCTAAACATTTGCAATATTTGTCATAGTAATCTTTACCGTTAGTACTGGAGCTGGAACTTGAGTTGGAACTTGAGTTGGAACTTGAGTTGGAACTGAAGCTGAAACTGGAGCTGGAACTGGCGTTTGTTTTTCCTGCGATTCCTTTTTCTAAATGAAATACATAAATATGTAATACTTTTAAAGAAATGGCACGCAAACGTTTTCGCTATTTAAATAAACAAAATTAGTCATTCTTTTTTTTATCGATTAAAAATATTTCGTCAATATTATAATATCAAGATTATTTAGAATTATCAAATCTCACTTATTTTGAATACATTTAATTAAATTTGTATGAATCTTCTGAATTGTCACACATTAAAAACAATTTCATTTGACAATAAACGCACAGTAAGTGATTGTTAAAAATACCTTCAATTTTACCTGTATTTTACGCAATTCATTCCATAATGCTTGAAACTCAGAGGGATCTGAAGATTGTTTTTTAGATAGCTGCCTTTGCTGTTGCTCTTGTGGATGAATATTTTGCATTGGTGGTAGACTCTTCTTCCCTGGCTCTTGGGAACGCTGAAGCAAAACTGGTCGTTGTGGGAGCTTCGGCTGTTTCTTTGCATTCTGTTTTTTACCGTGATTGGGCGAGTCGTTAAAACCAGACTTATTTCCAGTTTCGAATTTTCCTTGACATTGTTGCTGTTGCGAGCCTTGCTGGCGTTTATTACTGTTTTGGCCATTTTTCATAAATGTCGGGTAAAAACTATTGAGGATCGTAGGATCCGGCGGACTAGGACTTTGTTGTTGCTGCTGAGATTGACGCCAATTGCCATATGAGGAATTTCGCTGAGATTGACGCCAATTTGAATCAGCAATATTGGCCTTTGAATTTTTATTTTCGATTTGCAGGCCGTAACTAATATTAATAAAGTCTGTAGCAGTTAATCTGTAACTTCGATTTGGAGAACAACCTTGCATTTCAAGTCCACCTAGAATTTGAAGAAAAGAACAATAACATATCATATTTATATTCAAGGTTGTGTAGTATTGATCTTTACAAAATAATTTATTTTCGAATTACTGAACTAGATTATCTATATATAAGCAATAAATTAAAAATGTTTACCTGCAAAAGCTTTGTCAAAGAGAATATTGTATATGGTATG
Organism: Apocrypta bakeri; assembly: GCA_018906985.1. NCBI lineage: Eukaryota > Metazoa > Arthropoda > Insecta > Hymenoptera > Pteromalidae > Apocrypta > Apocrypta bakeri. Next base: position 150,196 of record JACCIA010000005.1, on the reverse strand, counting down.
CAACGGATCTTCGTTTTTCTGCACTCCAACTATGGTACCCTTGTATCCAAGTGGTACTGTGAAACAATCTCTAACGCATACAATGCGGTCAAAAAATCGATGCTGGGCTTTAGAATCAGGTGGTATGCTTCCCGAAGTCAGACCGGGTTTGTATAGTAAGTGAGGCTTAACCTGCATCAGAACCTTCTTGCTCGCTTGACGCTGTGACTCAAGATTTTCGTCAATATCTTGCTCGATCGCCTGAACGACTTCAGCTTCTAGTTCCTCAGTGCTGCAAGGACGAGTTTTTGTTCCCAGAATTTTCTGTTGCTCTTTTATCCAATAGACTATTGCCGTAACACCTTCAATCCTAATAAACAAAAGTATGATATTATTGTACATTCTGTTACTGTGTTACAATTAAATCAATAATGTTATAATAATTACCCAGTATCAGGAAAAAGATTTTCTATCAGGAACAAATCATGTGAATGAAGAATTCTCTCTAAACGTTCTAAAAACTCAGGGAACGCTTGTAAATAACTTTCTACAAAATCGACAGTTTTCATACTGTATAGCCACGAGCTATTGCAATCTTTTTTCGTATATCCAGATACCTATAAAAGAAAATTTAAATATCAAAACTAGTATAAAGAGAATCTCTTGAAATTTCTGATTTTATCAAAACTTACTTCTTCGTTCTTTTTATTAAATTTCAAATTTAATCCTACGTTGTATTTTTTAGCGTGTGAAGGATCTGCTTCGTCGCCACTTATTACAAAAAGAGATCCTGTTATTCTACTGAGAAGATAACTGCTAATACCTAACCGTTGAGCAGCTATGTTGCCAGGCATATATGTCTGTTTAATATCTGCTAGTGATTGTCTGATTTTGTCAAAATTTGGTTCCGGTATTACTCGCATTGCTACTTTAACTCTGCTCGTTTTTAAGTCTACGCCGCCATCTGTGACCTTTTTAATAAAATAAGGATATATTTCATTGACTCTTACTTGTGATATAATATTTACTTTGTAAAATTTTGTTCGTCGGAAGTAAAAAAGAAGACCGAACGAACGAACGAAAGAAGAACGAACCTCGCCAGTTGCACCATAGTGCGGATGTCCCAACATAAAGCAGACCGATTTTGGCTTAAATACATCGGTAATCGATGTAAATTGAATGAAATCTTGGTTATAAACTGAAATGTCTTTGAGAACGACCTGATATGCGTACGCTTGAGGTATGTCGCTCCATTGTTTTTCGAGAGTCATTTTTCCGTGTGCTCTGTACAGATATTGCCTGCCCACAATTGGTGTAGCTTGTATTACAACATCAATAGTGCCTACATCAATACCCAGTCGTGTTTTATAGCTAGAAATAAAATTAAAGATCATTATAGTCTTAGGAGAAATGTTTACTTAATATTATCAATACCACGTATTTAAGACTTTCAAAGCAACGTAAGATATTTATGAATAATAAAAATGACGTGTCTCACTTTTCTGCTATTGCTTTCCTTTGTACATTGTATATCGATAAGAGATTATCGTCCATCGGTACCGTATTGAAATTAAGATTTCCATCAGTTGCATGTTTTGCTTGAGGGTGAACAATGTTGATTTTGGTTTTTGAATCAGCTACTTCGACAACTAAAGCTTCTACTAAATGAGGCCAAGCAATAAACACAGTTTTGCCAAGCCACTGATGTGCTAATTCCTTTATGGATGGTGGTTCTTTAGGTAATACAGTAAGTATCATGTTTTCATGTCTGGAAGGCTGATCAAATACTTTTACCTAAAAGTATATTTTTTTTATCGATTAAACTATTAGAAAAAGAAAGAAAAATGTTTATTTCGTATAGTGAGAAAAAAATGACCTTTGCTTCTGCTAACATTGACGTATGCGGAATGTGTTGTAGTGTGGGGAATCCAGGATAATACACGCTGAGTTTAACACCTTTACATAAACCCTTTACTAGCTTATCTTGCGACACTAAAATATCATCTCTATTCACCAGAACTTGTTCTGCATAACTCCGAATACTGGGATAGTATTCAGGAGCCTCGTAAATTCCTTGTTCTTTCTCAGTGTAAGTAAATACGGACATTGGGCCATGAGAATTTCGTTTTATCTCGACTGATGTCAACTTTTCATTGCATGGTTCCATAGCTTAAAGAAATAAAAATATATTGTTACCTACAAAAGTTTAAAAGCTACGTAAGTAGTTTCGTAAACTTGCTACTAACCTTTCAAAAGATTTTTTTCGTCGATCAAAGGAATCAAAACAACTGCTTCCCACGAATGCTTCTTTCCATTCAAATCCGTCTTAAAATTCACAGGATAATACTTAATAATTGGAGATTTTTCTTCAGTCATAAGCCGATGATAGGTTTCCGGTAATAAGTTTTTACTCGCAGCTGGTAGTACCGCTAGCAACTGCTCAAATGGTTTAAACGGTTCCCCCATATCGAATTCTAATTTCAAATTTTTGAAATTTTTTATATCCGAGATGAAAGGCGCATAGTGATGTGGATAATACCATGACCAACTACAACATCCATTGTAGTAATAATGCAAGTTCCATTGTACTGCTCTAATATAACCGTCTGCTTGAGAACGCATTATATCTCTGAAATATAAATGCATTACATAAAAATCATTGTAGGCTTATTATGATAAAAATTTCATGTCAAACTCACGCGTCGACATCTTCATATTCCATTTTACTGATGTAATAATCACGCTTATGTTGTACAAATTCGAGGTGCATATCTGAGTCACTTTCATCTTCTAGATCTTCATCGGTATCTCCAAACTAAAAAAAAGTCAAAAGATGATCATGAGATAGTGTATTGCTGTAGAAGAATAATTACTTAAAGGTATAATTGATCACCTCATTCTCTGTAGCCACTATTAAAGCGTTTAAAGCTTTATTAGTTCTCTTTGGAGATGCACTTTCATCTGGAGAACTTTTACTATTTCTATTATTTTCATTTAGCCGTCTACCTGTTTTTGCTTCAAAAAATTTCAGATCGACGTAGGTTTCGTCAAATTGTTCCAAATCGTATTTACCCAACTTATCCATAAATTTTTCAAATCGTTCGAGATTCAACATACCCGATTCGTTGATATATCCTGTAAAGAATTTATTATTATGCATAAAAATGATATTCATATTTTCAGATTTGCAGTAATAGATTGAAAAATATCGCATGATCATACCGTCTAAAGTCGGTAATATTTCCATATAAACATTGTATAAAAGTGGCAATGCACCGTTTTGAATGTGTAAATTAGGTAAATGTGGTATGAAATCGTTACCCACTAAGAACCCCATTAAAATCCAGTCATCAATTATCTTTTCAATATCGAACTTGAAAGTTAATTGGTCTTTGATAGGAGAAAACTCATGCTCTAAATATTCTCTCATTAACGAGAGATGTAAAAGAGAGAAATTTGTCTCCTCGGGAGTTAAAATTTTCTTGTGTGCTATAAATTTGACTTCTTCACGGAGTAAGGAAAAGTGAGGTTCGTGTGAACATAAACCCAACATTATGAGATCAGCATCTAAACCATATAAGCAATGACGTGTATTTCCTTCGTAATCTGGCTGAGCTTTTAAATATCTGATATAATCCATTATTTTATGTTCACCCTCACCAGGTACCTGCAAAGAATATAAAAAATATTTTCATTGTTTACCTCCTAGTCAATGATTTAATGTAACTAATTTATGAAATATATATTTATTTACCTCAGATCCACTAAGAATAATTTTACATTTCTGCCATAATTTATCAGTGGATATTTTAAAAGTTATAAAATACTTTAATTGTTCATTAAGTTTTGACATAAATACTGTGCCTGGGGTAATGCAGTTTGAGTCAAATCTCTCTTCTTTAGGAATTTTTTGACCGTTAGCTCGTGCCTTGGCTTCTAGTGCTTCAGCATCTTTTGCTACTCTAAAACGGCGTCCTCTTTGCTGATTGATTTTGGCACGTGGTGCCACACCATCCACAGCCATAAAAAACAGCTTCTGAGGCTGTACAATACGGAACAATATTTCTATATAATGAAATATGTTTTTAAATATAGTTTCGTCTGTGATACGAAAAGTTGCATCCGAATCCTGGGGATGAGAGCAGTTGTGTATAATTCCATTCATATCTAAATATAAATTGTCAAACTCAGGAATCTAGAGACAGAAATAAAAGTGTATTTATTTAAAATTTTCTGATCATCAATTTGAAAGTAAAATACTGATAGAATATATTAAAGAGAAACTGATTGTTCATATAAATGTTTTATAAAGATAAGATTAACTATTATCCACAGTATGGCTCAAAATACAAAAGATAAAAGGTCTCTCCATTGATCGATTAATGCAATAAACATATGCACAATAAATACTTTAAAAGATATGGATAAAGAATAGAGGTAATAAAAAAAATAAATCATGAAATTGTCATCGTAATCTATGATAACATTAATAAAGCCAAGTAGAGAAAAAGAAGAAAAGCTATGATAAATCATTCCGTGGATGGTGACTATCTAAAACATAAAAAATATGTTGTGTCTCTGGAGAGACACAAGGAGGTACAATCGGAATGAAATATAAATATGCTGACTGAAAGAGGGTAAAAACAAGCATAAACACAGAAGAAGGTTATATGACTGCGTGTGTAATTGAAGAAAAATAGGAGTAATTGATAAATGAAGACTGAAGAAGACAAAAGATGAATAAAGGATCATTTCTGTTTGCTAGAATATGTGCAACAGTATATACTGTCATGAGTGAGCTTACGAAAAGAGGAATGGACGCGATCACATAATGTCCCCCCATCGTCCATACGTTTCACGCATTATGCGCAATCGATTTAAACAATAAAAGTGCATATTTAAGTACCTGATGTTCCTTGAGTTTTTCGCTAAGGCAAGGGTACCTTTCGCTAATATATCTAAAAAACTTTGGTATTCCCATTTTTTCTTCCGTCCCTCGAGTTGTTTCTTGTTTGCTTCTTTCAATATAAGCAGATATAAGATATAACTATATAAGTCTGTAATCTGTGTGTGTCTAATGTCTACGCATATATGTATATGCACAAACACTATATCTATGGATATTGGATGTGCCGATGTGCGACAGTCGACAGTGCGACTGTGCGATAGTACGATCTGCGTATACGGTACACAGGCTTATAGCGTTAACGATCAACGACAACGACTCAACAAGAGACCAGAGACTAGAGAGTGTCTCAATATGTATCTCGTGGAGCACTCAAAGTCTAATGGAAATAGAGTACAAAGAAATCTTTCAGTCCAATAGTTTCCCTGTTATTAAAATGAAAAGTCCGCGGCATAACCGCTCTCTCTTTCTCTCTATTCTCTGTCGCTCTTGGCTTGGTCTTGATGTCAGGATGTATTAAGAACGACGAGAGCGTCGTTCGTCCGTCCGTATTCCGTGCCCGTAATCCGTAATCCGTATACACCGAACGACAATTCGACAATACGAATACGAGTCGTATTATACGACTCGACTATACCCGCTATCCCGTATGCGTATTGTAAAATTGCAATTGCAACTTGCAACGAGTCTATCTCTATCGCACACATATATATAGCTACATATATATAGCTATATATATGTCTTTGTCTATATCGTACGGAAATTTGGGGCATGCGCAGTGGTACATCCCTACCCTAGATGCCTACACCACAATACTAAACGGACACCGGGACTACCAGCACGCAGCACGCAGCACGCAGCGATGCAGCATTGCAATTGCAGCTTGTGCTCTTGTGCCTTTAGAAGGCGCGAAGAATGGCGCGCCAATAGAAACCGGTTCGAAATTCGAATCTTTACGAGGGATTTTTTTGAACAATTTTGACGATGTAGTATGCATCGCTCTATGACCTTTTTCATATCGGGCAATATGTACAAAAATGTTTCTTACAATTCTACCTTAAAACCTTAAGGTTAGGAATATCACCAGTTCTACTGAAAAAATACAAAAATTTGTCCACAACTTAAAAATCTTGGCTAATGTATTAGGAAAATTGAACAATTGCACTGATCATTGCTATTGGCTTTATGGAATTAAAAGGGAATATTTTGATTTTAAATCATATTTATTTGAGGAACTCTCTTCAGTGATGAGTAAACGTTTATAATGAGGTTTTTATATTATATATTATATAAAAATTATTATATATTATATAAAAATTCGAACGATCGCATAATTTTTTTCTGTCGTTGGTAAGAATGATCGATCGTAGCGCCACTTGGACAGTTGCTCAATCCACCGACGCAGCGTCGCTCCTCGGCTCCTCGGCTCTTTGGCAGTTTGGCTCCTTGGCTCCGTCCATTTTCTTGCCGACTTTCGAACAGAATGGATGTTCTGGAAAGGCAGCCCTCGTCCTCGGCATCTCTGGAAAGCCATTTAGGTAAGAAAACGCCACGTTTATTCTTCTTTACGAAATCCGATTGCATCCGTTTCTTTAATAATTCTACGCATCGGGATTGTATTTATTTTCGTTCATTTCAGTACATTCAAATTATCTACGCTTTTATTTTGTACATTTTCCCTTTTAGAATCGATGATTTTTTCATTATTGGATTTTTGACTACTAACGGTTTTTTTCACTCTTGCTAACTCGAACAAGTCTAATTGACTTTCCTTTAATGTATTATAAAGCTATTATTATTCTCAGCTCTATTGCGTTAGTTTTATCTAAGAAAACTAATGCAATCAAACGATGCATCAAACGAACACGTGTTCAAATATCTTCTTCTGTAGGCCATATTGTGAATTCGAATTAAATACAAAATTCACTACTATTTCTATTTATTTTTCTATTTCATAGTTTTTACGCGATTAAACGACTAAAATACTTTTGTTTTTTATGATGATAAACATAGTCTCGTTCGTATGACTTCATGATTATAACTATCAGTACATCTGAATATTCAAGAAGAATACTAACCTTTACAGCCTTAGCTCATGTATAAAAATTGCAAAATTTACGATTTCGTTACAGAATGGAAACAAGAAATCTACAATAAAAATCGAATTCATAGAGAAGGATGCGTCGTTTGAGCATAAATGAAAAAAGTATTTTATTTAAAGTACAGGATGGATTGAAGAAAATTCAGTGTATAATCGTGGTTAAACCACCGCGATGAACTTTGACAACCTTAAGATGACTACGCTGGCTATTAATGACGAATCTGGGTAAATATTTAAAAATTTAAGAAATACTGCTGAGCGAAAAATAAGCACATGGCGGCATCGTGGAATTGTAAACCTGAAATTGCGATTTCCGTTAGCCACGTGTTTCAAATATTTTTTTTTTAATGATGATCTCCTTACCGCCCCAGTCTGAGTTCTGTGACTGATTCGGATTACTGACAAAGAACGTTATTACAAATATTTCTTATGCTACTTTTATTTGAAATTAAACCAGCATTTTTTACTTACAGTTTAATCTGGATAACTCGGCGATTCTCAGCATAGCTGTTAATATGGCTTTAGCATTGGTGATAACATTCTATTGCTATTGAATGGTGAGAAATAGTTTTTTTTAGTTTTCTATCGGTAAATTAAATAATCAATGAAATCATTGTATGATGAGTACTATCAACGCTCCAGTCAAACAGAATGATCAGTGACGAATGTTATTTCTGATATTATTTTTTAGAAAAATATTATTTAATTGTTTTGGAATATATTAATTTTTTTATTATTATTTCAGATGCTCCTATCTCGGGGATAAAAGTGAATGAAGATGAAAATACCTGTAATTCACCATATTCTCTAGCTGAAAATCTAAGGTAAATTTCGTACATTGTAACATGATTATTTAAAAGAAAAATAATTGAAATGATGAATTATTAGTTATCCCTGTCTTACAAAATCATGGTGACAACACTACGCTGAAATTAATTAAAATAAACTCAGATGATTACAAAAAAATCAAATATATTTCACTCTTCTAAAGAAAAATATTTTTTGTTACAGAATAAACTGGTACCTGATTGATTTGATCTTTGTACAGCATAAGAGCTCAATAACCATGCATTTATGCATTTAAAATGTTTATTGGTAAGTTTCACGTAAAAAACATTAAAATTAATTTATTAGAAAAATTTGACATGATGCACCTATTGACAAGCATATGACTGATTTCTTTTGATGTCATCTTTACACTGATATACTAAAAACAAACTTGTCCTCTGTTGAATTTTCATTCATCATATATTATAAATTATTCTTTACTTTTCAGATTTTGAAAATAACTGAACTGAATTTGGTTCACCGCTAAGCTGTAGCAAATTATAAATAAGGTGAGATATTTTCATTGAATAAAACAAATTTGATTACTAAGTTTAACGATGATGATCAAAATATATACGCTATTATGATAAAATTTAAATGATTCGTACTTGCCCTCACTGAGAAAATACTATAAGCTACATGTTGTTTTTATGCATTTGAAAACTATTAATCGCAATAAAATATTTCTGTTTCAGATTTATAAAGAGCTTTCATTATTAATGTAATTTTTGGCTTTCATACATAAGCTACCAGTTATTCTTAAAGTGTAGGTATTAAATAAAAGGTTTAAAATTTTTGACAGATACTGTAATGATGCTTTAATATACGCTACGATATATAATGAAATCAAATTATTACTGAACAGTACCTTTTTTAATTTAGTAGTATAATTACATCAACATTGTTCATAATGTGTAATTTTTATTTGCAGATCAATTATCTAATGCAGAAAACACTTCAACAGAATCAAATGACTTCAAATTTATAAATAAAAAAATAAAGTAATTTTTAAACAAAATTAATGATGCAGTTAATGTTTTATTTAAATCTAATATTAAGTAAGCAATGATTTTCAGGATGTCGAAGAGACAACGTGCTGTAGAAAAAATAATTTATTAATAAAATTTATTGATCAAAGTTTTATAATTTTTTTTTTTTTTTAAACTTATGTTTACACTGAGAATTTCATTTAAATGTTTGAAATCAACATGTCTGTACATTAAGTGTTATCTCGTTTGAAATTACAATTTGCATAAGGATGATTTACAGTTTTGATTTTATAATGCGTCTCGGTGATATGATGTCGTCAAATCAATTTATCGAGAGCATAATGTTAAAGGGTGGTGCTTGATAAACAGTTGATTTGATAAATGTCAAATTTATATGCGCTTGTAGTTGTTTCGATTAAAAATCTTGTGCTGAGTACATGTTCATATGAGATTCGTATTTTATGCGTAGAAACTGATACGTTCCTATCACAGATAGTATGCCATAAAATTGTTCTGCAGTAAATACTTCTAAATACATACATAAAATCACATTTACCCGTCTGAATTCGTAAGCTATACGCGACTTACATTTTACATTAAATTATATTTACATAGTTACATATAATTACAGTTTGCAGGTATAAATATTTATATTTTTAGGATGACATAAGCACCGATGTAGTTCATAAATAGTTGATTTTAATATTCAACATACTTTTCAATAACGTTATTAGAATTTTGATTCTAGTTGAATAGAAAATTGATTTTCTCGTAACACTCGGGAAAGCGTATAAAGATAGACCGAGACAGAATACATAAAAATAAATTATTTTTTAAGGAAGCCTCGTAGGATGTTTATTACCACGTGGTACGTATGTACTTGGAATGAAACATCTGCTACATAAACGTTTTTCATCAATTACACACCACAAGTATACAGCAAGAATAGAATAAAAAATATCCACGCGTCTGATACAGAAGCGATACAATTCACCGTAATTCATTATATGCATAGAAAAAATGCCTCCAAGAAATCATCTTTTGTGCATCCAGCTCGTGAGGCAATTCTTTAAAGTGCTATCTAAATGTTCTATGTACAATTCATTTTTATATATATATCTATAAATGCTCCTCTTCGCTAAGGACTATGAGGCCATATGGCAGCTTGGAAAGTTTTTGTACCATACATAAATGTATAAAAGTACGTGAGAAATTTTGACCAGTATTATCAATATCAATGAGGAGAAATACAATGTATCTAAGAGTCATAAGTGATTAAAATATCCTTGGAGATTGTAAAAATCGGACAAGAGGTTCGTTTCGATATGTGTGTATGTACAATCGCATTGAAATCGAATATCTTTGCTCTAGCATTGATTTCTACACGTAGAGGCCATGGTTGTTTAACCATAGCGTTTGCTGAATTTGCAAGTGAGTTTACAAGAGATTTTGGCCCATTTTTACTGCGATAATAGTATGCGATTATAGCTAAGAAAAGATCTTGGATTTTTCGAGCTCAATAACAGCCGAGACACTTACAAATATTATACAAATATTAAGACGTAATAATCGATGCGGCTTCTTTTTTAATATCTGCGTATTTGAAATAATTGCACAGTAGATAATTGACGGTATTTACAAATATGTAGGAAAGGCATAAGGCATTTTAGCGAGAAATAAAAAAAAATTTGACGAACGTTTGATTGGGTACCATATTATCTGAATTAGGTCGCATTAGCGGCTGCGGCGGCGGCGGCGGCGGCGGCGCCACGTTACTACCACGCACTAGTAACTACTAGAATTGGTTCGTTGTTAGTTTAAAATCATCGTGAAATGATAAAAATAGGTCGATTATTTTAATTTAATAGCGATATTGCGGCCCAGAGCGTTAGAAATAAATAAAGCTCATCGTCTACGATTTACAGAGAAACGTTTGTCGTTTATAACAAAGCTCGAGCTGTAAAAGTAGTCGTTGTAGTAACGGAAAAGCACCGGTCATAGATCGTTGCTGCGGAGACTGTAATTCGTCACCGGATCGAAATATCGCTGGTGCGTTGAATTCACAGCGAAGTTATAACCCCAAAGACGCATCGCGAGATTGCATTCCTGTTGAATTTCTTCGACCTCCTCGAATTCGAGATCGTTGCGCCAGTGAAAGGGTGCTGCTTTGGAGTTACGAAAAGTGCTCGACAAGCCGCCGATATCAGTCTTGGTGTGGGTGTCGAGGAAACGTTGCACGTCTTCGTGAAAGTGTAGACCGTAGAATCGAAAGAGCTTTTCCGTGTGTTCGTACGGACTTAGCGAGAGATCCTCGTAACGGATTACCCTGAAAGAAAGAGAGGTCGATTATTTGAGCATTTCCCTGTCGTTGCAGCGATGAACGCGGATCAATGGTTAACGAAATGGCCGAATGTCGCGTACTTGAAAGTACGAGGATATTGCTTAGAGAATTGAACAGCTGCATTGTAATCCGAGACCATGTCGGAGCAGAGAGCTGTCGGGTCGAAGCAGTCGGGCTCGTTGGGACACCACTCGCGGTGTTTTCTCGATTGCAAGACTCCTCGTGGATCTCGAATCAGCAGTACTATCCTTAAGCCCAATCTAAAGAAAATGTGAAAAATAGAGCAGCTGCTACATACATACATTCAGTATATAGAACAGTATATAGAACAGTATATAGAAGAGAATAGAGAAGAGTAGAAACCTACTGATTTTGTTGCAGAAACTTTTCCATCGGTTGCAACCTTAGCCTCACAATTTTCATCGATTGAAACGGGAATAGCCTGCAGAACTTGCTGACGAAGCGGTGGTCCCAACAGATTCTCTTGTGAGCCTGGCACTGCTTCCACAAGTGCGTGTTGTGATTGAAAACCCAGGAATGCGCATTTTTCCCAAAGCCCAAGTATCGCTCTGTCGTATTATTTAGCAAATCACACAATAGAATAGAATGGAATAGAATAGAACGACATGGAATTAGACTGTTGTGCGGATGTTAGGTGTATAATTTGTTAGTTGGATTTGCTCGTCGTATACATATCAACGGAATCGATGGGGATTAAAATTTTAATATATCTACGACGTATATGCATAGGTATACCTAGAGTCGAGTAGTCGCACTTGAACATCGACTCTAAATTTTCCAAGGCCTCCTCGGAGAGCGGTGGTTCGCGAATTTGAATTATTCCAAAATGTAGAAGTGGCTCGTAGTGGTAGAAGTTGCCTGGGTGGGAATTAAGGATGTCCCCAAGGAAGGTACTCCCACTGCGCCACGTCGTCAGTATGACGCTTCGCACAGGCTTACCTTCTTTCTCGATCACGAGGTCTTCGAGCTTGCTGTTCAAAAATAAAACACATTCCCTCTGCATACTCGTTATGTTATTATGGAAAAAATGAACAATCCCGAGCGGGGCTTCGAAGCTAATTTGTCCAATCGTTTGAATCGCGATCGTTGGTTGGCCGTGAAGAAATCGCGGTAGGAATTGACGAAGCGGTGAATCGATCGTAATTGCGAGGTTTAGCGTTTGTTGTTTTTAGATCAACGATTACAATAGACAACGGTCTTGGAGAAAATAATCGCTCTTAGCAATTCAAATGACAAACGCTCAATGCCAAATGCACAATAATTGAGGAGCATCGGTTGAGGAACATCTGCAAAAATGTTCACCCGCGAGCTATTGAACAAAGAATAAATAACTCACTTGGCATAGACTCCGTATTTCCCATCCGGATAGACGTAATCCTCCATTTCCTGCTCAATAATGCGTCTCTGCGACTCGATCACCTCAGCGATCTCTGACAGTGTTAAATTTTCCAGATTGTACATTCCACCTCTCATGTAATTCTGAAAAGAAATAAATAAAGATGAGCGAATACGATTTCCTCTCCTCGGCCATTTCCATGAGAACTCCACTGGAATCGAATGGAATCGAATGATCTGACTTGTTTATAATCTACCGAAAGTTTTGCACGGAAAGTGAATATTTTCACGACTACCGTTGCACTCGGTTACTCCGCACCTCCGATGCCTTGCTCGACATTGATTTCTTCGAGCTGTGCCACATTCTCACGTAAACATCTGCAAAGTGCATTAGGCCAACAACTAGGGGAATAGGACAAATAAATCCTTCGACGTAATACAGATGAAAATATATGAAAATATTATTATCTAAATATGAATAATCGATTTGACATCTGATTTGACATCTGAATACTATTGTTAATTAACAAAATCACTCGGTTGATCGATGAGTCACGTAACAAGTGACTCGATTAGAAGAGTAATAAATAAGTGAAAAAAATGTCATATTATCTCTTATCACGGCTCAAATCAGGTTGCAATAAGTACACGACTCTAGAGTAGTAGAGCTGTTTCAACGACCGTGACAAACCTAGCGTGTCCTCCTCCAGCCAATCTAATCTATACTCGACCTCTCAAGAGTTCGCAAAGTTCATGCTGATAACGTTTTAGGACAAGCTGAAAATTAGTCCACATACAAATATACATGTATAGATGTATATGTTGTATACACTTAACCGATCGAACGAAAGCTTTTACGAATGAATTCACATATGTATATAGATAAGAGACCGATGGAGGATGCATACGAAAATAACGAAAAATAACGATAAATAACGATAAATAACGAGATCACGGGATAAGTTTATCTAACTACTCGGGAATCGTGGCCACAATTAAACGTTGCAGATGATTCACGGCCGATCAGACCTAATATAGGCTCGTATACGAGCGATTCTTTCAAAAATTTCTTCTAATATTTGTTTTTCTTAAAAATTATAGTAGCCCAGTCTTAGTAGCCAAAGATTCGTCGAGAACAGCGTTATTTTACAAAAAAGTTACGTCGAATTGAAGATGGAAAATTTGTCATGTGTCTGAAATGTTGTAACTTCAACGGTATATATAGATATAGATAGATATAGATAGATATAGATAGATATAGATAGATATAGATAGATATAGATAGATTCACTCATCATTTACTTGATTACGCAGTCGCGTAAATTCTGTTGTAAAAGGTCGGCAACGTCAAAGGCGTTTCAAGCAGAGTTATATATTCTTTCGATAGAAATAAGCAGGAAGCGTGAACAGTGCGTCTATACATTAGCTTGCATAATAAATGACATTCAATTACAAAGCTTAATAGTGCTATACAACACATATAGGTACAAACCTAAACCCTCGCTTGTAATCATTTTCATTCGAGTTCATTCTTTTCATGATAATTCCACAAAAATACGATTAAGATAAAAAAAAGAAAGTTTCAAATCGATTACAAAGCATCTCTCTCTCTCTCTCTCTCTCTCTCTCTCTCTTCCTCTCTCACGACTTACCATGAAAGGATCGTCATATTTGACAGTTGGTACCGCAAATGGCTCAGGAGCCTCTTGGTACTTCAATCGGGATCTTAATTCCGCTTCCTAATCGAGTAACATAAAAAAAACTCTATTATAGAAAATATCTCTTTTCGGATATTTTATTGATCACATAGTTTCTGAAATGTTATCACGAGAGTTGACATAGTTTTTCGAATATCGATAAGCGCGTGTATTAAGATCGATGATTATGATGAAACGATTTGCCGTTACTTTCTCGTTCGTTCTAAGGAAATGTCCTTCTTGCGAGTCGAAAAAAAAAATTGAAAGAAAAATCGTTCACGTATCCGATGGTATCTGTTCCGTTTGCCGTGTCGAAGGATGCCGAATCGAAGTTGAAATTTCAAATATTATTACTAACACAAGGCAGTGCCTTATATATGACGTTGAATTACACAACCTTGTCGCGCACACCTGTGCGTCACTTGACTAGAAACTAAATTAGAAATGAAACAAAAATCTAGGGAAATAAACGCTTTTCCTCTTATCTACAGAATAGCAGTGTTCGTTTGCTCGTCTGCTCGAACTTAATATGTGCCTACAATTTTGCGTATAGATGCATATGCACTGAAAGAAATGACAATTCATTAATTTTTTATTTTTGTACTACTTGTTTATAGATTTATAAGGTTTTATCAATTTTAGTATTAGCCGGCAGGTGGCGTCTAGTCAATTCAGCCTGCAAGCGGTTAAATTTAAGCAGTTAAATTTCTTGCCTTTTTCTTTAGTTTTACTTGTGAAATCGTTATTTTTTTCAGTGCTTAAATGCTTACTCGTTTTGCACTTGAATATTCGTACTATTTGTATTTATATATGTATAATAATGTGAGTATAAATAGTGTGCTCTACGCAAGATTAGGATAGTGAATTGTCCATTGCAACAGTTGATCTTGTTAACGTGAGTCACAGCGTGAGTGCACATATTGTATACGTGAATATTTTGAAGACGAATCTAATCGCGGCCGCGCAATCCGTTGCTCCCACACGATAAAACGAGGGCCAATGGAAGGGCAATTTTCCACTTGAATCGTGTGTTTATTACAGAGCTGTCAGTGCTGACTATTACTGACCGAAATAATTGGCTGGAGACGGTGCTCTATGTAGTTGCTGTAGCGCTGGTTCAGAGCCAAGATGAAAATGCAGATCGTAGCCAGCAAGATGAGACAATAGAAACTTAGTCTTCTTGACATTTTTGGACCTTAAAAATATATGCTTATTAAATGTTTATTTCTGCTCTTTCTACCATTGTTCTATGCCTCACTTTCTAACTATTAGATCGATATGCACAAAAGTTCAATTATTAGAAGCTTCAAGCTCACAATGAAGAGTCTGTTTTCAAATTGAGTTATCATCTTAGATGTAAGCTTGGAACTGATAAGGAGGTTGCGAGCTCAATGGAACTAGAAAATTTGAGGAAAAAAAGGAAATCTAGAAATTGATATACTAAATTACATGTTTGAATAGATAAGAAGTTTAAACAGTTATCAAATTCTACATTAGGTTATCTTATTTAATAAAACTTAAAGTATATGTCAGCGAATGATTAGAGATAAAAGAGAAGTCGTGGTCTAATCACATTACAAGGTTCGTCTTTATCGTGTAGTTCTGGGACACTGAATGTTCACTTTAGTTTTATTAATAAAATCATTTTGCATGATTAATCTTACCTTAAAAACTGATATACGTTTGATATTAAATTTTTCTCCGAAATCTGCTTCCAGAGGCTGGCGAATACACGAGATTCATATTTCCAGATCTAGATATTATTTATAAGTTTAGTCCTTCCTTCTTACATCGTTAAATGCCAAATAATGTTGCGACTTAATAAATTTCACATTTTTTACACCTACAGGTAATCTTTCCAATAGCTATTCTCAGTGCATTGCATTTTGACAGTAATCTGTAATACGAATAGCGAACGAGTTTCAAGCCTAATTACATAAGTTGTAAGAATGTTTATACAAGAAATGCAGGACGGAGTTAAACGAAATGAAAAATGTGCTCAGAATGAACTATATACTAAAGAATGAATTTGCTCGAGGCCGTTAAAGAAGGCCAAACGCCGTTTATTCGTAGTTCTGCCAACAAAGGTTAATCCAATTGCTGTGCAGTGCTCGCGATAAAAAAACCTAACTTCGCTCTGTGTACGCTAATTCAAGCCGGAAAGCATAAAGTATAAAGTGTAAAGCACTTCGTAATCTAGCAGACGAAAAAACGAAATACTCGTCAGTCACTCGTTAGGCGGTTATCGCATTGGCGCATTGGCGCATTGGCGCATCGGTGCATCAGTGCATCAGTGCATCAGTGCATCAGCTCTTTCCCACGCGCGCACTTCAACAATATCTCTGGTTGCGCGCTAAATTAAACTATGCATACAATATAGGTATATTTATATATATGTAGGCAGACTAATAAACGCACCTCGGGATATCATCAGTAGGTTTGAGGTTAACCTTCGGCGGCTGACGGAGGCACACATGTGTCCAAGTAGCCCACATACGAATAGCTCACATACGAATAGCCCACATACGAATAGCCCACATACGAATAGCCCACTTGTCTTGTGCATATAGAAGACAGCTCGACTTCTCTCTTCTCTCTTCCCACCTATATGTACTAGTCTCCTTGCTCCTCCAGTCCTCTGCTCAGTTCTCAGCTCTCCGAAAAAAGGTCTAGCTCATCTTCTAGTTTGTTTGTCCGTGTAACTATACGTGTACATACATGTATAGACGTGGAGTCTATATTCTCACAATTCACATTCTCACAATCTTACTGCGGAAACCGCTTTCTCGAGGGAAAGTTGAATCATCGGTTTTCTTCGATTTTTCGCGGGTGGTGTGTCGTATCGTCGTGCGTTGCGTGTATCGACACACATAGAGACAGAGATGCGGCACGGCGGCACGGCGGCAAGGCGGAACACCTCCTCACGAAACGACGAATCGATGAATTTGCCAATGTTTCGTTGACTCGAATGAAATAAATGTCGACAGAAGGATGAGCTTGGAGAACGGTGAGCTTGTTGATATACACAGCAGCCGCTGCGGCATACCATACCACAACAACGCGTCCACTCTCAGTAGTCTCAGTTCGCCGTTCGCAGTATCCCAGTGCAGTCCGAACTCGGTAGCGCGCACACATGGACTGCAGCTGATGCTCCGAGTTCGAGGAGTAGACACTGATTCGTGCGCGACGATTCAAGAATCAAGAGGGGCTATTGTAATTGTGAGAGGGGAGGGTTGGCTTTTTGGCCTTTTGGCTTTTTGGCCTGTTGGTTAGTAGCGAACATACATGCACGCGCACACAGGTTGGATCATGAATGTAGATAATTGACTATCGGGATCGGGAATCGGGATTCGAGACTCCCGTTCGGGAGATCGGGAGAGAGAAACGGCTTTTTCGATTGCATATTACAAAAATCTTATGTCTCTGTACATAAGTTATAGTTGGATTGATAAAAGGGAAATCTGCATTGTCTACCTTCGTGGGTAAATATGTTTGCGACACGTATTGTTTATTGATTTTTTCGCTTTTTTTCTTGATCGTTAATACTGTTTTATCTGTCGCTGAATTGCAGGTCATTTAGTTGATTGACAGTAAGTGCAGTTCCGTTGACGTTCGGAGAATTATAGTGCAGAGATGATGTTTATGTATATGTATATTGTATATAGAGTGAAAAACTCGTTTGGAATTGAAAAATATTTTAATGCTTCGCGACGAGAGAATTATTTACAACGTTCGAAAGTGTTGTGAAGATTGAAAATTATGAATTATGTGCTAAATTGCAATCGCCTGATTCACGCGTCTTTTTCTTTGAAACCTCGACTTGCATTGCTGACATGTTTATAATAATATGTGATGCAACATTTTTTTCATGATCGTATTAAAGGCATATACGAGAAGCTTATGAAAAATAAAGCATTAGACGTTGCATGTGTAGCCGTAAAACTGTAAAAGTGAAATCATCTTGTTTTCACACACACACACACACACACACACACACACACACACACACACACACACAATGTTTAATCCGTGTCACGGGCACACGGATTCTTCCCGATTAAATGCATCGATGAAAGTTACGTAGATCGAAGGATTAAAAAAATTCACAAGAAATCTTTGGATATTTAAATGGTATTCCGGGAGTCATATGTGTACCTACGATACGAGGTATATAATATAGAGACCGCACGACGACACGAGTGCTATATGCCATGCAACGGATTGCGATATAGTCTACATCGATCTCATCATTATATATTAACTATAACCAAGGGCTATATAGTATATAGTATATACTATAGAGCAGAATTCCCGCTTAATAGTATAGAATATCTGTTCATTATGAAATAATGAATACTACCGTACGTGTATAATGTATTGTTAAAGCTAGTAAAAATGATCCTTCGCTTGTATATTCGCTTTGAAGAATGTGCCGCTTGAGAAAGGGGACTATAATAAATGTGTATATAATAAACGTATATGTATATATATATATGTAGGTATAAAGAAAAAGATCGAAGATTGCAAAACGCGGAACGCGGCGCTTACGTGCGTGAATCACGCTGAATCATGAACGTTATCTTATGTGTGTGCGCACACAGAATATGCACAACATGACAAGAGTACAACGCACAACTTCGGATCTTCCTCGTTTCTTTCGATAGATAATCCAATAGGAAAAATGTCCACTTGTAATTTGATATTTTTCTCGAATCCGTTGAAATCGGATTGTCTTAAATCGTCGAATCGTTTGTATAGCGCTGAACCGTTACGTCATTTCAATTCTAATTTCTATTAGTCCATGTATATTGGATATGTGTACAATTAATTCAATGTACACATAAATACAGATAAATAAATAAATATCTATTCCTATATATATAGATCGAATTAATTCTAAGATTCGTTATCCTTGTAAAATTTGCCCGTTAATTTCCTTTATAATCAACGCGCGTGCGTCCTTTCATTCTTAAGGACATTTTTTTCCTAATCCACTGACTGATCAGTATTTACATAATACAAAATACTCGAGTTAAATGTATACACGGATACATTATACACGGATGATTATTTATCTTTTCTGCTATGTTTATAAAACGTGTATAAATGCAGATCCGAATCGTCTCACGTACGCATTCGCATTTCCAAGTCAGTTTTCATTGCGCCGATAAAAATTTCGAAAGAAAGAAAAAAATCTCTTCGATATGCACAATAACTCGTTGGACAATGTCACGCCAGACGAATAATGTTTATATCCGCGCGCACGAAGCCAATCCTCGGAAATTTGAGCGCGGCACAACAATCAGCAGAGCGCGGCTTACCCATTGCCAATATCTGGTATATGTACAGTAAAGTATGTTCTCTAAAGATATGTGTATGTGCAAAATCAAAGACGCGCACCGGCGCACGTGCAAAAACTGTAATACCGTAGACGAGAACGACTTTCGATATTTCGATATTTCGATATTTCGATATTTCGATATTTCGATATTTCGATATTTCGATATCAATTACAATATATTACGATTATCAATAACAATATATACAACTGTACGAGGATATTCAATATATGATAATAATATGGTGCACTTATTACATAGCTCTACGGAGCATACATCGGTCGTCAAAGATAGCATGCTCTGCATCATCTGCATGCAGCATGCTGCATGAATCTGTATATACACATTCAAATGAAAATTCAAAAGCGCGGGACTTTCGAGTTAGGTGATTGTCTACAACGCGAGAGCAACTCTGTTCCTATATCATCGATGTATAAGTAATAATGTTTGCACTTGCGGTTTACTCGCCGTATATGGCTCTTTGTCTTTCAGAGCTAAGCTTATAATAAGTAATAGAAATATTCTAATAGTACGTAATATATATACCAAAATAAACCAATTAAAAATGCCTTAATTATGTGCCTAGTGCGCGCATATGATTTTAACATACATATATCCAGGTAGAGTCCAGTACTACACAGCAACTCACATTGATGAGATGAAAAGCGTACGCAGGCACGTCCAGAGTCTCTCTAGTCTCTAGGTATACATATATAGACTTTCAAGAATACCCACAGCCCACAGCCCACTAGCGGCACTACGGCACTACGGCACTACGGCACTAGCCCAGAGCCCACCACAGTTCCGTGTATACAGATACAGCGTTACTCACACATAAATCTATATGTATATATAATACACGTACTATACAGAAGGCATTGAAGCAGTAGAAGCAGCAGCAGCACCAGCACCAGCGAGAAACGAACCCGCGCTGGCGCACGACAGACAGACTGGTATACCTATATGTATGTAAAGAAGAGTATCAGTAGAGGGAGAAGCAGAGCAAAGCAGCAGCGTACGAACGAACGCACTCGTGGCGGCCAGTCTTGCCGCTGACGGCAGCCGACCGAGTTCGTGTCGCTCGCGCGGTCGTTATTCCGCACACTATATATGTATTTATTTTATCCTTTTACTTTTCACGTTCGAGCGCTCGTTTATACATAGAGAGACATACATATATGAGCGAATACAGACCCGTATCCGTCGTTGCTTTGCCGTTGGACTACTGGCTGAATAACATTCTACTGTAGGCTATAGTCGTCTACTGTACAGGTATATATACACATATCCATGAATGTATAGAGAGAAAAGAGAGTAAGGAAATAGTGCGCGAAGACAACATAACCGTGTTCTCTGTTCTATACGTGTGTGTAGATGTACGCATGTGTCGCGGCTAAACGAGTGTTGCATATATGTACATGTACACACAGTTGCCCTTTGACGAGGATGTCCTCGAGGCCGGTAAAAGGAGTGTATTATCCTGGCCAAATTAACGGGATGTACTGAGACGAGTTAGTGCAAAAATAGTGTGACTCCTACGTATTGCATCTTTCAATTCATCTTTTATTTCAATTTTTTCATCCTTAGAGAGAGTCTGCTCTCTCTCTCTCTCTCTCTCTCTATATATATATATATATATATATATATATATATATATTGCTAGATGGACAGATATATGTATAGAGAGATGAAATTGTAAATAGAAAAAGAGACGAAGAGCGCGATTGCTGAAGCTTGGGGAGAGGAAGTGTCTGGCCACGAGGAAGGAGCGGCGCCGAGAGGCAGTGGATCGATCCCAGCACAACTACTGTGCTCAGCTCTCCGAGGTATGTACCACACGGGTGGGAGGGAGGAAAGAGACAGTCAGACAGAGAGAGAGAGAGAGAGAGAGAGAGAGAGAGAGAGCGAAGCGAGCTAGTACTGCTGGTGCTGCTGGTGGTGCTGCTGCTGATGTTCCACGTCTGTCTGGCTCTCTTTCTGTCCAGATGTCTATATAGTATGTTTACAAGGCGAAACCTTTGACGCTCTCTATATCTATATCTTATACCTATATCTATATAGGTATACATACGTAGTCCTGGAAAAGTGCAGACTTTTATTTCAACAGAGTCGAGCTACGGCTCATGTTGCGTTGAATAGTGAACTTGCTTAATTTGACGAAGTCTACACAATTGTCTCTTTGTAAAACTTTGTAAAACATTGTACTCTTTTCGTCTTATTGTACTTTAAGATTTCATTTCTTCAGGAGCAATATCAATCAATCAGTAATAATTCAGTAGCACTCAATTCTCTCTCTCTCTCTCTCTCAATACTATTTCAATAGTTCAATAAATCGAAAATCTCACTCGTTCAATTCGATTTCTAATTGAGGACGGAATCACGTATTTGTTTATGTGCTTTTTTATACTCATATTGAGATACTCATCGGTCAAAGAAGCGATAGAATCGCTCGTTGAGGCTTCTGGGAAACGGATTCGTTCGTGTTAGCGTGTACGTGAACTTTTGAAATTCGTGTGAAGCTTTCGCGAAAGCTTTAACATAAATCGGGTTCTCGCATCGATTGTAATCCCCTTGTTTCGCAGCACGTTCAAACTTTGCATTCCCTTCCACGAGGCAGATGACGAAAACGATATAGGACTAAACTCTTATATATTAGGAATATTCATATTAGGAATAATTCACCTTCGAATTCTAACCGCAAACTCGACTACTACTGTGTACATAAAACTGCTAACATATGTATATAACATACACATGTATGTAACAAACATATGTATATACTTGAAGGTGCTTTTCCCCCACGGGACTATAGGTATATACCTGTGTATATATATATATAGAGGACATCTTTCGAGTATAATTCAATACACAGACACACACACATGCTTTTCGAATGCTCATTAAAAAGGTTTATTAAAAAGGTTTGAATTTTGTCTCGATGGCATTTAGTGGTAATTCGATGATTTTCAGTGAAAATTGAAAAAAAATCCTAACGATAGAATGACGTGAATCGGAAAACATGTGACGATACTAGACGATATAGGTATACGTAACTGATGAAATTCAGCGCCGGAAAATTATTCACAACGATTTCACGTATCTCCAATTGAATGGTAGCTATGCAATAGAATAGAGTAGACGATGTTTGATAGAGGATATCGCGGGAGCAAATTCTCTTGTATTTTTGTCTGCACGTATGATTCGAAAGAAAAATCATTGTTTTTCAAAAGTTAGTCCAGTGAAAAGATGAGAGAATTCATTCGCGTACCTTTGGCAACAAATGCGTGCAAGATCGCGTTCTCTGTATCGCGCTCTCTGTATCGCGCTCTCTGTATCGCGCTCTCTGTATCGCGCTCTCCTTTCTACGGGCTTGTTTGAAATAAGGAGAAAAACTTCAAAGGCGTCTTCTCGAACTTCCTCAAAGGGGGCTTTGTTTCTTCTCTCTGCAGCGAGAGATCAAGTGTGGCCCCAGCCAAGATTACTTCGGTGAAAAGTCTTTGGTCTAGCCACTAGCTAGACCTTTACCTTTTTTTAAAGACTTTTACTGCTTCGGGAGATTCGGGGGCGACTGTTTCTTTTTGTAGGAACGCTTGATTTTTTCGAACAAGAAAACCCCCTCATTAATTTATCGTCGACGAGAGTAAGAGACGATTGCGTCAAAGGATGATGATTATTGGAACGAGTGAAGTATGACGAGGAGAAAAGGATCGCGAAAGCGCGCTGTACAAAGCATCGCGAAATTGCCGTCTTATGATTCCGTAACTTCGTTATTAGCCTTAGCCTATTTCGGACTAGGAAAGATAAAGAAAAAAGCCTCAACTACGTTGGACTGAAATCAAAGCGAAGCATTGATGTATTCTACCAGTTTGTAGAGAAGGAAAAGTTACGGCTTTACGGAAATATAAATAATATGTCCTTTACGTTCCGATAAAGAAGTACTTTTTTCTAAAACATTTATTGGTTGAAAACTTTTTAAATCAGATATCGCCTAGCTTTTTTTCACAGAAGGTATAACGTTTCATTGAAACTGAACTACAACGTCGATCGCTTGCATGAATTTTCACGAAACAATGACAGGTTTTACGAGGAGAATCTACCGTACACATTACTGTAAAATTCACCGTGTCACGCATGCGCGTATAAAGATGAAAGACATTTTTTCTTTATCGTTTAAGGGAACAATGTCTTGACACCTTTAAATAGTATTTAAAAACGCAATTTTTTATATCGCCCCCTTTTTCACGCAGGCAATTTTTCATACTACGCTCATTCCCGTTGGGCTTACCGGGCGCTAAATAAAAAACGCACTTTTTGAAAAATTTGTTCAAGCCATTTTTCATTTAAAGTAGAAAATACTTTCTTCTATAGAATTGACTTAATTTTTTAATACAAATACATTGAAGGACCCTATTTATGTGATTTCAAAATGTAGTTCTCAAGTTTATTCTCAACATTTTCAAAAGTCAGAGAGCTAGAAACAAACTCTGTCTATCAAATTATTCATAGGCATTCAATATTTTTTTAAATTCAATGAAATAATTAATAAAATCAAAAACTTGCCACAGTATTTATTAAACAAAGCTAAAAAAAATGCTCATTCGAGTACAGTACTCGATGTAGAGACATTGGTATACTAGAATTAATAATGTAAACTTAATACCAAATGAAGATAATACATGATTAATTTATATAATTTATGTAGACCACAGACACGTGAAATATATGCCTTGATGTATTTTTTATAATCATCTATAAAATAAATCTATAAAATAGTTCATCGAATGAACATCATTACATGCTCTAAATACATATATTCATCACGTTTTATTATTGTTTGATCAATATTTATTAACTTGACCCTTCGTAAACATCTAATATACCAAAATGTACATTACTTGAATGAGTATCTCTGGTATGATTTTCGCGTTCGAGTACTGTATTGTCGAGTACTGTAGCTTACTTGTATTAAGAATTTCAACAACTTTTAAATAATAAGCTTCCATTACTTATTTTAATAAATTATCATAAAAATTTCAATGATTGTATAATAATTTCCCTTTCGCAGACAGTTTTATCCTGTCAAAATGTATATCACCGCGAATATTTTGGTATACGAAATCTGGTTGAAGATTCCAAAGTTCAAATTAATTTTCCTCGAAATGGATAGATAGATATTGAGCTCAAACTTGATAGTAATACTCTTTGACATTACACTTCTTTCAATAAGAATGTAGGAATTTTTAAATGAATGATCAGAAAAACTTTGACATTATAAAATGTGTAAATTTTTCAAAATTATGGGTTAAAAAAGTAGATTTTTATTTTTAATATTTTTTATGTACAATTAATTCTAAATCTCTAAATTCATATTGAAAGTATAACTAGCAACGTTGAGTTCGAGTTCGATCCATCCATTGGTGGATTTTGTAGTTACTGACTAAGGTAGTTATTTTATTTATTATTATTACCTATTGAAGGGACTTGCTGGATCTCTCAAATCGTAGGGAAAACTATCTTCTGTTTTTACAATAAATATAAATTATAATTACATTGTTATACATATTTTACAGATTGATTCAATCACACATTTTTTATCTTTAAAGATATGTACATTCTTATACGATGATGGTTTAAGATTTTTATATTGCCTGCTTAGTCTAATAGAAACTAATAGATAGGAGGAAAATACGTATGTTTAAAAGCTTTTTAAACCCTTTATTTTTCTCTCGTTAAACTGACGGATTAGATAATATATATATATATATATATATTAAATGAATTATATATATAAAAACTCTACGACATAACGTGTCGGTAATTGCGAAGCTAAATTCTATACACATGTGTGTAACATTAACAGAGCAATGAATTTGTTGATTTTCTTAAAAAAAAACACTTTCTTTATATAGTTTGTATTTAAGTTCTAGCGGTTATGAATTTCTAAATTAAAAAAAACTACTCCATAATTAACAGTTAGCTTAATGCTAATTGCTCAGCGAACAAGTCTAAATTGCTCGGTTATCTCTTGGAGTTTTCATTTTTGGTCGGAAATAAATTACTATAGTCAAAGGCATATTTTCCATTTTACAATTGAAAAAGCTGATAATGTTTTATTCAAGTTCTGTTTTTGTTTCCAACACTCTGGGACTGCCAGCGTAAATTTACAACTTTATCTTCGGCACAATGATTTTTCTACTGGTGAATAAATGAAACCCTAATGACGCGAGGACGAGGTGTGTGTGTGTGTGTGTGTGTGTGTGTATGTTTGGACCTCGTATATATTCGAAGAAAAAACGCGTCTATTATTTATTTCGAGACATTGTATTAATATTTTTAATATAAAATTATGCCTACTAAAGAAAATTTAGTACGAAAATGAATAAGAGCAACTTGATTTATAGTATAATATGTTATTAAACGTTTACATAAGCGGCCGACTTTAATTTTTTATAATTTTGATTAAATTACGTTAAAAATTTAGTAGATTTTGCACGATCGTGTGCAGTATGGACAGATACGCACATACTACTGCTACATCGATTTTTTTAATAAAAAATCTTTTCATTAAATAAAAATTCTTTTTATTAAATAATCCGAACTTATTTAATTCCTGCAAGTTATATCTGCATGCTTATTCTACAAACGCTTGACATGATCGATTCTTTTCTAACTTTAAATGTTCGTTAAAACGTGCGACAGCTTTTAAGAGTGTTATTTTACATGGATAAATGATAATTTCACTTGGATAACGAGTTATTTAAGAAAGAATCTAAACTTAGATGACTTTTTTATGTCACTCGTTACTATGAAATTCATTATAATTCGAAAAATCTTTTCCTTAGAGTTAATGTTGGAATTTTCACTCGACGAAGCATACGCTCGAAAGTAGCGAGTGCGAATCGGAGACTTGAAACATTTTGAAGAGTATACCTCCAAAGAGCTATAGGGCAGATATGCCTATGTGTACCGGTATTCTTTCTCTATCCCTTTCTATACCGCTCTTTCTTCTAAAAGTCAGATATATATTACTATGACGAGATCTGAAACCGGCAACTCAAAAGCACTCCTATAGGCTATCTTCAAAATTCACCGCAGCACTTTTCAATCGAAACTTGATTTTCATTCATTAACCAGAGTACAATAAATTTGAATAAATCTACGAATTAATGATATAATATTAAGCACACTATGCGTGACCGAAGCTAGCCACTGAAGATCAAATTCAACATTTTCTGGTCAATAGCGTTTGAATTCGCCGTCACTGATATATTTACAGAATGAATTATCAGATTTCATGTACCGATGCAAGTGTCGTTGTTTCGTATCGATGTGTTTTTATTGAAAGTGAAAATGAATTCTTATTAATTAGCTAAATAATACACGTATATTACCTTACGTCTACCATCAAGTTCTTGATGTTCATTCATACACAAACATACAGAGTTCAGCTGATTAAAAATATTAATTAGCAAACACGCGTATTATAATCGGCGAAAACAGTCAAAGGAATGGTAGTTTGCCTTTACAAACGAGTGATTATATTTTAGCGGATGGAATCTCCCCTTTGAGTTAGAAATCGAAGGCAAAAACGATAATTCATGATACAATTTCATTTTTCCGATCAATTATTCAATCATATATAAACAACGTACCGAAGGAATTCCTCTGGGTGTAGTCAATTTTCTGATATTAAAATTCCGTGACCGAGGTAAACAGACTGCAATAACGAGAATGTTGTTGTTTCTGTGCTCCGAAGGACAATGCAACAAATGTTCTGATATTGTTTTTTTTCCACCGAATGACTCAGCGTAAAAGAATCGCCGAGAGTACATCACGGCATCGACGAAAAGAAGGTAAAAAAGGTGGACCACGTATACAGTCGAAATATCTGTGAGAGAGTTCAGCAGCCTCGCTTCACCCGAACGAGAGTCGCGAGCCGAGAGCCGAGAGCCGAGAGCCGAGAGCCGAGAGCCGAGAGCCGAGAGCCGAGAGCCGAGAGCCGAGAGCCGAGAGCCGAGAGCCGAGAGACGAGAGACGAGAGACGAGAGACGAGAGCCGAGAGACGAGATCCGAGAACCGAGAACCGAGAACCGAGAGCCAAGAGAAGAGGACCAAAGGGGGGGAGATATAGATACTCTCTGCAGCTCCGTATACCACAAAGAGGCATTTTTACAATATTTCTCAGTCTCTGCTCCTCTTCTCTCTTATGTTCCTTATACGTAGATCATATTAGGCGATTCGTCTGCCGACTCGAGTGAATTTAATCGCTCGACTGGTATGAGCAAAGAATAACTTTTGTAAGAAAAATAGATTTTATCAGTTAAACTTTTTTGAAAACATCATATTAAATCTTGTCAATTTTCATTCAATTCTTACTTACGGTTTCCCGTTTTTGTTAGCTAAGGTGTCGAAAACAAAAATTCGACATGGCTCTCGCAAAAATGGCGACCATGCCATTTTTTTTAACATGCTTTTAAATATTTTTCATTCAAATTTACTAGCAATTAAGAAACTGGCGAAACGAATGTAAATTAAAATCTCTATAGTTACACTGGCTAACTACGCTAAGATTTTGTATTGGGGTTTAAAAAAAGCGCGACGGCACCTACATGTGCATTACTACATACTTAAACGTATCAACGCGTTGACCGTGTCCATTACCAGTCCTTTAGAAGCTAACCTATTATAATGAGTCGAAATTCTCGGCTGATCGCTAAAACGTTCCACGAAATACTTTGCTACTACATATTATGTAGCAAGAATCGGTGCTATGTTTGTCTTGTAAGACAATGCAGAATTCTTGTTAATAGAAATAAAAGAAAAGTTGTGAGATCGAAGTGAGTTAAAAAGTCCAATTAAAAATCCCAATAAAAAAGCCCAATTGAAAAGCAAAATAAATGTAAATCTTGCCTTCTCCATGTTCTCGAGTAAAACTAGAGTCACAATAGTTGACAATCGGAATTGCGCGAGATCTGTAATTTCAAATTAGCGAGTATCGTCTAATTGAGGAGAAATTTAGCTAATTGATCTTTAGAGAGTGGAACGTTCGCGACGGCGTATCGAGGAATTAGCGATGCTAATACAGCGCTGCAGCTCAGCGAAGTGAAAAAAATAACGATCAACCTTTTTCGCAACGTTGCAGCAGCCGAAGCAGTAGCCGCAGCAGCAGCCTTGCTGCTATACATGCTATTATCACGATGCAATTCCATCCAATTAGCCACTGATCACCTCGATGCATCCCGAAAAGCGAAAAGAAAGGATTATTGCTTGTAAATGCGTGTATGCATGTATATATATATATATATATGCGTATATTACA
Organism: Apocrypta bakeri; assembly: GCA_018906985.1. Lineage (NCBI taxonomy): Eukaryota > Metazoa > Arthropoda > Insecta > Hymenoptera > Pteromalidae > Apocrypta > Apocrypta bakeri. Next base: position 121,341 of record JACCIA010000005.1, on the reverse strand, counting down.
TCTAGAATTACCGAAGAAACTTGATTTACGCACATTTGATGCTGGTAGAATCCCGATAAACATCGTCCTCACATGATCAAACTCGTTTCAGCATTTTGCAAGTATATACGCGGAAAGGAGAGAGTCAAAAAGTAAAGCCAACGAGTATATGCAGTTATGCAGCCGCAGTGAAACGAGAGCTCGACATCGTCAAACGATTCTCCCCTTTTTACGGACGGTTCATCTCGACTTTTCGGACTTTCCTTCTTGGCTCTTGGATTTTTGGTATTATAGAGTTTTGCACTGCCCCTTCTTTCGCTAAGTCTCGGCCCTGAGAGACTTTTTATTACCTCGTTGCTTGCTACATATTATTTTCGCATCACTGACTCGTATGTAGTACATCGCGTCGTTTACATCGCGCATCTTAGAGTCTACCTATATATAATTATATACATATACACTATATATGAGTGCGTGTGTGTGCGTGTGTGTGCGTGTGTGTGCGTGTGTGTGTATATATGCATAGACCTTCATTCGAGATCGTCGAACGTTCGAGAACTCTTTGTAACTGATTGACAAAAAATTCATCATCATTTTCTTCCGTCTCCGAAAGAGACGCATGACTCGCGATCGTTAAAAGCGAAAAAAGTCAAAAGTCGATCCGAGGAATCGCGTGTGTCAGCTTCGGCTTCGATGAAAATCGTTGCAAAGAAGGTATAGTCGCGCGGTGATTTGCGAAAATTGCGCGCAGCATAGGAAAAAAAACGGCGCGAGTTGCTCCGCTCAATTATAGAGCATGTACGTACGTACGTATGTAGGCTTAGTAAAGAAATTTTATATACTCTTTCTCTCCAGCGTCTATATGATACGCATACGCCTGTGCCAATTCCAGTCTACGGGGATGAGAAGTGACTGTACGTACGCCTAAGGTTCTCCGAGTATCAAGTTGATTCTACAACAGCAGAGACGCTCTAATGCTGCTTCTCTGCAAATTCTCAACGGGATTTCTTCCCGTGTAGCTTGTGGAATGAACCATCGAGGCTTTTGTCTTATCTATCTATCTATATGCGATAAATAATACGACAACTCCGTAATGTTCCGTTCTCATTTGTTCGGTCATTTTATCCTCCGCTGCAAATTTTTACCATTTCTCGTTGCGTTAATAAAAGTTAATAAGAAGTAAAACATTTTTTATATTACTTTTTTTGGCGTGTCACGCTTTGTATATAATTTATATTATGCCTATATACATATGTGCAGGCCGATAAAAATAACGAAACGAGAACCTTATTCCAATGCAGTCTTAATTCATTTGCTCGAACGCGAAACGATGACCCGTTGTTTCTTTTTTCTTTTTACTTTCTTTTCATCGCGATTCAGGTTTAATTTGACTCGAGCGTAAATATATAACTTTCATTAATAACGAAATAAATCATTGCTCGGAAAAACCTTGAAGCTCAGCGGCAGTACACGCTCTCTCTCTCTCTCTCAGACTTAAATTCGCTCCTTAAAATTTAAACTTCTTACCGTTGTCGTACTTTGTTTAAAAATTAACTCATCAGAACCCACTGGATAAGCCACATCTCTTATCTTTCACATATATAAACCCCCTCAAGACACGTTCTTTCACACACAAAAGTAGAATCATTAATATAATCGGTCAAATATTTCACTTGCTTTAATTAAACAGTAGGCGCAAAACTTGAACTTCATAGTGGATCACTGAAAGAGAGGGAGGGATAAAAAAGAGCGCCTAATGACTTCGCATGAACTCGTTTCTCGACTTCCGTCGCACCGCACACTCCAGAACGAGCATCACTATCTCAAGAGATATGACGCACTACACACGCGCACTTTCATTTTTGTTCGTAGAAACGAGATGATGATCACGATGATGATGATGTCGACGAGATTCCTCTGTATGCGCGTCGATGCAACTATCTACACACACACACACACACACAGAGAGAGAGAACTGTGTGAGGCTCGGCTTTCGCAGCTTCTATTATTATCCGATGAAAATTGTTTTACAACACGAACACGCGAGTGTGTATGTAACCGTGTACTCGTATAGGGTAATAATTTATGGGGATGCTTGCATTGGTGGAACGTGGATTTTCTTCGGTAAGAGAGAGAGAGAGAGAGAGAAGAGGAGGTTTTTGCTACGTGACTGGGTTTATTTATGGAAATTGGAAATCGCCTTCCGACGGGAGAGAGAAAAAAAGGTATCTTGTAATCGGCTTCAATTACGCCATTCATGCGGATTTATGAAAAGACTCGCACGAGTATTATAGTAGCCTTTTGTTGGAAGAGCTCTTTCGCGAGCGACAAGAGCACTTATTGTGTGTGATCAGACATCAGTCCGCCAGGAAAAAAAATATATTACTTATTTTGTTATCTACCAATTTGAACGAATTTGTTATTTCTGAAAAAGCTTTTTAAATATAATTTAAAATGCAGTCAATATAATTTATCGTGCGATGTTTAATGGCATTTTATATCATCACGGTATCTCGCCAAGAGGGGGGGGGGGCGGGTATATACCCGGAACGAAGAGTTTCAAACTTCACGTTGATCAGAGTATTTTTCTACATCACCGCGCGTTGCCTACTGGTAGTAATAGTAATTTGTGTCGAATTCAAAAGATAAACTCTCTTTCCTTATCGCTCGAGGAAGTTCTCGAGTCTCCAGAAAAACAAAGAGCATATTACACGCATTACCGAAGCATTTCCTCTAATAAATAAATCGACGATCTTTTCCTCGCGCGAAACTTTTAAGTATCCCGGTACAAAGGAACTTTTCCATTCGTATTCCATTCTACGTTCTTCCACATTAACCTTGTAACGTTTTAGATTACTCCGATAGATTGGCAAGTAAACGAATTTGTACCTCCTTGGGTAGGCATCTTTCGATATCCCAATACAAAAATACGTTTTTTTAAACCATCAAAGAAGTTAATTACTTCTGATTTGTCTTCTGTGCGGATGAAAATGGACTATTACAAATCGAATTAGTTGAAGAAGTAGAATTTCAGTAGAATAACTCAATTTAGATTATTAACTATATTAAACCATCGACACAGTGAAACAAGATCTTTTTTTACTCTATAAACATGAATATGCACTTATTTGTAATATTTGTAATATTTATGCTCGTAAGCTATATTATAATCGATATTACGAGTTTTTTACGCCGACACCATTGTTGATAAACGAACGAAAAAGTATTAGTAGCATATTTAAAAATTTACAGCTGTATAAAGAGTCTCGATGTATGCAACTCGGGTCGGTTTCATTTGATAACATATTTTTTCAATTTCATGTTCACACAACTACAGTGTAGAAGAATTATAGAATGATCTAAATGATGATGAATTCGAAAGGCGAGAAACGCGTTTCGAAACGCGAAACTTTTGTCGAAATTTTAGTCGAAATTTTTGTTGGAATTAAAATACACTTACGTAAAGGCTTAAATAGATGTTCATAAAGCTCGCACACACTGCTCATAGTTATATACGCGTTCGCGGGCATTCTTGTTATGTGCCAGTGTTGCGCGCGTCATAAAAATTTTTAACGTCGCATAAAATTCATATCTAACTGCGGGCTTCTCATGTATAAATTACAAACCCTATAATCGCGCCCGTATACGCCTCCCATTAATACTTTCCAGACGCTCTATACACATACGCGCGTACACACACAGGTACATGGAGAATCGTAAAGCTGTGTATTGTATGTACATACACACACACTCTCTCTCTCTCTCTCTCTCTCTCTCTCTCTCTCTCTCTCGCTCTTTCTTTCGCAGTCGCGTATTATATACAGTTGCATCTGTTATGTATCAGTTTGAAGCATTTTTTACTCCAAGCTCCACAATTGTTCCACCAGGAAAATCCGCGTCGAACATAGCAAATAATACACGAGGGGAGTCGCTCGATGTAAAATTTTCTCCGAACGAAAACAAAAAGTTCGACTCGGACGCGAAGCTTCGCGACTGACGATTCGATTTCCGTTTTGCACATATTATATAATAGTTGAAGTGCCAGCTCTCAGTCCAATACGGTTCACGTACGTATAGACAATGTTAAATGTGTAGGTGCGTGTGCGATGTCTGTGGATGTCTAGAGTAAATCTATACAAGGTGCAATGTCACTCTTTTTCTCTGTACTCAACGCGTCCCTCTACGCGTCCCTCTACGCGTCCCTGAAAAGCCAACGACAAAGTGCCTTTATCCTATTACGAATTCAAGACGCCGCGAGAGCTACCCCGCGGCATAGCGTATACGGGGCCGTACTTATTTGCATGCATGTATGTAACATGTTATTTTTGTTATTCGTTTACACTATGTGTATACGTACAGTATGAGTAAGTTTGCGTTGAGACTGGCCGATATGATTTTTCGCTAGTGGCGCCAAGAGTACTTCTTTCTTCTTTCTTTCTTCTTTCTTTCTTCTTTCTTTCTTCTTTCTTTCTTCTGCAAGCGTGTATAAAAGTACATCAGACAGGCATACGCACACATACAGGTTCAGCAGCACGCGTCTCGAATGTCGGGAACGTCGTTAATGCGCGACGAGACCTTCTCTTTGGAGCTTGGGCTTCCGAGGTGTCGCTTTTATGCAAGCTTGGCTTTATAAGATTAGCCTTTATAGACTTTTCTTACAGCCAATGTATGTTGCATACACGTGGTAGCAGCGTCGTAGAGGCGGATCCGCATTTTTTATTTTTTCAACGGTTCAAACAGTCCTCAAACGAATCGATACGTAATACGTACATAGAGATTCGTTTGAATATCCTGGCATATTGCGGAGGATGACCTGGAGGTGTACCTGGACCCCGAATGAGACAGCGGCTTACTTGTAGGAATATGCGCTAGTAAACCGGAATTCTTTTCTCCTTTATAGAGCTTGGCAATTTAGAAATTGAGCGCTCGTTTTTCACGACGATATAGGCACTTGGAAAACCTCACTGTATGAAAAACTCTCTATTCAACATGTATATTAACAGATCAACGCGATATCGCAAATAACTTGCTATGTTTCAGCCAAAAACAATATCCTCCAATCTATAATGTTAATTATATATAGTTTGTCTTTAAATGCTTATTACTCAAGTTCATTTTTACTCTTTATACTTCCGAATTGTCCAAGCTTATTTTATTATTTTATTTCTCGCGCAAATATAATTTGAAAATATTCTGACATTTTTGTTAAAAATGTTCCATTTGTTCCATTTACTAGAATCATCTACCGCAGCAACTTTTTATTGATATTTTCAAACTTTCTCAAATACAATGAAAGACATGCGATGTTAAACCAATTTTTCTCTCTGCTCATGTATTTCGAACTAATTGTTTTTAATAAGAGAGGATCTTTTGTTTTTCTTATTTGAAAATTCTCTAAGTAATTGTAACATAATAGAGTGAAAATAAATTAGAGGCAAAATATGGTAAGTTATATAATTCCATCCGTGAGTTCCATAGTGAAAATAGGCTCGGGTCGTTGTTGTACCCAATAGAAAATTTTTTTATTTCTCGTGCAGTCTTGTTTCCTTTATCGCATGGATTTGCCCGTATAAGAACGTTTTTGAGACGTTTATAGACGTGAACACTTGAAATAATAATTCTTCCAAGAAATGTAAAATGCTCTCTTGAAATTCTCAACGGAGGAGGGTATATGTGTGTGTGAGTGTATATATATTTCTACTCTTGTGCAAAAGTTGAAATTCACCAAAAGACAGAATTAGCCTCAGAAGTCTAAAATTTGCAATTCCCAAAGCTTTCAAGCTAATCAAACTGCTGATCGCGACAACAGCTGCTACATAATGATTCAAAGCGCTTTGCTTTGAGTTATATAAATGAATGAGTTATTCATTAGGTTGTAATTGAAGGGAGTAGTAGTTACAGTTAATTTCTAGGTTTAACAGTACAGTATAGTATATAGCCATCGACTGAGCCCATCGGTGTCAGTATCTATATAAACTTGAGGGCACAGCAGTTTTCACGATAAATTAAGTTAAGGGTAGCTCATACGCAGACAAGCTCCAAAAGCTCCAAGCTTTTCTATTTGTCCTCTTGTGTTTATTGTACCTTGAGTATTAACATGCATATGCTGTGTTGGTGTATACGTATAGTTATACGAGTGTTATTCTGAATGAAAGGAAGGATTTTTTTGTAGAAAAATATTGCAAAAACTGGTTTTTATAGGAATTCTTTTATAGGGAGAATTGTGTTTAGAAGAAAAATGAAAATGCAGTATTACATTGATGAGGTTAGGACGTGTACGCGATCTGGCGCACAAATACAAACGCAACGAGACTCGGAAAGGCCTATAAAGTTGACAAATTTAACTTTACAATTGGGCAACGTCGTCTCGCGCACACGCGGAGGCGAGAGAGACGCGGCGAGAGAGACGCGGCGAGAGAGACGCGGCGAGAGAGACGCGGCGAGAGAAACGCAGCGAGAGGTCTATTGAATAAAATATCAAGCGACTATCCCTGTGGGCCGACTACAGCACCATCCCGTATAGAATCTCTCGCGTAAAATATGTAACACACACCTCTAGCATGTAGCTTTTTCAGTCTCCGATTAAAATGGCTCTACAAGTGTACATGCGTATATATGTGCTTTTGTAGGAATTTGTATTCTCTGTTATTTGAATTCTCCATAAATAGACCGTAATCGAAGCACGGAATTATAAAGAGCAGTTGATTTAAGAAAATCTCTGGGTTTTCGCATGTAAGCCGAGAAAGGTTATTGTACGATATACTATATCGATTGTATTACACATCGATACTGTTATACGTTATATGCTTTATTACTATAAATACACTATACGAGTAGATAGTTGATAGTACTACTATCGTAGTAGATACTACACACTATAGGCGTGCAAAGTTTGCCTCATTAACGGCGCGTAAATAAAGCCGCGTCTCTATGGAGACTACACTCGTACACTCGCGTGTATGCGCGGCCCTTAATTCGACTGGGAAAGAGAGTAGCTTGGCTCACGAGGTGAGAGAGAGGGTCGTTCGGAGTATATAGGCGTATCTATGTGTGTATATCTATAGACACGTGCTAACGGACCCATCGATTACAGCGCGCTCCGCTTGGCACTTTGACACAGGGAAGTCTAAATGGAAGTCTAAAGTCTAAATATACATATCTGTGAGCGTGCGTGGCTCGTCTGCGAAGGTGAGCAGTTTTCGCAGGAGCCGAACGCGCAATATTAACTTGGATTGTCGTCGGATTTTAGTTCACAGTTCCACTCAATCCTCGAGGAGCTGCTTTACAATTTATTTATAATTGCTGAAATTGTAAGGAAAGGCTCATTCTCGATTTTACATGACTTTACGATAGTCAACTAAAAGTCATTCTACATATTTTTCAGATAATATTATGCTTTCGTGAATAATCGTCAGTCAATTAAGCAACGATAGCAAGTATACGCTATAATCCATCATTCGCACCCTCTCGCGGAAATCATTTTCGCTAATTCTACGATCAATCGATTAGTTTGAAAAAAGTATAAAAAAAATCTCGTAACTCACTTTGCCTGGCGAATTCAATTTTCGTCTTTGCGTCATATCGTAACCTTCGCCGTTTAAGCGTGAATACACACACACACACACACGCACGGTATACCTTGAGACGTGGATGCCCGTCTAAAAGAGTTTTGTGAAGCGGATACGCAGTCCTGAATTGCCGACCGAGGTATTGAAAGGCGGATATGTTGAATGTGACGATGATCGATGCAGCCATCTTTCCTGTCTATATATATATATATATGTACATATTCATACACACACGCAGGTGAATCAAGTAAGATATACGTTGATGAATAGACAACATTTTTTTCACACATCGATATTGCTTTGCTCGAAATCGTTTTTTTATTTTAAATATTAAAACTTTATTGCCTTCTTCTCCTAAGACTCACATTGTTTCTCGCAACGATGATCGAGAGAAATCATCTCTTGCTATAATTGCCAATATTTCGATCGTCTAGAAATCTCGGAAGATTCCGAGGTACCTTTCTCTATTGGTATCCTTTCTATCTATACGTAAAAAAAGATTCTTTTCTGAAATCTACTCTAAATGTATATTCTTTTTCAAAATACAATTTTACAAAGAATTTATGAGGGTACCTTCATTGACTAAAAATGTGCGACGAGTGATCAACATCGTGAACAATCAAATTAAATGGTATAATGACTAAAATTTACGTGAGTATGCAAATACTGTTAAAAAGACTGAAGAACAATGAAAGAAGATGAGCTGTTATCGAGCAAATAGAAAAAAAATCATTATGCATATATATATATATATGTGTGTGTGTGTGTGTGTGTGTGTGTGTGTGTATTGTTTTTAACATACAAGTGCGAAGCCAAGAAGCAAACGAGATTCACTAATCGACACATGGTCATACAAGCGTCGTAAAGATTCAGATTGGTAATTACACGAGCGCAGCGACGCTTGATAATAATTCATGCGAATAATTCTCACTATAGGCTTTGCAATCGCCGTGTATGGGAACGCTTTTTTTTATGTCGCAATCGTAAAAAAAAATACACGCACAATCCCTGTACGCCCGAAAGGCTTATCTCGATCGTAAATCTTCGGCCTATCAGCTACCGATTCCGTGGGAGTAAATACACGTATTTGTATATGAATCTACATACCATATACCTATCGACCATCTACCATGTAGATAGACATGTATATGTGCTGCGAGTGGTAGAAGCCTGGTAATTTGAGATGTATCGCTTAGCGAATACTTCACTTTTTTTCTCTTGAGCTTTTTCGATTCTCCTCAAGAGTCTGACGAGCAATTGACGTATCGGTTTGATGCTTTTCGCGAGACGAGCGAGCCCTTCTCAGAGAGACGCACTCTCCAATAAATCGTGTAAATTGAGCAAATTACACGATTTAATCAGAGTTAGTTAGACGCGCGATAATTCTGTGCACGTAACTACGCGTACCTCTCTATTCGATTAATCTTCATCTTTCTTAGAGTGTAATTTGATGTGTGTCGAAAGCGCTTACTTTCAGAGAGTTTCAATTCTTTCTCTCTTATCTCTCGTGTGACGCTTTCTCTGGCACTTCGACGAGGGGGGCACGGAGAGCCAGGTGAAATGAAAGAAAGAAACGCAGTTCCAGCAGAAATGTACTTTCCATAAACACACGAGAACATACATTCGGTGTAACTCGAAAGGAAGTAAAAAAAAGGAAGTAAAAAAAAGGAAGTAAAAAAAGGAAGTAAAAAGAGGAAGGAGCTATGCGGTAATCGCGCAAAGGCGACGACGGAAAAAGAAAATAACTCTCGAGTACGTGTATGAAGTTCTCAGTCGGTTGTTGTTCAGCAATGTGTACCTACTACTTCGCGCGACTGCTTTCTAAAAAGAGAAAGAGAAGAGAAAAAAATCGTTTTAGCTCTTCTCGCGCTGTGAGAGCAATTACGTTGATGGCCTAAGACTTTTAGCTGCTACTCGCGACCTCCAGAAGTTAGCTGTAGAACCGACGGTTCGGTTCAATTTTTCTTATAATCTTTGATTATATTATAACTATAGTTGCCTCAATCGCGTAATAGACTTTGGGGGTATATGACTACTTTTCTTTCCCCAATGAATAATGGAAAAGACTTTTGTGTGTTTCTGGTGCTGCTATATGTGTGTCGCTTAGAGTTAGAAAACAGCCTTTGCGCCTCGCTTTTAATTGCTTCGCGAAAGAGATGCTATGCACACACACACACACACACACACACACACACGCAGAGTTGCATGGCTGCACGTGATGAAAATTCGCTGCTTCTGCAAGTTGAATTAGCCTTCGGAGCGTGACGTGCTGGTTCTTTTGAATTTGTTTTTTTCTTTTCTTCTGGACTAGGTCTAGCTCTGTAATGCAGTTTATCCGTGACTAATGATTTGTGGCTTATCAACGTATTTTATGCTTCGTAGGCAACTTATTAATTGTCATATGATTAATAATCCAGCGATGGGATTCAATTTATATAGTACTATTTTTCATAGATGACTGCACTCTTTCACGGGCTAATTTCATTAATTGTCACAAGCACTTTTGTCGACACAACAGTCTTATTTAAATTTCAATGTATAAACACATTTTTCGGGATTAGGTTGCGAAGATCGCTTTCTCACTCTATACGTATGCACTGATAATTGCTTTCTTAGGTTTTATGAATTTTTCAATTTAGATAATCATAAAATTCATGGTAACTTGCATGTGATTTTAAAGAGATATATTCGTGAATTAAAGAAAGCAGGACCGCAGTCAAATTGGATTAGCTATTCTTTAATTAGGTCACGTTTCAACAGCCTCTCTCTCGCTCTCTCTCGCTCTCTCTCGCTCTATTGTCTCTGGCATAGTAAATTATTCGAGTGGCTACATTGCGATCGAAGTGCAAAGAAACATTATATTTAAGATGCCACTATCTAAATTTAGATGTTATTTCATAAAAATGTTTTCTCTTCCACTAAAATGAATGTATAATGTATATGCATTCACATGTATTTAGAATCTGGCAGACAAATTGGATTCTCTTTGAAAAATCAATTTCTTCATAAAATTAGCCATTTACTCTATTGACCAAAAGCAATTTGTCTCTAACGAAATTCAAATAGTTCGAGTGACGATTCATTCCCGTCTCAAAGAACCATCTATAGTTTTCCCAATATATACGTATAGCAATTAAGCTCCCAAAATTACCAATCGAACACCTTGTGCATATTCTCTACTCGAGAAAAAACAAGCTCTCTGTACAGTCAAGCATATAATTTTGATCATCCTTCTAACCAACCGCAGAATTCAACTGATCAGATATTCTCGCGAATCTAGGCCAGGTCTGTGCATACGCTACGTGTTCGAAATTTCCTTTGCAAATATATATGTATATGTATATGTATATGTATATGTATATGTATATGTATATGTATATGTATATGTATATGTATATGTATATGTTTGCGCAATCGTGATTCAATCGAATTACGAAAAAAATGTAAAGAACATAATGTAGCACATAAAATTCAATTCAATAATTTTTAATATATTTTATTCTCGACGTACGGAATGAATGAAACTTCGTTGGTTTATAGACACGACGTGTAGCGCGACGAAATTTAATTCTAAGCAAATACTTATACTACAAACTAAAATCATTATATTTATTAGAGAAAATATTTCTTTTAATATAATATTAATTCGTTATTCATAGAAACGTGAGGACTTTGGTCTTCCAATAAGCATTTATAGAATTAAAAAAAAAATGATTTGCAAAATAGCTTCGTACGTTTTTATTTGTAGGAGTAAGTTCAGGTAAATATTTTGTTTTTTTTTTTTGCAAAAAAGGAACTTTTTAAAAAATACATTTTCATAATTACAGCAAACATTTTTTCAGAGCGCAAAATGTGTGTAGAGACGCTTTGACCTTTCACCCAACTTGTTTCTGCGTAATTCGTGCGTACAAGGCTACATGGACTCTTGGAAAAAATGCCTTTTTAAAGAGATTCCTATTGAGGAGTATGCGCGCAGATGATTTACGTCATTGTAATGTGCAAAGGGATGTTTTGTAGTTCGATGGGTTTGCGTTTGTTTGTTTTTCATTTGAGAGTTTAGGATGTTGAAAAATCGATTGGAATACATATACTATATATCACAGGTATACCTCTAGGTATATAGTCCTTAAAGTATAATTATTAGTTTACTTAGTCTATTTGTTTAAACTGTTTAGTTTGTATAGGATTCTGTACAATGCTAGTATTGAAATATAAAATAAAAATTCTACAACAAAAAATAATAATCGTTGACATATTCCGAAGCGGATCAATACCATTTTCCCCAACATGTCGATCGAAACGAATTTTCAGCACAGGTGCTTACATTTCAATGACTAGTGAAAATTCCGTTTATATGTTTTACAATGCTTTCAGCCCTCGGACGATGTGCGTATATGCATATATATAATTTATATGAATACGCGCTAGCACCTGGCATATTCGTAAAGTGTGGGGATAAAAAAGAATTCGCACACCGGCGCACAAAAGCGCATCGCACCAAACGAGTCAATTTAGGGAAAAAAGAAAAAAATTCCAGTAGCAAGAATGATAAAAAAAAACAAAAGTCAGTATTGTCCTGTAATAGGCAGTTGTCACGGATACGCTTTCCCATTAGAATTAACACGAGCGAAGAAATTTCGCACGTGAGCCATAATGACTTGTCACCTGAAATCCCTCATTTGCGACGTGACTCACAGTTGCGTTTATCTTCGTCGTGCACACGCGTCAACTTACACATACACGTATGTATATATGTACCTGTGTGTACACAATACACACACACACACACACACATACACACATAGTTAAATAGCGGCATTTCTTTCTTAATTTAGAAGAGGTCGCGCGCCACTGAGTCTTCACGCGCCGTTGCGCTGTGGACAATAGGCTGTGTGTTTTTTGTCATAGATTGCGGGATTCGACTTGTCATTTTTTCCCTTTCGATCAATTATCGATGCTCCAGGGTTATCCGCTGAGAAAAAGAGAAACGCTTTGTCGATTTAGCCGTAGATGAGGAATAAGACTTTGTTGTGCTAGTAATTGTGTGGTTTGCTTAATTAAGATGCTTGTTAGAAAAGTTGCAAATTGCGCGGTTTACTTTGAAGAGAAACAAATGCCACGTTCGTAAGATGCACCTAACAAGTTCACCTATTTCCCATAACTTATAATTCGACTTTGATAAATAATTCACTTAAAAACAGAAAATTCAATGTAACTTTGATTAAATCTTCTCTAAATTTGAATGTATGCCTTTTAAGTATTTCATACGTTCATACTAGCCAGGCACGGTGCGAGCAAACTGTTTAAAGTTATGGAGAAGAAAAAAAAATTATTAAAAAAAAGACGAGAAGATTATTCGGACGAGATATTTTGTATGTATCTCTCGACGATGTCAATGGCGGAGATGACACCGAGAAAAATGTGTAGTAATTTGTTTCGAATTATATGTACTCGCGTTTCAATTTCGTATCTGACTATTTCGAGTTACGCTAATTGTCGGCTTCGTTCTCTTCTATGACATTGTACTATTTAACGCTGTGTATATAGAGTAGATAGTGTTTCTACACTAAGAACTTCTATGTCATTAGTAGGCTTTTTCGAAACGTTCCATTATACTTTTTAAAACTAACATTATACAATATTAAAAATCAAATTGAAAAGCTTATACATATATATATATATATATATATATATATATATATATATATATATGTTATTGGTAAAACGATTTTCGGGTACGAGTATTTATAGCTAAGTTTTATATACATGCTCTGTCTCGGTAAAATAGACTTCAAAGGTGAAGAAAAGCCTCTTGCGAATTCTGTCTTTACGATACAGTCATAGGAATGTCAACGTATAGTTGGCATTGAAAATCGTATCGAAGAATGGTTTGGAGCAAAGGTTATTCATTCCATAGGATTACGAATAAAAATTTAAGGATATATCGAATTAGTTGAAACGCAGAATTGAATTTTTCAACGTTGCTTTTATTAGCAACTCTATTTTCAAGCAAGTCAATAAAAGTGGATAGTTGCGTGTTTAGTGTTTTTTAAACAAGATTTTTATTATTCTTACATAAGAATAAGGGAAATTTAGTTGGTTATAGTTTTTACGATTTACTATTATATGTATGTATGTATGTATGTATGTATGTATATATATATATTCTAATCGAATGTCGAATAGTAAATCGAATGTCGAATGTCGAAAGTTTAGGTGGTATACCATTATATAAGAATTACTGACTGTAGATGGAGACTGCATAGTATCCGATCTATAATGATAATTATAGAATTCATTATATTTAAATAGTAAAAAAAGCTTCATTTAAACGGACAATTTAGTTTCAAACGGACCATTGAGTATGCTTTTGACGTATGTCCCTCGCAAGATCATACGTCAAAAGCAATCGTCTTTATCTCTCTCCTGGCAAGCGGACGACGCGGTTTCGTCAAGCTCCCTCGACAGAAAACACAAAAACAAACATTTGCCTTGTTCCTCATTCTAAATGCTCGCATCAGCAGTCAATAGACTAATACGAAGGCAATATATAACGAAGGCAGATGCGTGTAATGATTAACGTCAGAATAGGAACAACGACGACGGCAGGGCAGGGCAACGGCAAACAGCGCAATACACCCGTACGAGCCGTGGCAAGTTTATCGCACAGTAGATTTTCGATCAGCGTCCGCATAGTATGTGCATGTATATTGCATGTATATGTGCTATATGTGCTATATGTGCTATATGTGCTATATGTGCTATATGTGCTATATGTGCTATATGTGCGACTGCACATACCGTCTAGGCGTCCATTATTGTCAGCGATAAACGCGAGCTGCCTGCCTGCACCTGTAGCATGTGTTTGCAGCTCTGACTACGAATCTGCCATTGGACGCGTTGTTTGTATGGAAATGCGTTGGCAGGAGAGTCTCGTCGATAGTCTCTTGCTTGTTACCTCCTCGTTCTTCTTATATACTGATTTTTTCTTTCTTTACATTCATCTTGGGTAGGCAAAAGCTAGGGTAAATATGCCGTTACGGACTTACGGAAAGCTGCTGCTTGTCGTCGTTATACTTCTGATTTTCTTTGCACAGAGTTATAGTTTCTGATCGCGGATATTAGCAAGAGGAAGAGTCAGTTCAGAGTGTTGTCTCTCTCTCTCTCTCTCTCTCTCTCTCTCTCTATCTATCTATCTATCTCCCTCTGCATTATGAACGTCAAGCTAATACGCTGTTACCTTTTATATACACTCGCGTGAGTCGTGCTCAATTCGATGAGCTTGCGAGATTCGGTCCAAGTGTAACAGATAATTGTGAGAGACATAATGAGATATAATGTTGATAGTAGCAAAGTTATTTATTTTCAGTGAGCAGTGAATTAACGATTTTCTATTGTTAAGCTTCGACAGAATGGAAGAATTATTTGAATATGTTTTGTGAAGGTGTGTCGTGAGGAGTAACGATAAGAGGTAGATAGAGCCTCTTTAACAAGTGTAATATGCAATGAAGATTATTTGGACGAGAGAGAATAGTCAGGAATGTTTTACGAGCGCGTTTCGTTTGGCAATAATCGTCGGGCTTGTTTACTACTATAACACAGTCGAGGCGATAGCGGTTTGGTATAATGATTCTTTGCTCATTTCTGAGCACTAGCCGTAAAAGTGCGAGCTGTGAAAACATACGCTACTCATATCGCTCTTGCTTTGCACTGAAGCGACTAACTTGTCGAGATAAAGTGTCAGTGACTTTATTCATTAAATCTCGTACTAGGTTTTTTGTGATTTTTAACCTGTGCTTTCTTATCTTCGAGACAGGAGAGTTAAAGTCAGGCTTTTCCGCATTGTATAAACTTTCTTTGAATTTGAAGAAATATTGTCAGTGAAAAAATAATAAAAATTCCAACGAGTATAAAATAACATTCGCGTATAATTTGAAATAAACGTTGGAAAGTATTATATAAAAAAGCATCTACTCGAGGAAGAAGCTTATTTGCCATGAAGCTCATTTCCAATCCCCAAGCGAAATTCATCCAAAAGGTTATCATTTGCAGCGATAAAGATTCCATGGGACTATAGCACAGTCCAACCGCGTCAGGTTCTCTCTCTCTCTCTCTCTCTCTCTCTCTCTCTCTCTCTCTCTCGTCTTTCGAACGCGGGAAAATAGCAATTTCCCAACGAGAGAGGTAAAAGAGCCCCTGTGCCTGATGGCATCACATCGCAGTAACGACAACGAGTTTGCAAGAATTAATTGAAGAGAACACAGGATGCTTTCGTCGCGTGTCGTATCCCAGAGTGAAAAAAAATAAAAAAATCAACAACGTAGAACAGGAAGTAAAAGGCTTTGATTATTCTCGCAAAAGAGAAAATGCTGTCATAAAGAGCCGCTCGACCGGTAGTTAGAGAGCAGGTTCTCGTGGTGTAGAGCGACAGTCAATTAAACCAACGGAGCAAATGGATTCGCGTCGTGCCGATATCATTTGAGAGAGAAATAGAGAAATAGAGAAAGAGAGAAAGAGAGAAAGAGAGAAAGAGAGAAAGAGAGATGACGACTGATGCAGACACGCTCATCATCGTCTGATTGAGAAAGGGAAATAGAAAGAGTTGGATCCTCTTTGTTTGAGCCGTTTCACCCGGAGCTAAGGTTCTTGTGGAAAGTGTGTTTCGGATTATCTCATGTGTAACGTCTTGCTTGTCTTTTCTCTCAACTCCATCATGAACGGACGAACTACTAACGGAGAATTTTTTCATACTCAGTATGCATGTAATACTTTTTATCACTGCTTTTTATCACGCATTCATTAAAGATCAACTAGTAAATTCTCTTTTGGAGTGATAAGATCGGGTCGAAACCAGTACTGTTCAAGTAAAGCCAAGATTACGCCTGTTTTGAAAGAATCATCAAATTCTTTGAAGCAGTAACAATATGAAATAGCATGTCCTTCCATTATGTATTCGATTGAAGAGACTCCTCTTGATTCGTTAACGAGATGTTACATGTTACTAAACAGCTACCTATATGGATGGATGGAGCTCAAGTAGTTGAAAGTTAAAAACTCTCGTTGAAATGTTACGCCAGCATTGGGCTAATATTGTTGCCAGTACTGTGCCAATATTACGCTACTTTTCAATACACTTTTCAATTACTTTTTTCGGCGAGTTACCCATCTCTATTTTTGCACTCTAATATCGTAATATCGTAATATCGTAATATCAGAATATCAGAATATCGATCAGAATATCGATACAGATCCAATGATGCCATTCTTACAATAATGACTATTTAAAGAATAATGAATAAGAAATTTGGAGAGTATGTAAATCCCGTATTATGAGTATATAATCTCCGTATTGTCAATATTGTGAATATTGGTAATTATTGACGAGAACCCCTTTTTTGTACTCGGGTATTTTTTGTAGTCGGATAAAACAAAAGACAAAGAAAAGCAGTGCAAGGGGAAAACTTTGTCTTTCCTCGACACTGCCTTTATATCGAAATCGATTATTTGCCAACATTGATTATGATAACGACTAGCTGTGCGAAAAAATATGATTATACTAAAGTTTAAAGGAAAAAACTTGAAATTATTCCTAGCGATATATACATAACTTCTCTTAATTAAAAGTTCCATTAGAATAACTATAGAGTATGTGTATATCGAGTTGAGCTTTGGCCAAAACTTCAAATGAAAGATGCGCATTTGTGTTCAGTGATGAGGCAGCCGTTTCAAAAATAAAGCAAACCATATCTTTTTTTAATAGCAAGTTTTATCCCGATTAAGCTTCTAATCTTTCTACAAGTCGCAAGTATTCCTATCGATAGATCTCCGAATTATTAATCACAGTTACAAGGGAGAAAAGAATGTAATATAAAGTCATCGTCGACAAGTGCTTGCTGACCGACGTCATTTCGTCTTACTCCATTTCAAAGCTTCTCTTTTTTGCCTCGACTAGATTGCCATTCGACTTAGTCTCGCTCTACAGTGATATTATTCCCTCTAGCGGTTCTTAACGTCAATTAACCTAAAAATCCAACCTTTCTTTATGAAAATATTTTATTTTCCCTGATCTGGTAGTTGCAGGCACTGAGGAAAATTTTCGACGTTTCCTCGTCGGAAATAGTGCTTTAACACTCTTTGTGTTTTATAAAGCTTGTGTGTCCATAAAGCAAACATATGCAAAATCTACGGATGATGATAACAATAGTAAGTTCTGTTATACACCAGATTTCTCTTATACAGAGTGTGGCTGTGTATACCTATATATACACCTATATATACACCTATACATACACCTATACATACACCTATACATACACCTATACATACACCTATACATACAGCTATACATACACCTATACATACACCTATACATACACCTATATATACAACTATATATACACTGTATACTGTATACTTTAGTTGTCGCGTAGTATAACGATTAATCGCGGTCCGATATAATAGAAGTGAATGCACGTATGTATACGTCGACGGCTGCTTTCATCAATGTAGCAGTCGCGTACAAACAGCGCTTTCATTAAAGTCGCCAAACTGTTTCAAAACTGACAAATTTATTTTCCATTTGCTCTCTGCGCTGTATATCTATATACACATACCTATATTTACCGGTTTTCTTATCGCATTCGTCCCAAAAAGTTTTTACATCGACATGTTACTCTCCAGGACAAGTAAACGAAATTTTTCTTTTTTTAATAACTTTCAACTATCTATTTTGCACTTTTGTTTAATCTTAAATACACTTTTGGAACAAATCTTCTGATATGATTAAAAGTCGTTTTTTTTAATTTTCTATATAGTAAACAATTAATTTAGCAAATATTATAAGCAACATTAGGTAATGTTTAACTATAGTAGTATCGAATTTCAATATACATGACGTTTAAACCTTGTTCTATAGTTAGCGTAGAATAATTTTATCACTTGCAGGCTAATTTGACGAGAGCTTCGCAGCGCGGATGGCAATTCAAATCTATCTTTATGCATATTTGTCCTTGGCAAAAACACGTATTTATAGCATAATATTGTACACAGTTGCAATGTGAATCTGTGAGGAAATCACTGATATATACAAATAATGTATAAGTGATGTATAAACGTGTAGGTTGTAGGTTGTAGGTTGTAGGTTGCAGGTTGTAGGTTGTAGGTTGTAGGTACATAGCTGAAAGAAAGAAGGCTGTTGTGATAAAAGCTCATTCGATGTGTTCTATAATGAGCTTGTGGTAGTAAGTATGGTATATATAGCTATACTAGATAGTACACATATATATTAAGGGATGTGCTGTCGGACACATACGTGACCGACTTATAAAGCCTTATTGTTTTTCTGCCGCGAGAACATTGATGATAGGGAGAACGAAAAAAAATCATACATATGTTGTATGTCTTGGAATAAAGTGTCTGTGAAGCAAAGGGTTAGCATAAAACGATTGACGCCACGTTTGCATTTGTTCGACTTAATGAATGTTTCTTTGTGTCTACATATACTGCAAGCCGATCATCTAAAATATTGATCTATAAGTGTGATCGATCAATCTTTTTCTGTTTTGCTGTTTCCTGAATAATTAGTACAAGCTAATTGGCTAAGCCTACGTAGTCGTAGGAAACTGTCTCTCTCAAGGCGAATGTTTAGACGATTGAAATTTCAATACATACATCGATCTTCATATGAAATCCTCATGGAGAACTAGTTCCCCATGCCGCTACTAATTGTAACTTACGGCATCGGGGTCTTTTCCACTTTTCCACTTTTCCACTTTTCCACTTTTCCACTCCAGCACGTCCAATAAAACCAGCCTAAAAGCCCGATTAACCTGTGCTCGATCCTCGGCTAATGTCTCAGCCTGTCCTAATCACAAGTTCACTCTTGAATGTAAGCTCGAAAGCAGCTGCACTGGTCATCTTGACCATCCTGTAATCGAATTCACGAAAAGGGATATAAGTAAGTTGACCTGGTCACTCGACCTTTTGCGGCTGGTTAGGATCGGTTGCATAGGATTTTAATCGCCATTCAACGAGCGAATCAAATTTCGAACTTAAGATTACATTTTTTTTATAGTTGGATTTAACAATGTACGTGCAGACGCTTATCGTTTTTAAACGATAAATATAATCTAAACGTTCACAGACAAATCGAAATTTAAAATGATTTATCGTGAGAAATAATGATGAAACTTAAAGGAAATATGAGTGGAAGGTCCTCGAAAAGGATTCCATTTCAAATTCACCATTACATCAATCGAATCGATAATGAAGACGAACGTAAACTGAAGGTTACGCAGCGAGCTCAATTAACAGTCTATATGTTATATTCTCATATCAATATCTATATATATATATCTATCTATATATAGATATGAGAATATAACATATTGAACGCGCGAGAATTTCGGATAAGGAAACTGGCTAGACGCCCACGTTTCCGGGCGTTATTTACTCATTCGTGCGGAAGTTCGATTGTGCTGTATAGCCGGAAGGACAGCCGCGTACATCCGCAGCTTGAGATGTTGAGGTTGAGTTACGCGTGGTCGACCGAAGGAGAAGAGACCTAGTGTCATACTTTTTGCAGGATTTTCTCAACCGATGGATTACACACATTGGACACAGCACAGGACGAGTCACCGAGGGTTTTCATAGAATTTCATGTTCTTTCTTTCGCGACAAAACTATTTTCCGTAATTCGCTTTTCAAAACGCGTTTTTAACTACCTTTAGACAATTTTCAGACTCGATTTAATGTTCGCTTCACTTGCGATCTTTGGATGAAGAGAAATTCCGAAATGGTTTGACAATCGGTCGAAATGAATCTAACGATACGGCCTGTGTTGATGTGGCTAAATGTTAACTACGTCGATTTCATTTGGATTCAGCTGGAGGTAGAGGCCAAAGCGTTAAATCCGTTATAATATATCCTTTGAAGCACAATAGTACCTCCAGTCTCCAGTCATTCCAGAACTTTGACAGCGCTATAGATTTTGCGAAACAGGATGCACAGTGACGTCCCGCTATCAGCTTTCGCACGATTGTGAAAGATAATTCAGCTAGTCTTAGCATCTTGACGGTTAATATTAAAAATAAAAAAAAACATTTAAAAAAAAGACGGATTTGTTTTTTAAAAAATAAAAACCAGAATTTACAATCCATATTTTACAATCGTGTACCTTCCAGGACTAAACTATATAACCATCTATATGATCTGGTTTATAGATCAGTTTATAGTTTTATTACACGTTATAAACGCTGCAGAATTGCAATTAATTTCCTCCTTCGTTGAACGACACATTTGATAGGAAGAATCTAATCTAATCTTGTTTCAACACGACAATAACTCAAACATTTGTTGACTCAGATAATATGCTCGTCTACAGTTGAAAAACTTAAGTACTCCATTATGGCAACGGAAAAAAACAAGATATCGTTTTAGAAGAGAAGCCACTTGAGATATATCGGTGTATAATTGAGCTGGCTATCCACTTGATTCGATTTTATTATTGTGCCCCGAGATGTCCATGTATATATACGTTATTATAAATCGATGACCCTTTTTTTATCGGATGCTTCGAATCGACGGACCATTATTTTACCGAGGGTGAACAACGTGTATATACATATACATACTGTCGCGTTACGTGGATAACTATAATAGCACTATATGTCCATATAGTGGTATTATTAGTTTTTCCTTTGTCGCGAACCGAATAGACCGAATAGACCGAATGGACTGTGGATCGTGTGGTGGTTGTGCGGTGGATAGGAATTTCGAGCGAATTCCTCAGCTTAGGAAATCCCAACGAGTATAACGTTATTCGAGGAGAAACGAATAGAGAGGGTCGAAGTGAATTCATTTCTGCTTACGCGTGGACAAACTTTTCGTTTTATGACCATATATACAACTTCATTGTTATTCGTGAAATAATCAAATAACATTATAGCTAAGATGAATAATAAGATTTTCAACGGCATTAGAATCGCTGCAGACACTTGGGCAAAAGAAGCTTTATACATGCAGCCCAACCCTAAGCTTTCGTGACGTCGAGCGGATTTCTTATCTTGTTTCAAACTAACTTTATGCATGGTGTGCAATCCGTTGCATTCCTCTATTGAGGAAAAACTCATTTCTTCGCTTTAATATTTTCTAAGATGGTTTTTAAGCGAAGTTAGCAAGCGAATTGAATGTTACTGAGAGGAACAGAGCAAAGTCTACATCTACAAGATTTTCGAATCTTGTATCAGTATAAAAGTTAACATTTTTTTTTTAATCAAGCTCCAGGTAGGAGTCAAGTAGAACACTTCCTAATAAATGAAATATTTATGAAGATCTGGAGCGAGCATTAGCACGAATCTGAAAAAGGTTTGTATTCGTAAAAATATATTGTCCTTGTTATACAACGTGAAGAAATACTCTGTTGGCCTGAACTTGCTCCATTTAACTCCGTGTATATACGGCGGTTTTTCTTGGACCAGAGAGTTATCGACGTAGCTATTATTTGCCGAGAGGGTGTTGGCTAAGCTGAGACCTATACATATCAAAATATGGACTACGTTGTACGTGGCTTTATTGTTTATCACTTCAAGAACATTCAAGATCTTTTCAGCTTAGTCAAAGCATTTATTTTTACAGAATTTTGTAAAAATCTTAAAACAATACCTTCTCTCGTCTATACGTATACCTATAGTAGTCTCTTTGTTTTCTCCTACTGATATTATAATTAAAATTAAAATTCGCAATTTTTATCACATTATTCTAAGAAGAATATTGAAAAAATATCGAAAAAATTACTATACAGAATGCGTGCGCACTCTTCACATTTTCAAAGCTTGAAAATGCGCGCGTGATAATGTGTGCTGGTTCAAAAAGCTCGTATACAATCGATTTTCTCCAGGGTCAAAGAGAATGTATCGTGAAATTAGAGCGACACCCTCTAAGAACATGTATTATTAGTCATTGAAGACTGTCAATTGATATGAAGTAATGCTGAATTAATTTCAAGTATTTGTCAGTCATTAAAACAACTGTAAAAGTAGTAGATTGCTATTTAGAATTTGATTTAGAAATAAAATATTTGAAATAATATAAATGACGAGAAAGATGAAGCGCCCCCCCCCCACCCCCTTCCTAAAAACGAGTTGTCTCGATAATGAGAGTTGTTCGAAGAAACGTTAAGAGTTTGACGCGCAGCCGGGAAACATAGACTTATTAATGAAGGGTGTGTTTGCAGGACACGAATTATCCCTTGATATGAGCCGCGCCTACAAGGAGAGCCAAAAAGGCCTTCGGTATGCAGTGGTATTATTATAGGGTGAATCGATACGCGCTAATGGCTAATGTGCGTTTATTTTCACGTGGCATTTCGGAAATACCACGTGAACTCGCATCGAAGGATGGATAAAAATCTTCCTCCTCTCTGCATTAAAGAGAGATTTAGACTTGAAGTCGAGGAAGAAGCGAGGGAGAAGAAAAAAAAGCTTTACGTCGATGTTGTAAAAGAAGCAGATAATAATGGGCGCTTCGCGGAAGGAACGACGACGGTGTCGGCTCGGTTTATTATACTCTTTATGACTAAGCGTTTAACTCTTCTGCGGGATTAGAAATTCTCCGCTTCTTTTTTTTCTTTCCTTCTGATGCCGGGAGATATTCGAGTGATCGCCCCCCTTGTTGCGCAAGTGCGATAAGTCACGTTGAAGAGTTGAAGCGTTGCTTCCGCGATCGAGGGAAAGGTCACACATTACGTCTGTTTTCTCTAACGCCGATGGTGCTTTCGAATTCCTCTGATCCGTGTGCAGACTTCGATTGCGGAAATGAAGAATAAGTTGAAATGCAAGTGAAGATTGTGCAAGTAAAGGTTGTGGCTTATAGGAATATATATTATATTATGTTGGCTATACCAGGCAGATAGCTGGTACTGGTAGGTAGCCGGTAGGTAGCTGGTATAGCCACTCTCTTTCAGCTCTTCTGGAACTTTTCAACTAGTAATTCTCATCGACTAATTGAACGATAGATTATGAATAAAAAAAAGTTCTAACTTTTTGCGTTACAGGCAATTAAGAAATCTCTACATAGAGAGAAAGACGATAGACGCAGAGCAGTCGTCTGGCAATGATCGACTACTCGTAGGTGGAGACGAAGGTGGAGGCCTGCGGGTCCGCCTCAACGAAGACGCAGGAGTCGTGGACAGCAGCAGCTCGGAGACCGGAGCCGTCGCCGCGAGGCCCCGGCGCGCCGCCGTCCCAAAGACCACGCGCTGGTGGCGGAGGAAACGACGGAGGCGACGTCTCGACTACGATTTCGGTTCGTAATCAATTAATAATTTAGTAGTCCCTCGAGACTTTTTCTATATGCCAGTATAGAGTTCCAGTTCCAGTTCATTCCAGTTCCAATCCAAACTCTCGGGGTATTTTGCGAATTCGCTTGTAAGTTGTTACTTGTTTCCAAGTGCCATCTAGCGCTAGAAACTGGAACTAGCAACTCAGCAACTCAGCAACTCAGCAACTCAGCAACTCAGCAGCTCGTACGCGTATACTTTCGGTTATTCTTTACTTTCGTTTTAAATAAACCTCTACTCTAACATACGATAGTTACCTAATGCGCAGCTGTCTTTGCAAGCAGTCTCCTTATTATATATATTATCCGAACACCGCTACAAACCTAAAACGAATGATTTATTGGCTTATTTGTTATTAAAAATTCAATGCTTCAACTCATCGATATGTTAGGGAAGTAGTCAAAATGTCTTGACAAATTAATAAAAAAAGCTCAAAAAAAAGCAGCACCTGTACTGTAAAGAAAAAGAACGTTACTCTACTACATTTACTTATAAATGCATAATAGCATCGCGTAACTAGAGCACGAGGAATTTTTTAATTTGTTCCTTGCAGTGACAAAAAAGAAGATCTCTGTGAAACAGCTCTAATCATTTTTTCATCCGAGAGAATTTTCCATTGCATTACAAGATTTATTAAAAAATGTTTTTCAAATTACAAGTAATATATAAATATTCTTATTTTAATAGTCCTTCCTTTATTGAGTCAATAGTGCGAAATGAAAAGATCACGAGAGTGGGGGCATTTTGAAATTTTGCATTCGGTAAAAGAGAAATTGAAAGAATCGTCAATATCGTACAAGCAAAGAGTTTTCCATTGAAACGATCGGCGATTGTGTGTGTGTGTGTGTGTGTGTGTGTGTGCGCGCGCGCGTGTATTCAACGAAACTACCATGCTGTAATTTTTTTCTCTTTCGAATATTTGAATATTCCGAGTTAACGAAGCTACGTATAATATGCGTTCTAAACATCATCACTGGAACATTTATATATACCTATATAAATTGATATTTTTTTCTACGAATCAAGTTAAATATAGTGAAATATAGAGATATTCATCAAAGATAAAACGTGCGCTGAGCATAACACTCGACTTTTCATCTTTTATAAGTGTTTTCTTTTCGATTGTGCTGCTATTTGTACAACCAGTCGAAAGTCGCTGTTAATGGCTTCTATTTGAATATATTTTTTTAGTCCGCTGCGGAAACACTTGTGCGTAAACATAAAAATAGCATTAAACATGGTCGGATAGCGTGTATATCTATATAACATTACGATCCCATTTTAAAACCACACACACACACACACACACACACACGACAAACCAATGTATATATTATACTTTTACTATTTGTCATTTTGGCGACTGTTTTATCGTTGTTCCACATTTATAGAAAATCTTCGTTAAGTTAACGTAGTAGGTATTAGTAAAGTTTAACGACTTTCGAGAAATTTGACGCGAGCGTGTATCTCGTTAGGATAATTTCAAATGTAAATATTGTATAAAAATGATCTCATTTTTTTATCTAAGCAATCGAGTAGAGTGCTAGGTGCTGGGTGCTAGGTGCTGGGTGCTAGGTGCTGGGTGCTAGGTGCTGGGTGCTAGGTGCTAAGAGCTAAGAGCTAAGAGCTAAGAAATATGACAAAGGGTTACGAGAATATAAAGCCACAAGAGAACCTCTTGTCCGTCTAACCTAAACTAAGAACAAATGAGTGGAATTGATAATAGATTTTCGCATAGGCTTCTAAGTCCTTTAATCTCCCTTCCGCGTATTTTCTTCTTGTTTCGCTCATTCGATGACGAATCAAGTCACGCCTTACTTTGCAACCTCGTTTCTCATCATTGCATCGTTGTCGAATTTCTCGAAAATCAAGTTGTTTTCCGATTTGATCAATTGATTTGTCGTGACGGATGGAACAATAAAGAAATGTCTTCTTTGTGATGATCACATTTTTCTCACTTATCTCTGAGGGTATGCACATTGAAAGTAATTATTGGAAATGATCGTCGATTGTATCCCTCTTGATTGCATGTATACAGGATGATTATGATCCATAAGGTCCATAAGGTCCATAAGGTCCATAATACTGAAATACGAGGATACTGAAATTTTGACGATTGGCTTCGAATTCTTCTCCGATGATCAAGTGATGATTAGTTAGCCTTTAATAATAGAAATGAACAGTTTCTTTGTTTTCTGACCAACAGAACATCGTTCGTGACGAGGAGGTGGAAGAGGAGGAGGAGGAGGAGGAAGAGGAGGAAGAGGAGACGCGGTAGTGCGCGGTTGCCGCGACAGGATGTTCGGTGTAATCTGTCGGCGTAACTGGGCCTTACGGCTCTCGATTGTGCTGAACGTCTGCGTTCTACTGTACGTGTGCGCACACTTCGGAGCCGTATCCGGACCTTGGATCGAAGAGGGCGCCAGCTCTGGAGCCAGCAATTGGGCAGCCAATCCAAACGCCATTTCTGCTTCCGCCGTTATCTCGTCGCTTCAGGATGGCCAAATATTGCAGGAGGGAACGCCACCAAGAGTCAATTCCACTGCTGGCGCTTCGACCTCGACTCAAGCCGGATCGGGAGAGCTGAAGATCGCAGTCGCACAGTTACAGGATGGAATAATCGAAGGGAAAGTCGAAGGGAAAGTCGAAGGGAAAGTCGAAGGGAAAGTCGAAGGGAAAATCGAAGGAAAAATCGAAGGGACAATCGAAAAGACTGGCAGCAACGCGGTGAACTTTAAGGGAAACAACGACACCAAGTCCCTAGAGACGAACGACGTTCTCGAGAAGAAATTAGTTCAAACGGTTGGTAGAAAATCAATCCGCCATATTCATTATACCTGTTACATTACCTGTTAGGATGCGAAAAATGGTAATGTAACAACCGAAAGTGCAATGACGATTTGATTTACACGTGTAAAGGATACATCTAATGGAATTATGATTTCCAGGCTAATCAGAATAAAACGAAGAAAGAATTGACGCTGCCAGAAGCGATACTCTGCAACGACAAATCCTCCGAAGCGAAAACTGCGCAGCGAGGCGATTATTGGGTGCTTTACAATTACGTGCCAATGGACATAAAGGTAATTAGGAGAGAGAAAAAAACGTTCGAGATTGATTTGATATTGAATTAAAAGCTCATATAAAACTGGTGAAAATAAGGTACACTGTTGGGAGAGCGTGACGTACACAACTCACGCAGATTACACGTTCCTGGACAATCTGGAGCCGTTGCTGGACAGGTGGCGAGCGCCCGTATCGATAGCCCTACATGCGCCTGGAGCGGACTTCCCCTCAACGATAGAAGCAATCAAGTACGCGCGGAGCTGTGGTGGTCCTCTCGTCGCTCAACTCGTCACCTTCCACGTCTACTTCAGCAGCAAGCACGTGCCAAAAATGGTATGTCACGCACATATTGCATTTCATTAACTAGATCGAAACGTGAAATCGCGAAACGTGAAATCGCGAAACGTGAAATCGCGAAACGTGAAATCGCTCCAAGGACTTTTTTCCTTTCTTTTTCCTTCCCTTGCCATGTGAGCGACGACGAGTTTGCTCCTCTTAACGATCATTACTATAACATTAGTAATAACCGCTCGTTAGCAAGAGGAGCTCGATGAGGCCTATCTCGATGCTGCGCAGACCAGTACGCTGTTTTCGCTAGAAAAGTTGAAGAATTTCGAATTCTCTCCGCGTCTCTCTGTATCAAACCGCGTACTAGAGGATTAGACTATTAGAGGATTTCCTTCGACGCGCGTAAAACAAGCTGTGCTCGTTAAATTTGATATATCCATTATGTCCGGTAGGTTGGCTAAGCGATCGTCGAGCACACAACCAAGAGAATCGCCGTGATTATAACTTTGATCCAGATAGCTGCAGACGCGCAATTAATGCAATTAGTGATCGGAAACTCTTAAATTGACGCGTCAACCGCACCGAGCGATGATCAGCCTCGTGTAATGTCGTAAAATCGATGTAAATCGCAAACGAATCCCGACCTCTTGCGAATCGGATTCCAATGAGAACTACATTTTTTATCGTATAATAAATATGAGCTTTAGAAGAATTTTTCAAGAAAATCGGCTAGGTTAATATAAGCGTAATTCAATAAACGAGCTTTCTCTACTGTCATCGACATCCGTAGTAAAAATCACTTGGATGAATAACGATACTCAAAACCTCGTTGGCCATTGTCCGAAATTCGGCCAATCGAATTCCATCGAGGCAGCGAGCATCCGTCGACAGAAGACAACGTTACGTCGACGCGAGACAACGACGTAAATTGCCGTATCGACGAATTCCGCGAACGCGTTTTACCACACGCTTGGAAAGGAAAAACTCCCCCTCTCTCTCCGTCCTCGCTCGACGTTTCAACTCGTCACTGCCATAAGGCACGGTTATAACGTACATACCAGGGCGACGAGCCGCCGCTTCTACTGCCCATAAGAGCGTGAAAAGGAGAAAAATCAGAAAAGGCAGAAAAAGAAGAAAAAGAAGAAAAAGAAGAAAAAGAAGAAAAAGAAAAAAACAGAAAAAGGCACGCAAAATTTGTGCCGAGCACGCGCGCAACTACGATTTCCATGACCTCGATCGATCACAGTAGTTCGAGAAAGATGGAAAAACAGCATCAGCGACTTTTATCAGCGACTCGCGTGTGTGCGTCATCCTCGAGCTGTCAATTGCTCACCCTTTGCCCCGAAGGTGATGATCTGGATTCTCTATTTTGTCTCAACCTAATTAGGAAAGGCTAATTAGGAAAGGCTAATTAGGAAAGGCTAATTACGAAAGGGTCTACTGTCTACCTCTTTTGAACGTTTCAATGTCGACGAATCATCATCATACGAGTCGCGTGAATTCTAGTCTAAAAATGTCATTCGAACGATCCGGAAGGCTACACTTTCTTCAATCTCTCGCTATATCTAAGCAATAATATCGCACGCGTAGAATATTTCAATGAATAGCGAGTGGCTTCTTTCTATCTTCGATTCGTAACTTGACTTTCCTGCTCTCCTTCGAGTCTGGTTTGAAAGGATGCCGCGCTGCTCGATTGTTTTACATATAGGTTTCCGGTGGGTAAAAATTATACGATAAACCTCGAGCGAATTGTGTCTATTTATACATCTATATATACATCCTGTAGGAAAGATAAATTTTCGATGGCTACGGAATGCGGTCATTTGGCGGATATGGAAATGGAAGTTTTGCTTCATTGCTAATTGCGCAGGCAGCTGTCGTCGAAGCGTTGCTTACTCTCACTTTTGCGAAACACTCGTCCATGTACAAATGCACATCGACGATACGCGCCTCCTTTAAAATAGTTTTTACCTCTTTACCCAGGGCACTCGCGAAGCTTTTCATTTTTCCGTTTGAACGAAAGAAAACTCGTCGAACCAGTTCGAGGACCTTTGCTATTTTGCAATAGCACTTGACGATCTTCGCACGGACACGCGTGAACATTTGAACGCGTGACACACGGAAACATTTACCGATCAATTGCGGAGAAAGTATTCGAGAGAAAGAAACGGTGGAAGTAGCTCCGGTGGAATTTCGAATTTCATTCGAGTTTATTCGAGTTTATTCGAGTTTATTCGAGTTTATTCGAGTTTATTCGAGTCTATCGCAGATCAAGATCGTTCGCAATCGAGATGATATCAGAGTAGAAATTCTGATGACAACGATTCCGAACATATATGCGCAGTATATGCGCAGAAGACATCTGCGACAGTCAACAGAATTAATTAGCAATAAAATGATGTAATTAATGCGGAATTTCAACCCGCGTGTTTCAACTAATCCAATTCACTCGAAGTCGTATAATTGAATGCGCTCGTCGACGGAGCTCATCAAAAACGAACGTTAAAGCCCACAGCGCGCATGAATTCTTGACGAACAAGCGCGTCTCTCTACGTTTTTCTACTACGAGATCGCACGTGTATGTATATGTTAATACCTCCTATATATATATATGTATATGTATAGGAGGGCACTCGATGCAGAAGTAAAGAGCAGCTACGAGATAGTCGATTATTAAATTGCATCGGCGAAATCATCGAACGAAAGCCAAACGTTCGAGACTATGCAATACACGACGAAAATCGACCTACTGCCGCTTCTGCCTCTGGTAAACGGCGACGAGATCCTTCTCAGGAGGACGGTATACTTTTCCGTATGTGTGTGTGTGTGTGTGTGTGTGTGTGTGTGTGTGTGTGTGTCTACCATATACACTATCTATATTCACGTGTATACTGATAGGTCGATAATAATGTAATAAAGTTATTGCTCTACAATGTACGTGTATATATAGTCCTAAAAGCTGTATCTGCAGCGAATTAAAATAATATATTCTGCTCGGTTGAAAGACAACTACGAGGCGTAATTGCGCGTAAATGAAGTAAGCAGTCGTCGAAATGTAATAAAAAAAACGTGAACGATCGAAGGTAAAAACATGAAATTTAACATCCTCGGAATCGATTTGACCTTAGCTCCGCAGTCGCGGACTTCCCATCGTCGTGTATAAAGCTCGGCGTAAAAGCCCGACTATCAAATGGAATTATGATTGTCTTGATGTGTTTAATATGAATAAAACCTCGGTACTCTCTCACTCCGAGTTGTCAAAGGGTTTGAATCGATTTTTCATTCGTAAATAAAAAAAAATTCTACCCACTGACTTTCTGATCTGGAGAATCGTCGATGCCTAGACCAGTAATCGATATGTCAAAAGAGTTAAAAGAGTAAGACTCGTGTAATAATGAAGTGCAGGTGAAAACTTGTCGCTCATAGAGGATAGTTACGGTTTCGTACGTCCGAGTCGGACGACGCGAAAAGCAATCGATTCAATGCTTGTTTCTAGCAAATAGAAAGCAACTTACGTACCGGGCCTTCTCTGCCCGAGTCTACCTGCATAACTATAACTTACATTTGATATACCTACATTTTAACACTCCTTAACAAATCGAAGCTATTCTTAGAAGTTGATGGACTCGATAGGTCGAATAGCTCGCCTATACGTCGTTAACTGAGATGTTGTATGAAAGAAATGCTAAAAATAACTTATCAAGTTTATTTTTAAGTTAAATCATAATTTAAAAAATTATTTTCAATGAAATGAAACTTTTCGTTTGGTATCCTTCGCTCGCCATCGCTCGCCATCGCAGAGTTAAAGTATCCTGCGCAAACGTGCGAGAAACTTTGATTAGCATGAGACAGATGATGTTGCCGCGAAGCATCGCTGATTTGAATTTGAGTAGAATTTGAACGAGCGCAAATATTCGAAACGAGTTTCGGGCGGGCTTCACCGATTCTTATATTTATCGTGAAAAGCGCTCGAAAATTCCGTACACTCGGATGTTGAATAATATTTCATTTCTGATGGATTTGAACATTGCCATTTAATTGCCATAATTTATTCGCATACTCATTGTACATTCGCATACTCGACAGATCCCATCCGGCGAGAAAGTGGCTTCGGAACGAGCCAACTGCAGTAAAGCAGCACCTTGGATGAACGTAAATCGAGGCCGTATGTACAAAAACGAGCGAAAGCTCCTATACCCGGTAAACGTTGGACGTAACGTTGCCCGTGAATCCGCACCTACGAGATACGTACTAGCCAGTGATATCGAGCTGTATCCAAGTCCCGATCTACCGGCCAAGTTCCTCGAAATGATTCGACGCAACGATCAGCCTGTTCTGCTCAAGCCCAATCCCAAAGTCTTCGTTCTGTCGATATTCGAAGTCGATGAGAAAAGTCAGCCACCTACGAACAAGACGGGGCTGGTCAGTATTTCTCTTGCAGTATTTCTCTTGCAGTATTTCTCTTGCAGTATTTCTCTTGCAGTATTTCTATTTCTTTTTATTGATTTACAATCTGTTGGAATAATTTCAAAGACATTTTATGCGAATTTACGCGAATACAACGCGTTTTTAACTTCCAGTCTAATTTGCAAACTAACAATATTTAAGTAGTCATAAATCGAAATTTCGCATTTTAACTAGTCAATTTTAATGAACCCCGTAAATGACCTTAAGTAATTCCATTGTACGAAGCTATTATTATTAAGCAACCAAGGCTATATTATTCCTTATTATTCTGTATTATTCAACATTATTATAGAGCCTTGGTTGCTTAACTTGCCATTAGAGTAATTATCAAAAATTCCTGTAGCTTCTCTGTCGAAATTCGATGAAAGTCGAATTACGATTATTGTTACAGTCTGCATTTCGTCAGATTTAGTCACTAAACTTTAGCGTAAGATAGAATGTCGCAAATGTATATCCTGTCGAGTAATTGAAAATTTGTTTCTTCTTTCTGAAATTTCGTAGCTGCAAATGCTGAAAGCTGGAACTGCTATACCTTTCCACAAGAAGCTGTGCGCCGGTTGCCACAATGTGCCGCGCAGTAAGGAATGGCAAGAGGCTCCGGAAACCAGTGGGTTACATGTATTCCACACTGGCAAACGTACAGGCAGTTTCATACACTGGGAGCCAATTTACATCGGCACCAATGACGATCCACTGTACGACGAACGGCTTAGCTGGGAAGGAAAAAGTGATAAGATGACGCAGGTAGGATAAAGCACGAAACACCTGATACATCCTCGCAATATCATATTAGTACTGCAGTTTCTGTCTTACCAGTCTTCTTACCAAGTCGCGTTCCCTGTACCTTCGTTCGGACATTATTTGAATAATCTTTCAAATTTTCTATTCATTCTAGTTTTATTATACTAATTGAATAATCGACTGTGGAAGTGGCTTTTGCCGAGGAAAAAGATTATACATATATGCATAACTATATAACTAACTAAACTAACTATATACTTTATTATTATATAATCGAGTTAATAAAACTCGCATCAGAGCAAGATCTTGCAGATGAACTTATGAAATTCGTCAAATCACTCGAGGAAATTCCGAGTAAATGATCCTTTATGCGCAGTAGATTCTAACGTGATGCAACTTGGCTAATATACATAATAAATATTATCGCGATGAACAAATCTTTCCTAATGAATAGGAATATTTGATTTTCGTTTAAAAATCAATCTTGCTCGATTTGACTTTATTTCTATGATCTGAAGTTATGTCATTTTCCAGGGCTACGCGTTATGCGTACTCGACTACGATTTCCTGATCGTAGACAACGCATTCCTTGTGCATCGACCTGGAATCAAGATTTTCAAAAAGGACAACTACCGAGACACGCTCACAGCCAAGACGAACGTTCTCATAAAAAAAATCATTGTTCCTGAGCTGAAAGTGCTTTACGGTACGAGGAAAGGTTGTGCCGTCTAGTGCTACGCAGCCGCGCCGGGCCGTCCGCCGCGGGGCCTTAAAGTGCCAAAAACTCTATCATCTCGTCGCTGTGTCTTCCTCTAACGAGCAGCAGATTGAAGAAAAAAAAAACAAAAAAATTTTATTATTTATAATAGAATAAAGCGGTACAAGGTGCTTAAACTAAAATTGCTCGAGCGAGAGAACGCGACGAGTTCAGTGACTTATGTACATTAAATACATAGAGACGACAGACAGGCCAATGGACGCCTATGCAAAGAGAACATATTTTTCTATTCGATTCTCGTTTCGATCACGGGAATTGCTGCGCTGGCGCTTTGCATAGACAAAACAGCATGTATCTTCGCGGCTGCGTGTGCGTACGCACATGCGCAGTAGCGCATGCGCAGTAGCACATGCGCAGTGCAAAGTGCAAAGTGCAATGTTAATGCGCCATGGGCGAGTCAGAGAAATTTTTTCACGAGAGACAGTCTCTCTCACTTGACACTTTCAGCGTTATACATATAAATAGAGACCGTGACGCATACACTTATAAAGTTGTCGCATTATACGTAGCAATGTAGTAAACTTATTATAGTTAAATAGCCGTAACTACTCTATCGTGGTTTTCTGATGGGCTCATTCGATCACGCGCTGATCGTTTCAATCTTTATGTAAATTTCCCGCAAAACTTCTCGATGAAATATCATACAATAGAAAAGTAAGACGATTTTATGCCGGCTCATTCATCCTGTTAGTTAGTCGTCCTAGTTAGTCGTCCTAGTTAGTCGTCCTAGTTAGTCGTCCTAGTTAGTCGTTACAATGATCAACCAATTGCCAGTGTTACATAAAAATACAAAATTCCGCGCGAAAAACAATTCAAGTGCTAATGCATACATTGAGCTCCCGCGAAGCGAACAAAGAGAAAATGAGTGATAAAGAAGATTTTTAAAATCGCGCGCGTTCAGAATGCGCCTCAGGTTGTAATTAATGGAAGAAAAAAGTGCGCGTCCGTGACGCAGGAATAGTCATAGCGTTATATAATATAAACCTATATAAATATTTTTTTATACCAGCGTCTTGTAAGGAAATTCAAGGTGGCGATGCGGTTATTTCAAAGAAGAAAAAAAAACATTAAATCTTACGTTCGAAAGAGAGTTTCGAGGAATCAAGTACTTTATCATTGTTTAACGAAGGGAAAGAAACGCTTTTTTTAATCTAAGACCATTTTTTAGCAATAATTTCCACCTTTTCTATTTATTTACCTCTTTACCTATTTACCTATTTAACTATGTACCATCACAACATTAAATTTCTCTTTCTTATCAGGAAATTAGGTTTTTTGAATTCGTTGAATAAACAGTCGTTCGCACGAGACCAAAAGCTAGAAAACGTATTCCTATATCATTGGACGAAATTCCAAAATATCAAATTATTAGTCATAAAATTATAACGATTTCGTAAGACGATTTAACACGATTGCATTGCGAGTTCCTAGTGCATTTCCTTGTTTGTTAATTTCTCAATGGGCTGTGCAATTTTTTCGCGCGAGCTACATAACACACAAGAGATTTAAGAGACAATTGTGAGTGATCGCAGAAGAAAAAAGAGATAATAGATAAGAGGAGCGACGCGTCTCAAATGTAAATACTCCGTGCCTTACAAGAGAAAAAATCTCAGCTTCCGAGACATTTCCTACGTCGCATAAACGAAAGGAATCAAGGATACATTTACTTTCCAAGTACTTTCAAAGTACGTGCATCAATGATTTATTATACGCGTATAAATCAGACTTTTTTCTTATAACTGATGTTTTTCGAAATATTCTGAGAAAAGGATCATTTGAATTTATAATCATTGCGAATGTTCTTCTTTTCTTTTTAATGAATAAACATGTATTTCGCGATTCAGAACTGTGAGCATGCACTTTGAAGAATAATTTTGGAAAACCATGCCTATGTGTACATTCCTATTTTGTCAAATTGCGCTTTATACAGCAATATTAAAAACAAGACTTAAACTTCAGATAATATCAACTCAAGATAAATATCATACCATTATCGATTACGTTTAGATTCTTTTAATATGACTAGTTTATTCTTTTTATAGATACTCATTAGCACTTACTCTTTGCTTAACCTTTGTTATTGGAAAATTCAATGAAATCAACGAAATTTAAAATGTTAGTAAAAAGAAAAGGAGTTGTATAATATTGTTTTTAAACTGTAACCTCATTATGTAGATGGCATTCTTTTTGACACGTTTATCGAAAAACCAAAACGACAATGTGCGTTAATATGAACAAATTTAAAATTAACAAAGCGAAAATTCCACTTAAAAAGAATATATTTTTCTGTAGTAGAGTAGGAACGTCTCGTAATAAGCAAATGCAGAAATAGCATTTATAATCTTAGGACTTAAAACAAATTTCCTTCTAGAGCATTACTAGATTTGTAAGGAATGCGAAATGTAAATATACATACGATTAGCAATTAATTAATTAATAAAGCTCATTGCCGAAATAAAGCGAACACATACTTGAACTTGTATTTTTAAACTACTCGACATGTATTGAAAAAAATGCCTTCTTATCGGTTGCTTTTAAAAAGTCAACAAACTGTAGTTACTGTATTATTAAAAACTATTTTGTTCGATGAATTGAATGTTGAGAATTATTCTTTTAACAAAATACTGATAATTAGACAATCTTTTAATACGCGTAATACTTTCCTCGTTGACAACTGCGTAATCATAATATTTCAATTTAAAAGCGAAAATTCATTTACGCTTTCAATCCTCCGTTATATCTATAACGGTACATTTAAAGTATTATATTCTGCATAATTTGCCATTTACAGTACCTCAAACAAAGATTTCTCTGAAAATCAGGTTAAATAATCTTTGAAAATGTTTGAAAAACATGTTTAGGTGATAATAATGAATAGTCTTAAATTGTTCTCGTCTTTCAATTAATAACTATAACTGTGTTTTCGAGAAATCTTTTTGCCAAAGTAGTCAACCATTCATTTTTATGATTTTAAGCTGTGTAACAGAATACGAACTTGAAAAGAAAACAATCAGGATGAATTATTTTGCCAAACTGCATATTATTTTGTATGCTTTATTGCATAAAGCCTCGTTTCATCATTTATTTATGTATGCATATTAGCCGACTCAATGAATCAAAGATTAAATTAGCAATTTCTAATATTATTGAGATTATTTGAATGAACGAGCGATAGAAAGTCAAGTAAAAACTACGTATGATAATAAAATAATTGTGTCGTTAGAAATGCCAAACAAATAAATGAATGAATAAGTGAATTTAATGAATCTATCACAGAATCCTGACTGTTTTCTACGGCTACTGTAATATATACGTATTTAAGCTCCGTAAATGTCTATCGACTGACCAGTACATGAAATACATGAAAGAAATGAATGGAATAAAAGGCATAGGGTTGGAAATCACTGCGCGTTGTGGTAGACTTAATTTTTTATTGCATACGTGCTCTTATCGATGTGCCACACTTGAACTCCGAGAGTCTCGTCGACGCGGCAGAAATCAGAATACATAAAGTGTATGGGTAATTCGAAAAAGAAAACAACGCTAAGCCACGTATCACGTCTTTTTAATGGAATATTATCATTCTTTGAAAATCTCATACGAACACGATTCATGCGACATATTATTATGATTTAACATTAAAAAATGACTTTCGCTTATTGTGCTCTATTGTATTAACATTAGCATTGTGTTGCAGTACTGCAGTACATAACGTTATATTGATCAATTTTATTGTATTATTATATGTATTATGTACTGAGAAGAATATTTTATTTTTAATTGAAAAATAGATAAAGCTTATTTTGTATAAGAAGAGTATAAATAAAATCGATTGTTGGAAGTGTGATGATAAATATATGATAAATGTATGCGAAACTTCGATTAATGCTTTGTTTTAGTATAGGGTATGAAGCATCAAGCATGCTGCAAGGTGAAGAAAGTGCGAATGCAATAGTACTGCGATCGTGGAAATTTGTAAAAAAAATCCGATCAGTAGTCGATAATCTACGCCTGTCGAGAGGCAAGTTAATCTAAACAACTATTAAAAAAGAATATAGAAATTATCAAAAAAAGAGTTGAGAGTTCTAAGTGTTAATTTAATGACATACGCATTATACACCTGTTACCTTATATTGGAATATATCCTTTACAATGATTATCACATTAGCCTTTACTACTGCTCTTCATTCTATGATTACAGTATAATACTATTATTCGCGAAAACATTTTATTATAATTATAATCTACGATAGAAATGTATATGGAATTTCGTTTGTAAAAACTGAACTGAAGACGATAATAAAATTCGCGTGTACTTTCTCGACATGGCTTGAATATGCCAATCGTCGCATTTGTGAGCGCATCTCGTGACTTAAAGGCATTTTCGCTATTCACAAGACGATCGCGAATGTATTCGCGATTCACTTGTGTGTGTTTGTAGAGTACTACGTATACTAATCGTCGTAGTGGAAACGATTCAATTTTTTTGTCCTTCTATAAAAATTTGTGATAGAGAAAACACGCGACGATCGTATTACATTAAATTATCAAATTATCAAATTATCAAATTATCAATTTATCAATTTATCAATTTATCAATTTATCAATTTATCAATTTATCAATTTTCTGGGCTGGTCAAGTTGAATTAGTAATCCAACCGTCATTCCAACAATTATAGATCAGATATGATGATTGATAAATTTTTATTGCCTTTGATAAGCACATTCGGTATATCGGCGTATATTGCGTCACGGTTACAATTGCTGCAGGTCAATTCGGTCGGTAGGTCGAAGCGAATTTCGGACTACGACGTATAACAAGTTTTATATACCTATTATTATTTAGCCCTTGTCCTATTCCGATTTTGTAGCTGCGGGACCGTTGCCGTGCGACGTAAATTACCAACCTTCTACGAATAGCTTTGAAACTCATTCAGTCGAATGTTATCAATGAATTATGAATTACCATTGACAAATGCATTTGTAAAAATAGGAAGTGTGTCATTCGAGCGTAGCTTTGAATGGGAAAATGGGGGTCATCGTAATCGATATCGATACCAGTGCAATTTACTATTTATTAGTAATAAGCGAGTATAACGTATCTTTGTAATATATCTTTGTAAGAGGAAAATTCTTTTCGCGTGGAAAATGTTTTTTTTCTTGCTCTAGCTCTCTCTCTCTCTCTCTCTCTCTCTTCTATCCAAAAGGGGTTTGTTTGTTTATTATTTTCTTATTGTTCTCCGTTTTCTTAACAGAAAGTTAAAGAGTAGCGTTGTTCGTGAAAATGATCGAATCAGTTGTAATTTGACGAAGACGATGATCATGAGACGAGGCTTGAGAAACATTGCAAGAAATGAGAGTTTTTTGGTGATGGTAATGGATGCGATCAGGGATCAGACAGGTTGTGCTGTGCTGTGCTGTGCTGTGCTGTGCTGTGCTGTGCTGTGCTGCGCTGTGCTGTACTGATCGATCATCGAATCGAGTCAAACGAAGAGCATTCTTCCCTCAATGTCCACATCGACATTCTTGATTTTCCCAACGTAATTGCATAAATTGTCGATGTCGTAGGTATGGCCAGAAACGTGATTCCGATGTTTTTCATTGATGATTTTGAAAGCATCCGTCACCAAATACGAATCCACGACGATACGGTACCATTTATTCAGCTCTATATCTTGGAATCTCTCGCTGGACTCCAGGCATCTTCCATGGGGTGAACGAATGAAAAATCCAAACTATTAATTGAACATTCTCTTATTAGGATACGGGATACGGGAATAATCGCGATACCAACCGAGCTTTGGCGCTGACAACTTTCGACAATGGATTACTCAAATTGTACACGACTCTTAGACCTGACCATTGCAGCAACATTGGGTTGGCGAAATTCGAGTTGGCCAAATTGACGACCACGTTGTTTTCGAGAATCTTGATAGAAAAATTATTCATTAAAATATCGTGTTTTTCCGCGAAATTCTTTACATGCTTTACACGCTTATTTTTTATTCAATTATTATTCAATTATTATTCAATTATTATTCAATTATTATTACATTTTGAGCAATTCTACACGATTGAAAGGAATATAATGATAACTAGTCTGAATACCTGAAGTAAATCTTTTCCTCGAAGCTCTATTAAATCCCAAGTGTTGTTGTAAGGGAGAGTCATGTACAAGTCTTCGTATAAAATGTCACCCTCGGGAATACTGTTTTGAATGCTGATAGCAGACATCATAGCTATGGTTGCGTTGCCGGAATACTGTTGGTTCACGACTGCTTTGAAAAATGCAACAACTCAAATCACCGAAGAATAAATGACGACGAATGAATGAATAGGGAAAATGACCTTATCAACGTAGGCGTCGGTTATTAGATTTGCCATATTGCATTCGCCCGAGAAACAAGTGGCGTTTAAAAAAAGCCTAGATCGGCCAATAAATCTTTTAGCTATTTTCTCAACCTTGACTGACCACGCTTGCAAATCCTTGACGATTGATTGTTCTGGCGAAAAGAGAGAAGAGATCTCTATATAGTATCTATATAGTATTGTGATGTACGTGTGTGTGTGTGTGATCACGATGTATATCAAATAATGTACTGTAATGTAGAGTACGATGTGTATAGCGTGTACAGTGTGCAGTATACAGTATACAGTGATGAAGTACCCTGCTGTATTTCGTCGCTCAGATAAATTGGGTTACCTCTCCAATAGGCTACATCGTTATTTTGGTCAAAAATGATTCTTATGTCACCTATATATCTGATGGCACGGAAGAAAACGGAATGAGCCAGCACAGTCTTGGATATCCGAAATAAACAAATGTTGAACGTGAAAAATAACTGACTTGGTAAATGCACTCGCATGCACAATGAGCACTTTTCTCTTAGTTTCTCTCTGATGGATGACGATCGGATACCTGTCGTAGACAATGTCGTCCGAGGGGGCTTTACCTACGTTTTTCACAATAATCAAGTGTTAGATTTTCATCGAGATTCTTTTCAAGCCTCTTGTGTCAAGCCTCACCAACAAGCTGCACCAGTGCAAGCTCTCACCATTGTAAAGTAAAATGTGCGAGTGCCCTCCGACGATGACATCGACCTCGGGACAATTCTTGGCTATTATCTTATCGTGCTCGATACCGCAGTGACTTAACACTACGATAATCTCGACACCTTTACTTTTCAATTTTTGCGCTTCCAAATTTATCGTTTCGACTTCGTTCAAAAATTTCATATTCTCCGTGTGCGTCGATATTTTCTACAATTCATATGGTTTTATTTTATTCTCGCGTAAACACTACTTTGCGAGAGACATTCTCGTTCAAAACATATGTCTACTTAAATCTTACATCGGTATCCGAAAAAATAACACCGATAATGCCGATTTTTTTCTCCCCTTTTTCAATAACAGTGCTGTTGCTGTAAAGATTCTGAAACAACAAGATGTTTCTCTCTCTCTCTCTCTCTCTCTCTCTCTCTCTCTCTCTCTCTCTCTCTACACACACACACACACACACACACACACACACACACATTATAAATAGGACTATATATGTATAAGATATTCACCTGCAGTGACGGCTCTTTGCTCCGATTGAAGTTAGTTACGACAACGGGAGCTTTCAGTTCCTTAATATACGATGCTAAACCTGATATCCCATCGTCAAAGTCGTGATTTCCAATGGTCTAAAGAAATAATATCGGGTCAAGAAATTTAAGCAAATTGTTTTTCAAACGTGCAAGTAGACTTGTACTCTTTCCAGGCAAATTCTATGCGTACAATTGCATCGTGAGGAAGTTTATTCATAAAATACGCGCTTATATTTCCACGATAAACGTCGTAGTATAAAGTCCCTTGAAAGCAGTCTCCAGCGTTCAAAAATATTGCATTTCGACGAATTCTTTTTAGACGTTTAACTACTCTTGCGACTCTAGCAATACCACCGATGCATTTTTCTTTCTCGTAGCACAATCCGCCAGAAGGAGCAACAGGGACGTATCTGAATTATGAATAATTGTCATTTTTTTGTAAAACTAATAATATTTTTCTCGGTTTTGTCACTAATTCTCACCTCGAATGGAAATCACTGAAATGAATAATTGATAGTTCGAACGAGTCATTCGCTTCTCTCAACGGCGATGAATTCGAGACCGACAAGACGCGAATCAAACACGCCAGTCTTATCAATATTGATCCGCTCCGAAAGTTCATGTTTACGCAACGAATGTTGATCTTCGCGCACTCAAACGAGACTTCTCGCAAGAATGAGTGAATTTTCATGTACGAATAAAAGCTACGGAATAAATAATTAATAAAATAATTATTAAAATGGAAAATACATTTTTGAATAGTCAACTATTATTTTGACAGAAAATGTTCACTCAATAATTATACCACCTCTTTGGGTGAGCTTTGTCTGTCGATATATGAAAGAACGTTGCCGATGCTGACGATTCGCCGCTCAAGCGGTTACTGACATCACTAGCTCCATTCGCCCGAAGATACTGATAAGAGATACGCGTGAGCGATCTACCCACAAGTGCCACTCTGACTTAAGGCTTCGTATACTCAAAATACGTGGAAATATTTCAAATATACATGATGTGAAATATAAATGATATGAATACAGCTGAAATTTCGCCTAAATCTACGTTTCCACGCAAACAATTTACGTTCACAGCTCATTCTGGCAAAATCGTCATTTTCGTTCTGAGAGTATTTAACTTTGCATTAACGACATATTACGACGACGCACATATAGTACCATTTATATTACTTTATTAACATTCACAGCGAATTATCAAGCCCGATTATGTTTCTATAGAGAAATAATACATTTTTCTCTCAACAACGAATGTTTCATAAAGAACAAATTTATCAACGAAAATCGAGGAAAAAAAAACCTTACTGTCATATTTTAAAAAATCAGAATAATAATAACAATAGGCGAAAAAATTCCTATTCTGTCTTTCTCGATGTCGTTTTATTTTTTATTAAAATATACAGTATGCAGGTTAAACAGTTGATCACAATTTTCATTTTGTGGCCGCCTCCGCAAACCCATTTATATTATTTTACTTAACTGCTTTTCCGAACACTTCTTTCTCACTTCTTTTTTTTTCTCATAGCTATCTCTCTACTTACAAATACCATTATATTTTATATATGCCCAATACGCGCATTTAAACAAAGCTTTCATTAAAAAAATACTCTTATTACGACCCCTGCTCTAAATATTATGTATTCCCCATGACGATCGCCACTTCACGTACATTAATTCTTACTTCACAAAATTTTTACACGAATAAACTATATACGAAGCATTGTTGCTCCTCGTAATAAAGAACTTCCAACATCTCATTTTCTTCCATTAAGATTAAGACTTATGAAATTTTTATTTATTCTTATTTTAACTCGCTATTATATAATATTTATATATAATATATCTTTTTCTGTATTCCTTTGTTTTCATAATGCACGAAAATCCTCTCTTAGGTACGCATCGGATATATAAATATTTGTTTTTTTTATAAGGAAATATTATATGTATCACATGCCTTCGCGAGAGTTCACATGAGCTAAGATACAATCGTTTCAT
The DNA here is from genome assembly GCA_018906985.1 of Apocrypta bakeri. Classification (NCBI taxonomy): domain Eukaryota; kingdom Metazoa; phylum Arthropoda; class Insecta; order Hymenoptera; family Pteromalidae; genus Apocrypta; species Apocrypta bakeri. The sequence goes on along the minus strand of JACCIA010000005.1, from coordinate 78,517 downwards.
ATCGACACATAAATGCTCAATTTATTAATGAATTAGGTTTTGGCCTCGATGGCAATCGCTTTTTTCACCTGAATAGTACCGATGTACCTTATCACACGGATAGAGAAGTTGTATTTTTAAACTTCGCTGTCAGCTTTACTGGAAAATATTACAATAACTAAAATTAGAACTAGAACTTAAAGAAAAGAAGATATCTTGTGTTTCGTTTTTTTTTTTTTTTTTTTTTTTTTTTTTTTTTTTTTTTGACAATCGCCACTCACCTGTCCATAAGTAAATGTATATATTTAATATATACTTAAAATTTTAAGTAAGCTCAACGAAGCTCTTCTCAGAACATCGTAGATTTTCGCTCGGAATATTGGTTGAATATTAAGATACTTTTAAGGGAACAGTCTTTTCAAACCTTAGAAAGTCATTTTTATTTATTTTTTTCAAAGATAGATTATTCGCACAGTCGATTTTTAATTGTAAAATGTCTGATGTATAAGCTAAAAATTCCAAGATTCTTTATCAGTTTGAAAAGAACAACATTTCGCTTAAAAGTACACCCTAATTATTTAACTATACTGGAAAAATTCATGTATGATTAACTTTATACTCATAAAGTCACTTTACTGACAAGTAAACATGTGCAGATTGTTAACATTGAATAATATAAAAAAGCTTCTCTAACTATAATAGTATGAAATTACTTATGCAATTAAATTAATTAATTAATGGTATGAAATTATATCGTGATTTGTAATACGTAATAATAATAAAATAAATTCAGAATTATTTCGTAAGATGTGTAAATTATTGGGATCTTTCACACTAGATCTAGGTTCTTGCAAAAAAATTATTTATAAACTTTAAAAATAAATGGAAGTAAATGATCATTATAAGCTTTTAAAAAAGATTCTTTCAAAATAACCGTGTAAAGTATTAGATAAAATTGAAATAAACTAAACATTTGAATGGTAATAGTTCTAGTGAGAAAGAAAATTGAAGATATTTTACGAATAATTTGAATTTACAAATTAGTAATAATTTCCTAGCTTTGGATGATGTAAAAAAATATAAATTTGTCACTAATGTCAAAAGAACGTCGCTAATTTCACATTATACTCTTAGTTCTCTGAATAATGAATGAATTTTTCTTTTCCGATGCGCACTAAATAAAATGAGATAAGTAAGGAACGCTATCAGAGCGATCAATCCGGTGTATCTCCGCACGAAATCAAATAATGAACTGAAAGGATAGCTTATAAAATTCAATTGAACATCAATCTCCATATTCCGAGACACCTAAACGATAGGAAAGTAACAAACGCTCGTCAATTCAAAGTCTCATCAAAGTCAAATAAATACTTTTCTCACGTCCTAAAAACAAACGTTTTGACTCTCAATGAAATTTTTGTCCAAAAAGTAGTCGATAATATTTATGTCAATTAAAATTTAATATGCCGCCTTATCAACACGTTATATTATAATGTGACTATAAACTCCATAAATCCGTAATTAAGTTAATTTATCTACAAAAGTAAATGTTTTCGACGGTTGTGTAGGGACCATGATATAACACCGTTCACTTATTGAATCGCTTGATACGAGATCTCGTTGAAAGTGATCTTGCACTTGGATTGTACGGCGTCTTAGCACGTTTCGATATTAGCACCGTTGATGTTGTACCCGTCGTCGTAGAACTGCCACCTGAACTTCCGCACGATGCGGTATTGCCTCCAACGGGAGACACGCAGCTCTGTTTCGTCCTGTTAGGCGTAGCTATGCAATTCTTGACTTTCGCTATGGATATAGCAAAAAAAATTCATGAATTGAATAATATTTTGGAATAATCGTTTTAACATGAATAGTAGTACTAACCGGAAGTTTGAGGAGTACTTGCAGTAGCTGGAGTTCCCGTGGCACCCGTTGTAGTTGCCGGAGTTCCTGTCTGTTTCAATTTAGCCGTGTGCTCAATGATTCTACTGCTTTTTACAGTACCTTGAGGTATCACCGCATGTCCGACTAAATCAACATTTCTAGACCTGAGAGCTTTAGTCGGAGTAGCAGCTACTGTATCCGATCTGAGCCATCGTTTCGGTGCTAAAGAAGATGACGAAGTTGGAGTTGACGCAGACACAGATTCGGCAATTGAGTTGATGATTCCAACGACTGACTGACGCCGATTAGACGAGCAACTGGCTCCGGTGCGACTGGCACGTCCCTGTTGCTCCCAGAAATTTTCTCGCAATTGAATACGATTCGTTGATCGGTTGATCGACGGCCTACGAATCGTTTTTACGGGTGTTACCTTCTTCTCCAAATTCCTACGCTTAAATGAATTTGGGGAAGATAGCCGCCTCTCTTGTATGCTTCCCGTACTCGAATTCAGTACACTATCTGAAAATTTTCATTTATTTTGAAATTTTCTTCATTATCTGAAATATTATTCTGTAATCTCTATTTCTTATGAAAATAGGTGATAAAAATGATGATTTTATATAATTGAAATTAAATGTAAAATATACACAGTACTTTCATTGTTTTAACATTAGATTTTATTATTCTTGCAAACTTACTGGTTCTCGAAATTGCCGTTTCGCTGACAGGCCATCTGAGCCTGCTGTGCTGCTGCTCAATCTTCTGGTTCGCTGGATCATTTTCATCTTGCAACTTTCTAAGATCTTCTGATCTTGTTCTCCGTTTCAAGCACGGTTCGCCATTATCACTGTTACCACTGTTATCTTTGGCCTCGTATTTGCACTCAGGAGTATTTTTCGTACCGACACCTACTCTCGGTTCCTCCCTTCCACTGTCGCCCATCAATAGCACCTTCGAGCTTCTTTTTAATCTGTTACTGCCGGTACTCGAGGACGACGCAAGATAAGTTGCCGGTGCAGCACATGACTTAGGTGTCAGAGACCTTCTTTGCCTCTGCTGCTGTCTCTGATTGCTAGGTGATGCACCAGTGCTGTGACGCCTCCTACTATTTTGTGTTTGACGAATAGCAATGCCACCGATCGAAGCCATTCGTCTCGTTGTCAAAGCGGGACCAGTTGGAGTACTGATACTGGTTGTACTTTTGGTACTGTTACCACTGGGCTCAAGGACAGTTCGCCTGAGTCGAGGTCCCGATGGGGGATCGCTAAATTTTATTGGTTGCAAGTCCGTCTTTTCTACCTCATCAGTAAATTTCTCAGCTTCAGGCACTTTTTGCAACCAACTCTCTCTTTCGAGCAAGAATTCCGTCTCGTCCATTTCCAAAGTCGCATCGATGTCCTGTCCAACCGCGGACTCTAACGTTGCTGGCACTTCCTCTGTGCCCGAACTGCTTTCTACGACCGTGACGTTTGCTTCCGAAACCAAGCTTGTTACTGATTCTTGAATGTCAACGGCGACGCTAGTGGAATTATTGTGCTCGTCAGAAAAGTTGCTGGAAGATATCTCAGCTACTTGAATGCTTTCTTCTAATTGCGGTGGTTCTACGGCGTTTTCAATTGGAATATCGTTAGTAGTGCTGGACTCTTCTTTTGACAAAAAAGCCGCGTATTTACTGCACCCACTACTAGTGCTTTCGAGATTCGTGAGATTCGTGCTCGGAGTACCATTTCCATAGAAACTATTTGAAGAATCCGGATGCTTCTGAAATTCAGAGTAACTTGGCAACTTTGTGGCGGTCAAGGGGGACCTTGGGAACGGATTGTACAATTCCGGTTCTGGCTTGGCAAAAGGAGACCTAAACTGCGGTGATTGATACGGACTGTGAGTGACCTCGGGCTCTGCTACAGGAACTGGTGGACGGACAACATCGCGTTTCTGACTCAGAAGAATCTGAAAATAAAAGAGGATAAATAATGATTAAACAATGCTAGAGTTTATGTGCATTCCTATCATAATTTTCAATATTCTATTACCTCACTATGTGTACGTCCAGGTGGATCAAGCATTAGTGTCACTACACTAGTATTATCTGCTCTTAATCTTGTTGAGGACCACCTGTCAAGAGCTCTATCAACTAAACTTTTCGATGGATTAATCCACATTTGTGCATCATTTTGCTGTAAGTTAAATAATCTTATAAATCCACAATTTACATCCAAATTATTAATTTCTTACATAACTCAAGTACGACTAATGTGCGAAAAGTCAGAAGAAAAACTCATAGTCAACGTACCCCACTTCCAGTTTGTTGCGAAGCAATCAAATGTTTTTCATTGTGTTTTTCAGCAGCTTGAACAATCGCGACTGCTGCTTGTGGACTAAGCATGTTCCATAAACCATCGGTTCCAAAAATAAGACACCTATGTGATTTAACATCAATCTTTACGACTCTAACATCTGGTTCTGGTGAAACAACAAATGTATCCAACTCGGAATTATAACTCCATAGGTCACCTAATTCAATAAAAACCAAATGTCACATTATATCCAATACAAGACATGGATAAAATTCATGTAAGACATATACAATGATTAAAAACTATATTAATTACCTAAAGATCTAGCAACAGCCAAAAAAGGAATTTCGTCTATGTGCGTTGATCTACGAACAGGACCCTTATGGCCTAATCTTGGCCTATTCCATACGACTCTAGGAACTCCAGATTTACTAACAACTTTTCCACCTGATTCTTGAATTCTCGTCATTTCTGTGCAACATTCAGGCTTATGATCTCTAGTCAGGGCCTTTGACTTCCAAAGTGGATCTCCTTTTTCTTGGTATCCCAAAATTATACCGGAATCTCCAACATGACCAATATATATCTTTCCCTTACGAATAAAGGCAATACTAGCTGTTGTGCCAGCAGTAGATGGTAATCCAGAAGCTGTTCTCGGCCATTTGTCTGTTTGAAAAAAAAGGTATATCATAAGTTGAAAATTAATAAACATCGAATAGACATCGCTCAATCGAATGTTCTGAAACATATTTTTGTAATGTTTAAAATTCTATGCATTAAGGGGATAGATTAACCTTGGACAATAGTCAATCAGAGAAGAAAATGTTATATATTACATTATTTAGTTGACCATTACAAGCAGTTTTAATTTTGAAAATTACACACGCTTTGTATACAAAAATCATATATTATATGCGTACTTAATGTATAAAAATGTTTAATTACCAAAATAAGTAATAAACTTTTTCCGATGAATGAATAATCTTTGGACGTGATATGTATTAGAGAAATTGAAATTTTCCGCGCAACTCAGTAGCCGAGCGCGCAGAGGCACAGACTTAGACCGTGAGACCTGAACCTGAGACTACAGAGAGAAATTCCACTTCCCAAGTTCCCAGTTCCCAGTTCCCAGTTCCCAGTTCCAGTTCCAGTTCGCAGTTCCCAGTTCCCAGTTCCCCGATCGCACTTCCCGCTTCCCGCAGGCGCAGGCCACAGCAGATCCCGCTCGGTCATGACGGGCGTTACATAACCTAAATATTCCTAACCTCGGCCTTTCTCTCGCTCCCGCAGCAAAGATAAGGACAGAACGACGCGCATCACGTTGGTTAGAAAGAGATCGAAATATTCGAAATCCTGTCCTCCTCAGCCTCACAGACTCACAGCAGTCACAGACTCACAGTAGTTGCCGTCAGGCCGTCACAGTCACAGCTCACACACATGCATATACACATATGCATACATGTACACGTGAACTCACACACATACACATATCTCGTCATCTTCGACGGTGGGATTGGTGGGGATGGAGAGAGAGAAAATACGCGGGACTCGTCCGTTTTCCCTTCTGGCCCTTGTCTACATGATCGAATGGTCAGAGACACAACAATAACAACAACCATAACAACAACCATAACAACAACAATAACAACAACAATAACAACAACAAGAACAATAACAGGAAAAGCAATAACAATAAATGATACGTTAGCAAACGAATGTGTTATGCCGATTGTTATTTCTATATACGTATATACAATTATACATGGATGAAAAACCGAAAGAGAACTCTGTATAGTTATATATAGAGTGGAGAGAAATATACAAGGAAGTCTACCCACCGAGCTCGCGCCACATCGCGTAATGCGTGTTGACGTATCCGTCGCGGATGGCTTTGAGTACGTCTTCGTCGTTGTCGCTCCAGAAATTCTTCTGTTTAACTATTATATCCATAAGGTTTTCCTTGGCAAATGTTGCTGCTTCGCCACCTCCATGTCCATCGAAAATACCAAAGAAAGCATATTCGAGTTCTCTATCGTTAGAGGATTGCTGATACGCCACACTGAACATGTCCTCCATGTACTTGCGGCCGCCCTGATTACAGTGGCCCGTTACCCGCAGGTTTACTCCGATACTCAGCGGCATCTTCACCGTGTACAGAAATACAGATATAACGAGATTTTAACTTTTCTTTCGCCTCGCTATATATATACGCGCGCGCACACACGCGCACACACGCGCACACACGCGCACACACGCGCACACACGCGAACACCCAATACCTTATATGTCTATATATTTGTCTATATATCGCACTGTAAAACTAGTAGCAATTTCCACTCGTGTGTTATATAGGATTAACGTTGGAATTAGACGAGACGTCGTCTCGCGCGCTCTCCGCTACTGGACCTTGTGCTGTGTTTTTGTCTCTCGCTCCCGTCGACGTGCATAGATCGCACACAGAGGCATATGCAGCCGCAGCGCCAACGACGGCAGCAGCAGTACCAACGCCTACAATATCTACTCGACGGAAGCTTCGCGTTTACTGGCGCCGCTACGGCAGCAGCAGCGCCCCCCACTGAACAGCTCGTGTGTGCTATGCATGTATGTATAAATATATGTATAAATATATACATATATAGCTCGACCAGTGAGCGCGCGAGCCCACGAAAGGCGCCCTCGGACGCCTAGAGTGGGGGAATATATGTGCACACTGTCCATGTATGTGTGTGTAGAGTCCCCTCGCCCGGTCGCCCCTCGCCATCGCCGACCATCATCGTATTCGTGAGCCGTCGCGGCTTTTCCTTATTCTCCACCGAACGTTACCGAGGCTTTCGATTTTCGGAGGTGATGAAAATTTACGATCTCATCTTGAGGATCGGTTAGTATCGTTATGAGTATTATGTAGAGGAGATTCTTGATTTTCGTTCGAATTTCAAATCAAAGATTGTTTCATAAAAAATAGGTGAAATAATCACGAATAAACATCGAAGGTGATGAGTCGAGAAATGAAACTGTCGGCCAAGCATAAATGCGATTCGAAACAATGTGGCGTCTCTGACGCGAGAAAAAGATAGCGCGATGGAGAATCAAGGGGTTAAAAAGAGATACGAAGAAAAATTGTACATATATACACTAGTACTAAATTGGCGCTGTGTTCAAATATTTTTTCATAAAGTAATTCTCATTCGCTAACATTTACTGGCAGTTTCGCCTGGCGTTTTTGTTTAGAAGGATTTTTTTGAAAAATTCAAAAAGGAACGTTGCGAGAGAGAAAGAGACGGCGCTAGGAAAGAGGTCAGCGCTTCTCGTTCTTCGTTTACGACTTCTCTCTCTCTCTCTCTTCTCTTTCTCTCCCTCTCTCTCTCTCTCTCTCTCTCTCTCTCTCTCTCTCTCTCTCTCTCACGCACTCCAGCGTGCGAATCTCGAAGCCAGTATATGTCGCATTGTGTTACTTATAGATGTATGTGTGTGGGTGTATACCTACATATTTAAGTATGGCAATTCGGTGCGAAGGAACAGGTGGATTTTTGGCGCTCTTTCTCCCCGTTTTCTATGAGTGTCGTATCTGCTCATTTTTTTCTCTACCGGATACATAATATCCTTGTTTTTATTTTGATTTTCACACTGCGTGCTCTTTTTTCTTTTCTCTCGGAACTAACGTGAAAGTTGGCTAATTAAACCAAATGTTTCTTCTGCGTTTGTACAAATAAATGCAACAAGCGCTTTTGCAATATATCTTTGTATAAATTATAAATATTATTTTATCATAATAAATTGTTTCAATTGTGCAAAGTTATGGTGAGAAGTGTATGATATCAGCACGAAAACACAAATTTCCTTTATATATATATATTTCTTCCCGACCACGTGGTTCCTTTTCGCGCGCTTGCGATTTAATATCACGAGTAGAAAGAGAGAGAGAGAGAGAGAGAGAGAGAGAGAGAGAGAGAGAGAGAGAAATGCACCGTTGACTGGCTTTTAATTGTATATTACCACATCCAGCGCTCGATCGTTTTCTGTCAGTCTTGTCTTTTTTATATATCAATACACAACCGTTCATCGATAGAAAGTATAGGAAATTCCAAGATCAATATTAGTCACGCGAGAGATAAGTATGAAAAAAGATAATGTCTGTGCAAGGAAATAGAAAAATAGTTAAGTTTAGATGGGTCAAACCGGTAATGAGATTCGATGAAAAAACGCGAGAAAGAAGTGGGAGGTCGAAGAAAAAACGAGGGAATTTCGATTTGAAAACGTTCGATCTACGGTGCCAGTGCAGTATTGTGGTGACGCAAATCGCAAATGAGAGGGGGAGAATAACGCATGCGCGTTATGAATTGGTACGCAGCTCGTTGCACCTACGTCGTACATAGGAACATAGGTGCATAGGTATATACTACGATACTACACGGACACATTCATACCGACTGTGGTAAGGAGAAACGGCACTTTGGCGTTGCTTTCCCCTCCTTACCCCACTATTGACCCCCTTCTCGCGCTCTCCCTTCCACGATCGCTTCTTCTGCTGCTGCTGCTGCTGCTGCTGCTGCTGCTGCTACTGCTGCTACTGCTGCTACTGCTGCTACTGCTGCTGCTGCAACGAACAGCTACGGAAACTTTCACGAAAACCTTGCATGCTTGGTGCAGGATTCCTCATCGAGAAACCCCCGGAATTATTCTCGGTTCGATTCTTGCTCAAATACTGCTCTCGAAAGTCTTTCTCCTGGTGAATCCTTTTACCGTCAATGCCTACAGTTTGAAGTATACCTATACATACACTATATACATACACCATATACAATAGCCTCGTGCGGTTATCAATTGTTTTTTCCTTTGTTCGGTGAGTTTGGATATTTTAAGTAGTCCGTTCGTTATACGTAAAGAGTAAAAGATATTACATGCGATTGTGAAAAAAAACAAACGGAAGATGGATTTTTTATTACACTTGCAAGCGATAATTAGACTCTTGCAAACTATCTGAAAAAATTAGCTATTTCAATCGTAATAAAATTTCAGCGATTTTTCAGCGATTTTTCAGCGATTTTTATTAAAAAATAATTTCTACTATTTGCGCGTGATTTTTCCCTCGAAGAGAAATGGCGGGTTAAGGAAAATCATAAATGCGCTTTTCATTGGTGGAGAGATACGACGAGTTGGACGGCTTTAGGTCGATTCAAGCGCTGCGCCTGTGGAAAATTTCCTACTCTCGATGTATCTCTTCTTGTGTCTCATGTTGTCCATATGGAATGAAAGAGCGGACGTGGGAGTGGGAGCTGGTGGGAGTTAACGGAGAAGAAATGCCGTTTCTCCACTTACTTCATAAAACTTATATTATCTCAACGTTCCAGAAGCGTTAGTTCAAAGAATTATGAACAGAAACGAGTTCTATTACTATTTCATGTTTTCAGTTACAAAATCAAGTGGAAATTGTTGAGCGATTGCGATGCTATTTCGTACACAGTCAGAGATCTACAACGAATACGAACGATCCTAGATTTACTAATTCATCATTAATATTAAGTAGTTATTGTGAACAAGGCTTTATAGTTAGGTCGCATCTACACAACACGGCATAAATGTCTGGCAAATTTGATTTTCTTCCAATGTCATTCCAATCTATATGATAAAGGTGATCCTTTATCATATTCGAATTCTATCTCCTTTGCACAGTTAAGTACGTGACATAAAAAACAATTCAAGAATTTTACTAAATTTTTGTTCTCTTTACATTTCTACGCTAGTATGTATGACACACTTGTATGAAAAAGTACAGATGTATATATTTTTTTTATTAATTTGACCTAGAAGAATAAAATATGTCCTTCAAATGAACGTCAGTTGAATTTTTCGTTGAAACTGGAATTATCCATCGTTAAATCAATGTTTTTGCGTGATAAAAAAAAAGATTGATTGAAAAAATTTCAGGTAAAATGCATTGATTTCAAAGAGTCGCCATATTTGAAGCGTAGACGAGGCAGAAAGAGAGGAGCGCACGACGTGGCAGCCATTTTGAAAGAATTCGTTGTCTACCGCTTCCTCGGTTCCCCGGTTCCCCGGTTCCCCGGTTGTCCGTTTATTCGTTGTTCGTTCGTTTGTTCGTTCGTTGATTCGTTCTTCATTGGCAGCTTTGCGACTGCGCATTCGTGCATTCGCGCATTCGTGGGCATCGGAGAAAACACTGAGGATGCCGACGATTGGACGATCGATAAAGTCGGACTACGAACTACCGATGTGCGAATTTTGCAAGGAACTACGTTATCCCAATGGCAATTCTAGGATTTTTTTTTTAATTATTAACAAAATATTTTTTACCACCGATATTGAGATTAATGTAAAGTGAATCTAGGCATGCGCATCGTGTATCGTGTATAGTGTTGGTGTATCAACTAAAACTTAAAAAATACACTTGGTTTATGAAAATGTGCGTAGATGGCGCCTCTCATTGACTAATAGAACATACGGGGAATAACTTTGATAAAGTTAATGGAAAAAACCTTCATTACGAATTACGATTGTTCGTCGACGTTGAAATATTAAAGTACCTATCTAATTTTCATCTATATTCTCAAGTTTTTCAGTTACATTATGTTTTCTTTAAAAAATCCTACAGCACTAATGATCATTAATTTTTATATTGTTCTGTATTTGATATTAGACATAGGTATTGTTACAAACGGAACATGGTTATTGGGCTTCTAGGAGACATATTACGAGGCCCGGCTAGCTCAGTCGGTAGAGCATGAGACTCTTAATCTCAGGGTCGTGGGTTCGAGCCCCACGTTGGGCGATTTTTTTTATTAATTATTTTTTATACCATACATAGTAGTCATACAAAAAAAGTATCAGTTATGTAATTTTAAAATGCGTAATACTAGAAATGGTTGACAATTAACAAATTAGCTATTAACAATAACATGCCGAAATTCGAGGCAAAAAATCGGTAGGCATTTTAAATTAACACAGTTTTAAATGCCTATAGAAAACTCTGAAAATCAACTCCTAGTCTCCCCTATAGAAACAGGAGCATCCGCAATTGTAGGCGATCGTTTCGGAGCCGAACTGTCCAATATCTAGGTATACACCTTGACCATTTATAACGCTTCAATAAGCATGTAGATAATGAAATTAAAAAAGCCAATTCGATACATAAAAAACTACACGGTCTATTTAACTGTACTCTAAAGAACAGAGCCAATAACAAATAATAGCCTATCTAAGCTCAGTTAGACCAATAATAAGAAAGGCACGCCTGATGAAGCGATGATGGCTTAGCATCAGCGCGTGTGAAATGGAAATTATAAGAGCGTTTGAGTGTAAAATCCTTAGAGTCCAATGAACAAATTTAGAACATAGCAATGAATAATAAACAACTGTGTTCTATACCTAAAACCTAAAACCTAAAACCTAAAATCTAAAATCTAAAATCTAAAATCTAAAATCTAAAATCTAAAATCTAAAATCTAAAATCTAAAATCTAAAATCTAAAATCTAAAATCTAAAATCTAAAATCTAAAATCTAAAATCTAAAATCTAAAATCTAAAATCTAAAATCTAAAATCTAAAATCTAAAATCTAAAATCTAAAATCTAAAACTGTAGATTTCAAGTTCTTTTTCTTTCTTTCCCACGTAAAAACATATCTATTTTTATTTGTGCCGAATTCACCAAGCGCTACCTATGTACGCATAACTTTTTTAAGCAAAAACATTAGTACAACGAAACGAAACGAAAATATATGACACGCGGTAATAGAAAAAGTAACGGCAAAGGGCAACTAACTCTTGCTTTTGTTTGAAGCATTCAAATAACGTTCCATCGCCGTATCGACTCAGTCGGTAAAAGTTGAGTATGATGCCCCCTTAAAAATACCGATGTGGGCAATAAAATAAATAAAATAACGACAAAAAAAAAATTTTTAACAGTACGAAAAAGAAAAATTTGGAGAAACGAACAAAAAGAACGAAGCACGATAAAAAGAGAGAGAGAGAGAGAGAGAGAGAGAGAGAATGCGAGAAGGGATGATTTTTCTTGCCACTTGCTAAGTTGATGGGGTCCTAATGACCAGTCGTTCAGAAAAGTATCCGTATGGTTTCCTTGTCAGCGGTCTCAAAGATGAGGTACAATGCTTGGTGAGTAGTGCGCAGCGATGCGCAGGGATGCGCCGTCCCTATGCAGCACGTATAGCTTATAGGGGGGATTGGTAATATTCATATACGTATTATACATAGTTTCTTAGGGTTATTACTTAAAATTCGCCGTTTGTCAATATTATTAATAATAATGCAGAATGTAATTTACTTTTCCTTATAGCTGATTATTGTTAATTATAACGCTCTTATGTACAATTGTTTTCTGCTAATAATATTTTTCATTTTTTGCCTTAAATCAACAAAGGTTGTCGATATAACAAAACAGGCGGGCTAATTTCCATGCACGAAGCAGTCCATATTGACTCCATATGGGCTCGACGTCAAAATCAATAAGTTTTCTTTGAAAAATTCAACAAATATAAAGTAGCGTCTTTTGAAACGGGGGATATGAACGCAGGAGCTCGATTTTCAGCAGATGTCTCTAATTAAATGGCAATGTCCTCAATATGCTCGTGTTCAATGATACGCTTATTTAGCTGATTGGGTTATTGATTTTGGAAATCTCTCTCTCTCTCTCTCTCTCTCTCTCTCGCTTGCTCCCATAAAAAGTATCGTAAAGAGAGTATCGGGAACCTCGTACACAAACTTGTCGGAGACGAAATCGCGACTTCGAAAGCTTCTCTCTTCTCTCTATCGTCGTTGCAGACAATTTGCCCTCGACTTTCCCTATATCCTTTGTATACTCGACGATCTCTATGCAGAATAATCAGAGTTCTGAAAATGGTAGAGCACATTACATTGATATCATCGTATATCAAACATAAGCAAATAGAAGAGATAATTCAATGATTTATTGATTTTCGCGTCATAGGTACAGCCGATCTTAACTTTATTCACATCTCAAATTACAGTAACTTAAATTCTGCAAAACTCTGCAAAAGCTTAGAGTTTTTTTCCAGTGTTCCGCTAGCTGTCGTATTAATTTAACTTTAGTTTCCTCTTCTTTCAGAGTGCACGTTCCATTAAAGCGAAAATACTTGCCAGCTATATATTTATATAGTTGGTTGTAAATGTGTGTGTGTGTATATATATATATATATATATATAGAGAGAGAGAGAGGGGGGGTTTAAATGAACCATATTACAAGCAATTATTACAAAATACAGAAAGAGCAATGAGTTGCTCCTCATTTAACTACACTTTTAAAGCATCTTTTAAAGCATCTTTTATTTCTTCACTTATTGTAATATAATAAAAAGATGTTGACATACGCCGCTGATATGACTTATCTGAAAATTTTTTTGCTAAACATTACTAGGCGCCAGATTCAAGACTTTATCTACCAAGATTATAATCTGTAAGATGTATACATTAAGCTTGGAGTTTTATCAGATCTTATGTTATGTTTAAATTGAAAAATAATGATAAAAAGTTTATGGGAGCTCAGTTCTATTTGTATCTGTGAAGAAGTTAGGTCAAAATTAGTTTGAAAAAAAAATTCTACGTTAACGGCTTAAGTGGAAATGACACACTAAAAATACATAGCCAAGGCACCAAGACCAACACACGAAGATATACTTTGAAAATGTTGCTGTCTTACAGCTTCTTACGAAATCTGAAAAAAAGACAGTACGTATGTATAGATTTGTCGTGGTTCCTGTGTTTGGAAAGCAGCTAACAGTCTGAAATATTGAAACACCGCCCATCACGGAATATCTTCATATTAATGAATTAACATAAATCAATGAAATTGTGCTATGAGTATTTGTGCTTGAGAACGTTATGTATAGAAAAAGAAACAATTTCATTTTATCTTGACTTTTTTTTATCAAAACGAATAATCAGTGAATTCCAGTGTAATCTTCTACTCCTGATAGAAAAAAAGTCCCCGATAATGCAGAAGCATCCGAACGAACCGGAAAAATGGAAAATCAAATCGTCTTTCTAAATAATGACGAATGCGTGCATATTTCTTATTATATATGTATAGTAAGAAGGTAGTCGCAGTGTCGTGTCTTATATAGAAGAACGAGACTATACACAGGCGCAGGAGAGAAAGACACACTGGTCGACCGCAGCGTAAGAGGTATAGTAGTAGGGGATTCCCGCTCGTCTCGTCTCGTCTCGCCTCGCCTCGCCTCGCCTCGCCTCGCCTCGCCGCGGTCGGCTCGGTCGTCCTTTCGCGGCAAGCATATTCGGCGCTCAGTCGTCGATGCACCGTCGCGATACAGTCGTCGCCGCGGCCGATTACCGCGAGGACTGCTCTTTTTTATCTCCCCCTGCCCTCAGTCCTCAATCGGTTCAATCCCTCTCTCTTATGCGCGTATAAGTGAGCCCGTGTACGCGCGCGCGTGCGCGCGTGTGTGTGCGCGTGCGTGTGCCTACGTGTCTTCGGAGGAATCGGCGCATCGACGCATCGGCGCATCGCAGCATCGGAGCATCGGAGCATCGGAGCATCGGAGATCGGAGGTGTTAACTTTCACTCCCGTTGCAGTCTGTCATAGAGTTTCTTCTAAGACGCGTGTGTATCAAACGTTTCGATGGATATTTTCTCTTTTTCTTCGATGTCACGCTGATACGTATAAGCGGGTGAACATCCATCCACGTGAGTCAGGATGCCGAATATTGCTGTTCTGGAGAAGACTATGTTTCGCCGAAGTGAGTGCATTGCTTATTTTCTTTTTCACATTTTCACGTTCCATATTATAATATCGAAACTTACGAGATGCACATATAATTACGATGACTAACGCGTCGATGGAGGTGGAGGTGGAGGTGGAGGTGGAGATGGATGTTAAATAGCGATGTCCATATAAATACCATACGATCCTACGCATTTTCCATTAATCGACCGACCGATCATTTATATTTATTAAAAAATCACGTAGATCGATTGCAGCAGCTGAAAATGACCTTCTAGACGTCAAACCTTATACACGATAGAAATTAATATTTATACAGTCTCCTCCCTAATGGCTACTGAAAAATATCTTCGCATTGTTTGTAAATAAGGCGCGCGACATTGGGAAGTTACAAGGAGTAGAGAAGGGGAAAATAAAGAATGATTTATGTATATGTATATACGTACTCGTACATAGTATGTTTTACACAGAGAGCGAGTGAAATTGAGCGACTGCGGGCTCGGCAGAGTTGGCTAAAGATTGTTGAAGATTGCGAAAGGTCGTGTGCGAGATATAATCTAAGAGGCGAGTGTTATTATGGAAAATGCTGTTAATAATGAAGAAATCGTGGATCGGCAGAAAGGCAAGAGATCGTGACTCCGGCATTTTCTCGTTGTGAAAGTTTCGCGCTCTGTGCTAGACGAATATATGTAAAGAAGTATGTAAAGAAACCATGGTAATTTGTATTCGAAAGCCATTTATCAGCAGGATTCTTCGGAAAGTCACATGATTTTATTTAGACTTATTTTATTTCGACTCGACTGAAGCGCATTTTCCTTTGTCTTCGTGCACAAAATACAGTTTCCCTTCGCATTCGAATGACGCATTCGAATCGCTCGTGGACGATTGTATAGCGCAGATAACGCATTGTTTATCGCGTGATTTTTCAATAAATACATATATAAAATGAAAAAAATCAGCCATAGACCAGAGGATGTGTGCGAATGTGTGCGAGTGCTATCTTGAAAAATTTATTGCACCATTACAAGCTTGGCCTTTGTGCCCGAGGCTCTCTTGGCGGGAGCAAAAAGCCAAGCGCTATATACGTAAACGTGCAAAGAAGTGATTTTACACCGTGATTCTCAGTACTTTACGAGGGGCCGTTAAAGAGAGGAGAACGAGAAACGCCGCGTTAATTAAGCCCACGAAGCGCGAATCAGGGATCAGGGACCAGAGACCAGGGTCCACGGGCCACGGACCACGGACCACGGACCACGGACCACGGACCACGGACCACGGACCACGGACCACGAACAATATATATAATAGGAGAGTAGGACAGAGTGACGAATGCAGAAAAACAAAACGATTTTCTACAGGATGTGCAAGTGTATGTATACTGTATAAGTGTATATAGGTATTGGTTCCATGACCGTTGCACATAGTCGAGGTAGTCTTGTTCTTGTGTTTCTTGTTGACACTTGACGGTTACATCACGCAGTTTTCCAGTAAAAATAGCCAATCAATATTTGACAGGATGCGTGTGCGTTCTTCGCCTCGGAATATATTACAATCTTGATAATGATAATAAGCAGCTGTGCATCATCTCTTCATCTCATCATCTCATCATCTGGAGAAAAAAGTAAACAACGCGCGATAACGTATAATTTAAAAAAAAAACTCTATCGTTAAAGAGTCACAGCGATACAAATCTATACTATCTATATCGAATGATGAAAATTCAAAGATACGTGCAAAAGACTCTGTTTTTCTCCTCTCAAGGTGACAATCATTTGAATATCGCTATTATCATGTTAATGACGCGCGTAACCGCAAACGCGACTATACAAAGACCGAAGGCTTGTTCGAAGGAACTACATTCTACATTGGGTATACTACATTGGACGATGGTCGATGCAACGCATGAACGTAACTTAGCGAGTCACTTCTCTCATTTGCTACTGAGCCAGTAATCATCCAACCCATTATAATGAAATTCCATTAGATGTTTTCTACTATTGTCTAAATTTGTCAGTGTTTTGCACGTCTTTTTCTCAGAAAATTCCTTAACAATGATCGCTCTTTCCTTCCAGCGTTTAGTCTTCCTTCATATATATTTGCTTCTTTATTATTAAATATTTATTTAAAGACGTTCTTTCGCACTGACATTCAAAGTGTCTCAATAAGTTTTCTTCGAGTTCAGAAGCAACGAATGAAAATAAAGCACAAGGTCCATCGAGAGAGAGAGAGAGAGAGAGAGAGATGTGTGTCTGTATAAGTGTATATGTGTATACGCGCTCGATGCACTTCCTCGTCGCGCGCAACAAGTGGCGGCCTGGCGGCAGGAGCAGCAACAAAACAGCCTCCGAGTATAACCTATAGACTTTCGGTATAAGAAGGGGAAGGGGAGTGTTGAGCAGGGGAGAGCAGACCAGCGGACTAGCGGAGTAGCGGAGTAGCGGAGTAGCGGAGTAGCGGAGTAGCGGAGTAGCGGAGGAACTGCTTACACTTACACGAAAGATATAGGTATCCTATATCCTATACGCAATACGCAATACGCTATACGCCTATACGCCTATACCTCTGTCTATACGTGTACAATATACAAGGTTCACCTACAGAGCGAGCCGCGACCGGTTGCACATGGGCATGGACTTTCACGGCGGCACAAAGTAACGGCGATGCTGCGCTGCCAAGCGTCGTCGTCTTCTTCTTCTTCAGTCTGCTCTCGATCGCATTAAAAAAGCCACGTTTCTCGCGCTGCATAAGCTATACTTGTACGCGCTTGAGTACTCTCCAAGTGCAAGTGTAAACCAACCTAGTGAAAAGTGCAGGTTTTTTATTTCGAAAAGTCTTGAAGAAGAAAAAACATTCTTTTCCCCTCCTACGTACTTCATAATTCAGGGTACCAGTATTGTTAAATGAAAACATGAAGAAATCGCTCTGGATTTAACCTAGAAAGGGACGGGCCACGGCTGACGGTCCACGGCTGACGGTCCACGGCTGACGGTCCACGGCTGACGGTCCACGGCTGACGGGCAACGCTCAGTGTAGATGTCTAGATGTGTATAGTGCAGCAGGTAAAACACAGACGCACGAACAACCTGTCTATATACATGTATTGCGCTCCTAACTCCTTTTAGCTTTCAGTCCTTTCTCCAGAATTGTAGCGTGCGCACACACACACACACACACACACACGCACACGTCCGAGGCTCTTTAGACGCAGCCTTCGTCCTCTCTGACTCTAACTCGGAATTAATCACTCTCTCTCTCTCTCTCTGTCGCTTACGAGAATTCGAGAGAAAACAGACTCAGAAAAAAAAATAATAATAACAATAACGAAACTGTTGTAGAGAGCGAAATAAAGAAGACTACCGTTACCGTTAACTATATTTTATAATTCAGTTGGAAAATGTGCCAGGTCAGAGCGTCCGTTACGCCGCTGCAGATGCCGCTGTCTCTGCCGCTGCCACTGTTGATCGTTCGATAATGCATCTCTTAGTATAGAATGTATACTAAAATTAGCGCGAAAAAATACTTTTAATTTGAATATTCATGAAATTCGAATTATTTTTAAATCCTGAATTAATGAATGGATTATTTTTTGTTTAGAAGAAGCAGCTGTAAAGGCAGAAAAACTTGGAATAAACGAGAGAACGGCGCGATGCCTGGAACAGTTTTAATCGGATATCTCGATTGCGAAACGACATCGAACAGCATCCAGGAGTGGTATTGCTGATCGATGATTTTCGAACAGGCGACGCTGTTGGAATGTGAGCTTGAGTCGATACTCGCTAGATACTCGACTAGGTATGTTTATATTTTCTTATTTATTTTCTTTCGAAATCTTAAAAAAATCTTAAATTTACAATATGTTTTTATTGGCTGCCAAGTTACTTTATTTACTCTGGGTTTATTTGAATGTTTAATTTCAATTTTAATTGTTCAATATGCAATAATGTGTGGAAAATTCTCTCGACGTGCCATTAATAATTCCATGCATTACTAATTTATTCTCATACATATTTATAAAAAACTGAGTCTCTATATAGAAAATCTCTATCAGAGTTTTCTTACACAATGTAGAAGAAAAATAATATGAATGGATAATTGAAGGCTTCAAAACTTTTCATTCAGCTTTATCACTTTTTTTTAATCGTTCACTGCCTATTACTCGCAATGCAAGATCATCTTAATAGACTTATATTTCAAATGTCATCCTTTTCGTAATAAAGAACCTCCTTAACAAATTGCACAAAAGCTGCAGCAGATTTAACATTGCATTTCTATTTATAGAAGTAGCTACAGTTGACTCCAGCATCGGGAGTAATCGCAAAGCAAACTAGGACAAACAGAAGCAATTCTTGTGGAGGCAGTGCACTGGCATATGCATTCGGAAAAGAGAGACAGATAAAGATAGAAACTAACTCTTGGAGTTAATGAACTCATTGTCTGTTCGACTTAAGGATTACATCATTGTGAGTGACCATGATGAAGTTCAAATCCCTGTTCCGAAGAGGACAGCAGAGCCATTCGTCGCAACAGAAGCAACATCGTCAGCGAAACAGTCAGCAGCAACAGCAACAGCAACAGGTGGCAGCTCCTCAACATCAAAGCCAACAGCAGGCTTCTGCCTCAGAAGGCAAAAATAGGAGGTCCAGTAACGACTGGCTAACTTGCTCTTCCACTTCTCTGGGTTATTGCGATACCAGAAGCAACGGACCACAAGGCTCCTTGCACAAAAACAGAGAAAATATACAGGTAATAAAAAATTTTTTTTCGCTTCAGCACCTCGCTAAATTATCAATTTTTCATTAAACTTACACATATAAAGCTAAAATAATATTATCAAAAGAAAGTCTTTTAAGTTGCAAATTGAATATTGATCATTACAATAAGCTTCATTAACCTGCAAACTAATGAATGGTACAGTTGTCATATTGTCTATCGTGAAGATCATATATTTTTACATACGTGCAAGAATACATTTAATAAGAAACTGGAGAGTAATATAATTACAATAAATTACAGAATATAAACTTATCTGGTGCTGCGTCCACTAACGCAACGACGACCTCATCGTCCAGGGTCTCGACTGGTTCGAGACCGCCGGTAACGCCTGTGATACCACCGGAGTGTATCGCCCGAATGCAGGAACTTGAACGAGAAAACGAAATCCTCAGAATGGAACGTGTCCGACTCGAGACTAACTACAGGAATGCCGACAGCAGGCGCTACGACGAGCAGCATGCGGAAATCGCGCACATGAAGGTAAACTTTTTTCCTCCACTTTTTAACATTTTTTTTCTTCACTTTTCTCTTACATCATTACATTTGTGCAGAAATTTTCGATGCTTATAAACGGAGAAAATGTAAGCTGTAGCCCGTTAATATCGAGAGACACGACTGTAAGATCTAAAAAATCCTAATTATCATAGAAGTAGCAGCAGAAACATGTTAAAATACTGTAGACTAGTTCTGCAACAAGCTCAGAGAAGTCTTCGAAAAGATTCGAATATGCAAATTCACAGTTATACAGCTGACAGTGTCTGTAAATCAATCCACGCTTTACAATGATTCTGTTTGCGTTCGTTCAGTGTGCAACGTCTCGTAAAACTGCAAAATTCGCACAAAAAATACCGCCCTGACTGCAACAAATCTTCGTTTCGACATACGACGTCGACGAAAAAAGAGCAGCTCAAAACCTTTCCAACAGGCTGTATAGCAACTTTACGCTTTATAGGGCAATTCGAAAACAGCTTGGCGAAAAACGGTACCCCAGAGTTGCTGGCAGAATCGTCCATTATCGTCCGCTATAGCTTGTTTAACGACGTAATGACTATTTTCAAACGGTGCGACATGACACCTCGTGCACTGTCTATCCTACCGTCGCTGTTTATCTCCTCACCGTTTGAACCAGCTACTCGCTTATTGTCCTTTTCTCTCTTCTCTCTTCTCTCTTCGCTCTTCGCTCTTTTCTCTTTTCTCTTTTCTCTTTTCTCTTTTCTCTTTTCTCTTCCTGTCTGCCAAGCGTTATGATTGCGGTGCACGCGGCAGCGCATCGGACAACGGGGAAAAAATGCATGGAATACTTTTGGATTCGCGTGCGCTGTAAGTACGCATTCGAGTGTACGGTATAAACGGTTACCTAAATTATGGATGGGAGAGGCATGAATAAGGCCTATTTTCACGGTATT
Organism: Apocrypta bakeri; assembly: GCA_018906985.1. Classification (NCBI taxonomy): domain Eukaryota; kingdom Metazoa; phylum Arthropoda; class Insecta; order Hymenoptera; family Pteromalidae; genus Apocrypta; species Apocrypta bakeri. The sequence continues at coordinate 57,446 of JACCIA010000005.1, read as the reverse complement.
TAGCAAACATTTTAATTTCTCTGTAACTGTAAATACATACACCGCTTTCGTTATTGCGTCATTTTAATAAATTTTTTAAAAATAAATATATGCCTTTTAGAATATTTGTAGTAAAGTCTAGCTGTGTACTGGAATTTTACGTACAGAATACAAAATATGAGCAAAACGCATATCTATATACTATATGTGAACTAGAGTTGACTTGAACTATAGAAGAACCGCATTTATTTGTAGATTATTTGTAAGAATTAGCTGATTCGTGTAAAGAGTTTTGGATACATTAGTGAACCAATAAGACACACGAAAAGCAATATTAAACCTAAAATCAAGCTAAGATCTAATTGATATTTTCATATTTTTGGCTATTTAATGGATTTTTGTTATAAAAATATACAAATAAGTCTATTCTTTTTTCTGTCGAATCAGCGTGTATAAAAATAAACAGCTCGCAGTAAAAAAGTAAAAAAGTAAAAAAGTAAAAAAGTAAAAAAGTAAAAATTAAGCGAACTCAGCATCATGAGATATGCCACGAATGACGATTCTGAAATGCAAGAGAAAGACAGGCAGATAGTCAAGGCGTAAATCGCGCGCGAAGCCGTAAAAAAGGCTCACTCGAGCACAAAGTCGAGTAGCTCTCCGCGAGTGCACGCGAACGCGAAACCTTACATAGTCGAGCGGCAGAGTTGAGAAGGAGGGGAAACTTGCTTATACATGCATATAACGATAATCGGAGGGAAAACGGTTCTTTTGCCGGGCATAGCTCGTTGTAACGTTCGTCGCGAGCGGCGGTGCGTGCGAATTCTGGAAAAGTGAAATTCATAGTGTAGATGTGTTGTACAGTGTATAATATAATATAATAAATGAATCATCAACCTATATAGGAATCCGAAGTAAAATTGTTATTTATTACCGGATAACTTGCTGTTCGCGTTTGTTTTAGAAACGACGCCACTGATTATTTACTGATTATTATACGCAACGTAGGTATACTATAGTTTTGTTCATTGTACTGCAGTTTTAGCGGAATTATAAATCGTTAAATGCTTGTTGGAGGGGGCGGGGACCGGGGCGGGGACCGGGACGGGGGCCGGGGCGGGGGCTGTATTTTCACTAATCTACGAAGCTCTCGGAAAAAGATTGGAAAGAATATTGTTGAAATAAATTTTAGAACAATAAATGATGTGAATCTACGCATGTGTTATATGCATAGGTATGCATATGTAGGTATGCATACATAGGTGCGCATAGGTAGAGGCGCATAGAGGGGTCCGTCACTCCGTCACTCCGTCAGCCTCGTTACGCTTTCGCGATTCGCTCCTTCTCGCTCTTATTGGTACGAGCGAGCGGTGAAGAGAGCACGATATTCAGATAACGAGGCCGATTTTAAAGCGCGACCTTTGTATTTGTAATGAGCGATTGGAAAATTGCGCTCGAACACAACTGCTGTACAGGATCCGAGCGCGAAGAGGCTACTACTGTAAGAGGAGGGGTCTGCACGATCTCTATACGGGGCTTGTATGTTATTTTAGTTGCGTGTCTGTATGTCGGCGCTAACTGTATTTTAGATTTCCTGTGCGTTTTCTGCATGGTTTTAGTATGAGTATGCAACGCGTATGAGGCGAATTAGCTTTAACAACAATGTCGAGTGCGCAGCATACCGATGTATATGTTACAATTTAAATATCGCCTTGCGCGTTTATTTCTTTCTGGCTTTTCTTCTCTTCTCTCTACAACTAGAGAATGCGCGGTACAGTAGTGTTACTTAGTTATTAGTAGTAGAACATTTGAAGAGATATATATACAAGCAGTTATTATTACGCTTATCTTTCTATAAATCTTAGCGCGATAATACCGAAGATTCGTTGCTACTATAGTAATAATATGAAAAATACATATACCTTTATTTCTCATTTATTTGTATTTTCGCTGAATGTAGAAAAGAGGAAATAAAAAAGAAATAAAAAAAAAGAGAGAGAAGCAGTTAGAGCGTAACGTCGGTAAGGCGCAAGCGAGAGCAAAATCGCCGTCAGCCATAGTCTCTCTTCACGCACGTGCATTACATTCGGAGCAGAAAAGAAAGAGTAGCGAAGAAGCAACAGCAGCCAGTCGAGCGCGAGAATCCGGGGAAAAACACGTGGCGCATCTGCTGTGCGAAAAAGCCCGCGCTCCTCTGCTCGAAGAGCGCGAGAGAGGGGTGTTGGTGTTGGGAGGGGGGGGGGGAGAGTAATGGCAAGCTGGGAGAGCGAGTAGTGCGTGCTACAGCCGAGGGCCACTCGAACAGCCTGGCGCGGCTGCTGCAGTAGCCGTCGTGCACTTGAGCTGCTACCTTACGCGTTGAGTGCGTGCTACTGCTGTTGCCGTTGCCGTTGCCGTTGCCGTTGCCGTTGCCGTTGCTGTTGCTGTTGCTATTGCTGTTGCTTCTCTATTCTTTCTCGCTATACGCATTATATTATACACGCGTGTATTGAGTTTCAAGTGCGCATTCATCGCGCGAGGACGATTCGGTGACATTGCTCCTCTTCTTCCCTTTCTTTTCTTCCAGCTTGGCTGGCTCCTCGGATCTTTTCTTCGAATTCTATTATTATTCATTTTTTTATTTTCAAATCATTTTTTGAGTTTTTTTCTGACAATTTTCCGCATGATTTTCCGAACGATCGATGATGGAGAGATAAGTCAAATGTCTACGTAAATATTGATTTCGCGACAAATGTTTGTGTAGTGAAAGTTGCGCGTAAAAATTACCGAATTAATTATCGATAGTTCAATGTGACTTTGAACTATCGATGCTGCTGTTGCTGTTGTCTCGTGAAATGATAATGCGACGAGTCCGTTCTAATGGTAAATATTCTGTTGTAGATATATATTATAATATATGTATATATATTTAAGTTTGGTGAAAAAATAAGCAATTAACTTTGGGAACTTTCACTAAAAGTACTAAAGCTCGAAAGATCGCTTTTAGAAGATTTATTCATTTCGACGCAATTATTTAGTTCACTGGGCTAAGACGCTGACTTTTTCAATTACACGCGCTTCTTACGAACATTGTATTGCGCTAATGCCGCGTTGTAATTGAAATTCCAATCGCTCATTTGCTAATGCTAATCTTTCCTCATTTTTTGCTATTAACTTATTTAATGATTCACGATAAGGCGCGCATTAAATGAATCGACAATTAAAATTTCGATTAATAAAAGACATGAATTTCCGATAAAGCTATTTTATATTTATCAATTGACGAGTATGCGATGAGAATGCTTTTGCTATTTTTATACAAGTAATTAGTATTCTTGCACAAAAATAGATTGTACGTGTATTGACGTTTAGCTTGAATGTAAGAACTAGCACTGGCTGGCAGTAATAATGGTACAATCAAGCGTAACTCGATTAAATATTCGCTGTCGCACAATCGATCGCGAACAAGCCAATAATAAAGAAGCGCGTGTGTGAGCGAGAAAAAAAATCGCCCGGCGCCAGCGATTAACGATAAGCTTTAGTCAATTCGAGAGATAAGATGTGGGGCTCTATTCTCTTATTCTCTTCTCTCCATTTTCACTTTCAATTTGTTTACATTGATTTCCATTGAGAATCGGATGTTTTTCAAAAAAATATCCCAAATTTTGGAATTTATCGGAATTTATATAAGTCTATGAATATATCAGCTTAATTCTATATAATATGCATTTGTACAATTGTAAAATCTAGTACATAGTAGTTGTAGTACGTATATTGAGGACTTTTCGAATATATAGACTCTTGGAGGGTCAGCTCGTTCTAATACTGGACTAATAAAAGACAGGAAAGAAGACTAAGAGTCGAAAATTCCAAAACGAAGGAGCATCTATAAATAGCTGGTGAACCGTGAGTGAACCGCGAGTGAACCGCGAGTGAACCGCGAGTTTTGGCTAACTATACGCAGATCCCGTACAACGCGCACAACGTGTACAACGTGTACAACGTGTACAACGTGTACAACGTGTACAACGTGTACAACGTACCTCTCGACTCTCGCTACTTTTTCTCCACACGGAAAGCTCCATCCAATATATCGGTATTTCAACTGTCTACATACCGTTCGTTACTGCGCATACTTATTTCTTTATACTTATTTCTATATAGCTATTCCGAAGAAAAATCGGAGTTACTCATAGCCGCGCAGGTGTCACACAATTAACAATCATCCGCTTTAGAAATTTTTTCTTCAAACAACTCCTCTATCACGGTACATTTCTGTCGATGTGCATCCGGCTAATAAAGAAAGTTTGGAAAGAAAAATGAAGATGTTTCTGTAAAGTAAAAGAGTGCAAATGAAAAAAAAGGAGGAGGGGGCAGTAGTGGCAGTAGCGACAGTCGTCGAGCGCGCGCTGCAGCACCAGCAGCAACAGCGAGGAATGGAAGTAGAGAGAGAAAGACGGCGATAGGCATCGAAGCGCCAAGGCGGCACGAAATTCCCCCGACGCACATACGGAGTGCGAGCGAGAGTCGACGTATCCTATGCTATGCGTCTATATATATACCTACGCACAGGACACGGCGGCGGCGCGTATTAGAACGCCGCGCGTGCGAGAGAAATAGGCGAGAGAGAGAGAGAGAGAGAGAGAGAGAGAGAGAGAGAGAGAGAGAGAGAGAGATCAGTGCGAAGGAGAGGAGCGTCCCGATATGATTAAGCAACCTCTGCTGTCTCCAACAACGGTACACATATCTATATACATTTAGATTCATTACGAGTGTGTATGTGTGTACGTGTACGTGTACGTGTACGTGTACGTGTACGTGTTCATAAGATAAGTAAATAAAGAAGGAATAACGAATGAAGGCTAAAGGCCCAGTGCATTCGTTTACCTTTGCCTTTGCTCGTGCTCTTCTGTCTTCCGTAAGAATTCCATCTATGTGTATGTATATATACATGTAATAACATCTTATACGCGGAATACCTGCCAGTAGGGAGAGAGGGGGCCCTCTTGGCGTTACATAACCTTGAAGACGGTCGGCGGTGCGCTCTACTCGCGCCTTGAACTAAACCCGCTTTTTTCTTCTCGTCGAAGTGCCTCCACGTATACACACAGAACGATGTAGAATGAGAGAGTGAGAGAGGCTTGTGCAGTGTGTATACGGTAGTAGTGCGTGGCGCGGCTCGCCCCGGGCTCTTTCGCTATATTGATTTACATGGATAATTCCGAGGCCGTGGCTGCTGCTGCTGTTGCTGTTGCTGTTGTTGTTGCGGCTGTTGCTGTTGCTGTTGCTGTTGCCGATGCGGCTGTTGCAACGCTGCTGCAGCGACGCTCGCAGGAGAGCGTAATTATATAAGGATTCCGCGTGCCATTGGCTGCGTCGAGCCGAGAGATTATTCGCTGTACTGCAAGAGATCAGAGCGTCCGGAGACTCTGCGTAAACACACGAACGTTTTCTTTTCTCTTCTTGTGTCGTCGTTCTTCTTGCTACCGCTGCCGCTGGTCTTGCTGCTGCTCTTTCTGCAGCCCGGTTCTTGGATACGTACGGTAATGAGCAGTGTGTATGAAGCTGTTTGTTTTGGAACTAGAGGTTGATGACTGCTACTCCAGACTTTCTGTGCATGTCTGATTTATTGTGGCTGTTGGAATGCAGCCACAATTGAGTACTACCATGACATTTTGAAGTAACTGCCAGTTCATAGGTTTATCCAGAAGTTCGGATATGATTAATCTCTTTGTATTTTTTTATTTCGAGCTGAGAGCTCTTTATTGGAAAATACAATGAAATGAAAATATTCTTAAACAATATAGTCACACCATTGTCATGGAAAATGCTCAACAATTGTCAACAAGATAAAACTGTTAACCTCTCCTTTGGAAGGAAATATATTTTATTTTTCTATACTTCTTCTATTTTCAACATTCTTAATTTCATGCAAATCAATAGCAAATCAATCTCTTTTGTAGTAGTATTTCATTACTACTATCTCATTATAACCATACTTTTGCTTTATATTTATTTACATTACAGCCATTTGAGATTATTTAATATTTTACGTACAGTTAAACAGTGCTTTCTTTCTTTCTCTATTGCAGGAACAGCATAGCTTAGAACTGGATCGTCTTGCCAAAGAGAATGAAGCTCTGCGTAGCAGGCTGCGAGATGTTGTCCACTCGCCGCTCTCCGATTCGGAAAAGCAGCAGCTTCTAGATGCATCACGACTGCACAATTCTGCACCAGCTTCCATTGCAGTACTGCAAGAGGATAGCTACGCTGGAACTGGTAATATGACACAAGAAAATGCAAGGAGTACTACACCTGATTGGGACAAGCGTTCCACCAGTTCGGAAGTGTCGGTTGCTTGTTTGCAGGATAGAATTTTACAAATGGAGGAAACGCATTACTCTACTAATGAGGAGCTGCAAGCCACTATACAAGAACTCAGTGACTTACAGGTTATTATTACTTAGATTAAAATTAACAGCGACGGTTTCATGTTCTTAAAAAGCTCAGTCTTACATGTTTTTTGCAAACACCAAAATTAGCTCCTTTTTTGCTCTACCTTCTTATTTCTATTAAGAAACTCTACCTTATCTACTTGTAAAGTTAATTGTATACTCGCTGCATACATAATTATCAGTTATCCTTTCTCTATTATCAAGCTCATTATTCAAAAGGTTGTTAATGTAATTATAGATTACTTAGAAAAAGATATTGGTAGGATGTTTCCTTATTGACTAGTAAATAACTCTAGTAAGCACTTTGAGAAAAAGAACATTTTTTTTATGCTTACTTGGACCTAGAGGAAGGAAAGCATTTTTACCAAACTTATTGGACAAATGAATATAGTTATTATTTTTTTAGGCACAACTATCGGAGCTTCAAGCAGATAACGATAGGCTTGCAGAAGAAAAAGGAGTACTGCTAGAATCACTTTGTCGACAAACAGAAAAACTCGAGGACTCCAGGTCCAAAGTTGATACTTTGCAAGGACTACTTTTGAGAGATGAACCACCGCAAGAATCGAAAGGCTACAATACGGAGAGAGAGCAAAAACTTGTTGATTTATTAAAAGTAAGTAGATAAGTAAATAACAATATTTATCCTAATTCAGGTCAATGAAAAACATAGAGATATTTATTTATTTCTACCATATCCGAATAGAGCGCGCAAGAAGAACGCGAGAGTCTTCTCCAGAAGCAAGAGGAACTAACCTCCGAGTTGAAATCGCTTCGCGCGACGGCAGACGCAAGCACAGTTGAGGTAGAACGACTTACAAAACGCGTGCATTATCTCGAGTCGACGATCGATGCTGCAAATGTCGAACGCAAGCTTCTTGATTTGGAGCTCACAGAATCGAAGCAGGAAGGCGCGAATCGCAGCATCGAAATTAGCCGGCTGGCCACACTGTTGGATAACGCACGGGCTAAAATCGAAGAGCTCGAGCAGTCCAGACAGTTGGAAACGAAAAGTGAGGCCGACGAGATGCTCGACGCCGCGAGGCGTGAAAAGGACACACTCGAAACGCAAGCTGCTGCACTCCAGGAACAGCTAGCGAGGTCACACTGTGATCACGATCGGCTAAGAGATCAGTACTCCCAACTTCAAGAGGAATTCAAGGTTCGTCTTTTTACACTATCTACGAATATTTTTATTCTATTTCCGCTGTAAGCTAATTCAATTACAACCCGTATATTTCTATTTATTCTTTCATTTTTTCATTAATGTTTAGTTGATTTTGACTTGGCTATTTTTAAATTCAATTCCATATTCGATTCAATAGCGATTTAATAGCCTTTGCCGACGTTTTGCCTTTTTTACAACGTTGCGTTGCGCAGTCAACTTTTCATTCTGTACGGAAGACAGTGAAATTTTTCTGGGAATGGCCGATTGCTTCATACGTCAAAAATCTAAATGCTGAATCTGCTAATTTATTTCAAACCTTTTACAAAGTCTGCAAACTCAAGAATTGCCAATCAAGTTCATTTACATAAAGAGCGTTATTTGCAAAAATTTTCTAAGAGTATAAAAATAATTCATAATATTCTGAAATATTTATTGTATTCGCCATGATGTTTTATTAACATTGCAGGTCGCGCGTAACAATGCGAAATCAGCAATAGAAGACTTGGAGTATCGACTAGGACAGTTGAAAGATGAACGTGTGTCGGTTAATGCGGAGCTTACTTTGGTGCGCGATTCGCTCGCCGAGTTACAGTCCCAGTGCCAGCGTCACCTCGAAGACAAACGCGAAATGAAGGCCGTTTTAAGCGAGTTGCAACGTCGTGAACGCGACGCACTGAGCCGTACGTATGAACTCGAGTGTGCCTTGGCCGAGGAGCGTAAACTTAGGCAAGAGGAAAGCGCCGAATGGCAGCAATTCCAAACAGATCTCCTCATGACGGTACGCGTTGCTAATGACTTTAAAACCGAGGCTCAAAGTGAACTCGAGAGGGTCGTACTTGAGAATAAGGCGCAACGCGATAAGCTCAGGGCGCTGGAGGCTCAACTCGACAAGCTCAACAACATGAGTAAGTATAATTATTAATTTCTTTTTCCTTTTTTAGTCATATCTTATAGAGTCGTCATTTTTGTCGATGTAGTTGGCTGTGGATTTCGAAATATCGAGGATTTTTTTTCTTTTTTTATTTTTCATTTTTTATTTTTTATTTTTTATTTTTCCATTTTCACTTTCCATTTTTCATTTGCCATTTTTCACTTTGCGTTTATAATGCATTTTTTTAAAACATACTATACTAGATTTAAATAATCTTCGATATTTCGAATGACACTCGTATGTCGCAAGTAAATAATTTCTGTTGTAAAAATTATCATGTCGCATGGCAAATAATTTTTTTTATTTTGTTAATTTTAATTGCACATCAGGCGACGACATCCATAAGCCAAGGAGTACAATATTAAAGCGTGGTCGTACAATTATAAAGAAACGTTTTGAACCAAAGAAATCTATAGTGAAAAGTGACGTACCAAGAACAAAGGGTATATTAAAAATCCAAGTGCCTAGAATCAAAAGTATTCTAAAAAATAGTGTAAATAATCGCCAAGGAAATAGTGATTGGTTTGATTTGAATCAACCTGTAAATTTTAGTTTTAAATCTATTTCCAAAGATATCGTCGATCCCAAGCACAATATCAATAGAGAACGAAACTCTAGTGATTTGTCTAATGTTCGTGACAATTTAAAGAAATGCTCGAGCATACCTTCTAATTCATTTAAAGAAAAATTTGTACCGATTATCATCGATTCGACCTTCAAACTTAGTATTGATCAAGTGGATGCTGCAAATACTTCTGTAAAATTCAATTCAACATTCGGTGAAACGTTAAATAAACGTTATGATTTAGGTTCACAATCATCCAAAGAGAAACACATACCAAAGATTATCGATACGACGCTTAAAATTCGTAACGGGCAAATCGATAAAACGTTAATAAACAAATCAAAATTATTCATTAGCGAAGAACCAACTAAATCTATAAATTCAAATTTCCAAGTAATTTCGCAAGCGAACAATTTATCAGAGAAGATTACGGGTATTCAAACTGACGGGAGAGATGTTTACAGCATTAACGTTTCAAACAGTCGATTTTTCGTACCTAATAATTACGTATACACGAATTATGAAAATTCCATGGACGATTTGAATTTCAAAGTGGATCCAGAAATAACCAAAGCTTTGCGTACAAGTTTAGAATATAAAGCTAGCAATAGCACCGACATCAGCGAAACATTGCCGAAATCAGTGGCTAATGAACATTTAACAGACAACGATAAAAAGCTTTGCAAACATACCGACACTTCAAGTACAAAAATAGAACCTAAAGTTATACAAGAATTACAAAAAAATAACGCCCAAACGGACGATCACAAGGATAAAGAACTTTGTACAGTTATATTAAGGAAACCTTTGTTAAATCAATTAGTTTTAAAGGATATACCATTGGAAGATAAAGCAGCTGGCAATACGTATGTTAGCAAAGTTGAATTAAGGAGGCCTTTAAAAAATGAGTCACCCACAAAAGAGACAATATCAAGTGGAATTAAAAGACCATTAACTGAGAACTTGCAATTGTCGAGATCAAATTTCCTGAGAAACTCGATACATGAAACACAGTCAACAAGTTTGGCATTCAAAAGGTATTAGAAACTCGTTATAATTGATTTTCAATGAATTTTATTTGAAAATTTTTGTGCCAAAAACATTCAATAGATTAACATTTTGAATTGGTGTAATTTTTTTCATACTTCATATCTGCTTTATTTTTAATTGCCAATATAGATAGTTATGCCAATTCATAATTTGAAACGTAGCGTATTTGCCAGTCAGAAATAATGAGCATACAAATTTTTTAATAAAATTCGAGAATCAGTAATAAATAAAAACCAGTAGGAATGCGTTTTCACGGAATTCGTTGGAGATCACTCCCAGTGCCGCATCTAGATTTCCGACGGTGCCGAAATTGGTTTCCACAATACGACAAAAATTTGAAGATTTGCCATCTTTGAGGCTCAAAGACGAGAACACATTTTCGAGGCAAAATAGCGTCAATCGTCGACGATTCGCTGGAAATTTCGAGGATGCCATCAGCGTGAAACCAAAACCTCTGCCTCGACGTTTGATCGGCAGTAAGTCGCAACAGAATCAAAGTAGACAAAAAAATGCATAAAATCAGCGTGGATTATCAAAAAGGAATTTGTAACCTGTGACTGTCCATGCTACAAAGATCCTGAAATTGGGGCTTTCTGTGTGTTTTTTTCTTCTATTTCTGTGTCACCTTTTAATATCGACTCACTAGTGAAAATGGCATATCTAAGTGGTGTGATGAACCCCCATGTAATGTGTGTGTGCCAATCCTGTTAAATTTATACATATACATATATATTTTTTGAATTTGACTATTAATCCAAATAATCAGTGTTCGCCCTTAGAGTAAATTATATCGCTACTATCGACTTTCCCAGCTGAAATCAACCTACGAAGCTTACTCTTCTCACGTATTAAAAAGGGAAATAATTGGTTGTATTTCTTGTGGATCGCTTTATGTGTGTTTACATTGAATTTGGTATAGTGTGTATTTACCCTCAAGCAGACATAGGCAAACAGGTCTATATATCATTCCATTTGTTGTTTTATCATATATATATTCTCGTATTATTAATATTATATGTAATAACGAGACACATATACGTTTTATATCAATGTGATGAAACAAATCGTTGCGTCCATGTCTGGTTTAAGATGATTTCATTCTCATTAATTAAGCACCATTAAACATAAAACAAATCTATAAAAACTTTTATAAAATTAAATTTAAACAACAAAAAATTCCTTTAACATTTTTATAAAGTTTTTTTTAACCAGTTTTTCTCTTTTTGTGTTTTATTTAATATATTTTTGCTTTTTGCTTCTTTGAATATTCTCGACAAATAATGCTAAATATTACATAGCATTGAAAAGAGTTTTTCCATTTCAGCAACACAAAAAACAATGCCGCCTTCGTCTAGAATCGCGACGACGCCGACAGAAACACAGCAGTCTGTCATAAACAGTGTGCAGAATGAGATGGCCGCACGACGCAAAGCGAACATTACACGACAAGATTCGAGACTCTCCGTGAAATGTCTTATAGAAAGTATCGAAAACGCGACAAAGCAGGCTAAAGCTGGTGAGAATTTGTTGATTGACTCATTGCATCATTGCTTGGATTCCTTTCATTTTTATATCTCTAAAATGTGTTCTAGGTCCTGGAAGTCGCAGTAGTTCAACATCATCTCTCAACTCTATTGGTACCAATGATGTGATCTCTTTGAAAACTCCTCTTAGAGATCAACAGATCAACAATCTTATATGTACATCAAATACCACCAATAACAACAATAAGACACAGACTGCAAATACGAAGAAAACTTTCTCAGGTTTACATGAATTCAATGCGATAATATTGTCCATGATATATTGCGTGTACAATTTTTAATAACGATAATTACTCATTTTCAGAAACTAAAAATACCGTCCCGAACGTACTAAGCTCAGGTCAGTTACTGGATACGGCAGCATTAAATGCGAAGACCATCGACTTTGTAAGGCGTAACAGTGTCACCGACCTTTCAGAGCGCAAAGACCCTCTCTGCGGCCTGGTGAAAAACGGCGGATCTCGCCGAAATGCCCTACTAAAATGGTGCCAAAATAAAACCATTGGATATCGAAATATCGACATCACAAATTTTAGTAGCTCATGGAACGATGGCTTGGCTCTGTGCGCGATACTCCATACGTATCTACCTGATAAGATACCTTACGATTCGCTCACCCCTACTGAGAAAAGACGTAACTTTTCATTAGCTTTCTCCGCTGCAGAAAGCGTTGGCATACCTACAACTTTAGTAGGTTCTTTTTCTAAATTGCATTTATAGAGTATTATAAAGTCTATACTTTATAATACTAGTGTGATGTTCATTGATATTAATAATAAACTTATATGTATGTCTTACAGAACATTGGCGATATGTGTCAGCTCGAGCGACCCGATTGGCAACAAGTTATGACCTACGTGACGAGTGTCTACAAACACTTCGAGACCTGATTGGCAACAACCAAGATCGCGAAATTTAATTTTGCTTACGAAGCCTGCTGCTAATCGTCACTTTACTTATCTTTCTTTTGTATGAACAAAACTGGACAACGAGGAAAAGCAACGTCATCTAGTCAACTAAATACCAGAGGAAGATAATCTTACTTCTGAGAGAAAATAATAGCAGTTTCCTTGAAATTCCTCGAGTAAAAGAAAGTCATACATAATAATTGTTTGCGCAAAACAAAATAGGCTCGTATATTTCTATTTTCGTCCAATGGAACAAAAATTCTTATAAGATTGCCTGTCGAGCCTCTTATTTTTTTATAATATTTTGCATTAGCGGAAAAAAGTATATCTTCACTCTATGCTTGAAGAAACAAGAAAGTGCATTCAGGGCGTGGCGACGTATGATTCCTTCAATGAACATTATGAGACTGAAAAATATTCATACAGTATATGTTTTTATATATAAATGTTGTGAAGATTTAAAAAGTAATTGCAAGATGTGTGACCGATTACATAAATGTAGTTAAGAGATTAAACATAGTTTGCGAGTCATCGTATATATATATATATTACCTTAAAGCTCTTTCTATAAAATTGCTGAATATAGAATTAACCGCTAGCAAGTGAATTGATATAATAGCGAATCGTGAGTTGTGTCGCATGTTTCTCAGCATCCAATAAGTATTTTCTTACTTGTATTATTAATTTTTTTTTTAAAGTGTTATTTTTTCTTATATTTTTGAAACTACACTCACGCTATATTTGTACAGATGCGAAAGGCGGTTGCGTGAACGTGAGAGAATGTGTAAGAAGCGCATTTAATTGTAAGAAATCCTAATTTATTGTATTGATCGTGCAGATTATTCCAATAAGGAAAAGTAAGCAACGGCTTAAGCTAAGTTCTCTGTGATATAGCAATGATAGTCCCAGAAGCAGAGATACACGCGTTTACGATTATTATTCGCATTGATTAATTTTTTTCACACACTGTACGTGCGTTTAGCATCTCTCACTCTTGTTGCTGCTTCGCCCTGGTGGCGTAGAAATAAAAAAAGTCCATCATGCTCTCCAAAATAATCTGAAAATTTTTAATAATTAAATACACACCTTCGACTGATTAGACGACAATGTATTGGCAGTTGAAACATTTCAATATTTCTCTTTCAAAAATACGCAAATACTTGTTTTCTTACTAGGAGACTGTCACCTTAAGATTTCGAAAAAGTAATTTTATTTTATTACTGAAAACTTATTATAATGATTCCTAACAAGTAGTAACCGTTTTTTATCTTTATTTGGCTATTTAGACAATTGTTGAAGAATATATATTATCGTAGAATCAAGAGAAATTATTTTTTTTTTAATTTTGAGGTGCTGTTTTTATAATACATTTCTGTTTAATACAGTATGTAAGTTGCAAATAAATTTTTAAAAAAGCGAAGTTGTACACAAGAAAGTTTTATAGCGTCCGAAATTTTTGACAAAAATAAATATCGATATTTTAATCGAAGAAGAATTTTTACTACTTGTGACATCGGAAAGTATGCTTCACTATTGGTCATGTATTGAAATGAAGAAGGCGAGAGTACGCTAGAAATGCGCTTTCATATATCTGTATTTTCATATAAATATTCTACAAAGATCTATGTGGGAATCGAGACTTTGACAATGAATTGAAGTTGTAATAGAATGTGTACAAATCTTTATTTCACCATTTGCAAATATCTCTCCATTCCAGTTCCTATTTACAATTCATTAAGTTTCATTAACTTGCACAATTATTATATAAATACGTAAGGATTTTATGAAGTTCGTTCCTCATGTCTTAAAATGTCATCGATATTCATTGTGTTGACAAATTTTCTATCAAGATTCACGAATTTCTTAAATAAATAGAATTAAAAGTCAAAAGTCACTTAACAGGTACACATAAATTAACTAAACCATCCATTTCTTTGATTTTTTCCATGTACATGTGCTAATTTAAGGAATTCATCTTACGAATAATGTCAATATTCCCATCGTCATTATATGCTTAATTATGATTGGAGTAAAAACTTGAGTGAAGGTTTAAATATTTTAATTTGCGAATTGAATTTACGTTCTTCTAACAATCCTTACTTTGGCATTATAAAAAACCTTCATACCAAATTCCCACTAATTGAATAAATTTAGTTAATAGAATCAAAATGCATAATTTACTTGATAATTTATCAATTATCATACATCTAAGCCTGTGAAAATACAACATCAGACTACAGATAGTATCCTTTAAAAGCAGACAAATCCGAACACAATTTTTAAATAAAACGACATTGATAAAAAATTTGTAACACAACGCTTTTGATAGCATCTGAAAAAGAACTCTTAAGCGTTTTCATTTTCTCTCTTAAAACATCATTTATACAGTACAACGCACAAATTAAGAAGAAGAAGAAGAAGAAGAAGAAGAAGAAGAAGAAGAAGAGGAAGAAGAAGAAGAAGAAGATGAAGAAGAAGAGGAAGAAGAAGAAGAAGAAGTAGAAGAAGAAGAAGAAGAGGAATTGTTCCACAAAATTATGAATCTGCAGTGTCCATTTTATCCTGATCCTTGTCACCAGCGAAATATTCGTTAGCTGGCTCGACAATTTTATCCAGGTCCTGAGTATTTTGCCTTGAATCTGGGTCAGGCTCAGGTTGCCTTTCGTCTTCCGGGGGAAGAGCATCACATGGAACGTCGTGCATCTGAACACTGGGCGAATGTTGGACCATTTTCAGATTATCGTATACGTGTCGAGTAATTGCCTCCAAGTACTGTTTACTATTGGCATTATCCTGCCTAGTGACGACCTCGGGATGAAGAGTGAAATCTGGTCCAAAGTATTCGATGTACTCGGTGAGAGGTAATTCGTTGCTGATCTGCTCGTCGACGAGAAGCGACGTCTCGTAGGTCCAGCATCGGGCGACGTTTCGTAAAGTATAACCACCGCCACCGACGGTGAGCAAAGGTATATTTAAGTCTCGTACGAACCTGACGCATTCGCCATGACCCTTGGTGCTGAGACTGAAACATCCAAGTCTGTCGTTGGCAAGGGAGTCGGCCCCGCACTGCAGTACTATCGCCGTTGGCTGGAAAAACTCCATCACGTGGGAAATGACGGGTTTGAATACTTGGACGTAGGAAGCATCGTCGATTCCCTCTTTGAGAGGTACGTTAACGGAATAGTACCTGCCGCTCTCGGCGCCGATCTCGTACATATCGCCGGTGCCTGGGAAAAAGTAATTGCCATATTTGTGGAAGGAAACCGTCATTACACGGTCGGTGAGATAAAAAGCTTCCTGGACACCATCCCCGTGGTGTACGTCAATGTCGATATATAAGACTCGCGCGTGATACTTCAGCAACTCTAAGATTGCGATCACGATGTCGTTGATATAGCAGAAACCAGAGGCCTCGAACTTTTTTGCGTGATGTAGACCCCCGCTCCAGTTTATAGCTATGTCGCAGCTTTTGTTATTTAACTTTGTTGCACCTTGAAAAAATTAAGAATTTGATAAACTTTCTTATCAGTCAGTGAGGCACATCAGTTTGCACACAAATGTTAAACAATTGATTATCGCTAGTATTATGTTGCTACTTTATTAGATTAATAACTATAAGGGTAATCTTATCTGATGATATAGTAACCGACTGCTAACTGTAATAAATTTTATATATATTGTTTTTAAAGAGAACTATTATTGTTTGTACCTTCTAACGATGCGCCCGTATACATGGAGCAAAAGTCAAAAAGACCCTCAAAAACTGGACAGTCATCGCCAACATTGAAATGAGATAGATACTTTGTGAAACCTTGTAGATTTTGAGGGGTGACCCTTTGTAAAAATTCAACATATTCCTCAGAATGGAAACGACACATATCGTGTGTACTAGCTCTGTAGGGTCGATAAATTTGCATTTTCTTGTGAAGTCCATAATTCAAAACAAGACTGTGTATAACTGACAATCTGTGTGGTTTCATTGGGTGTCCAGGTCCATAATGAAAATTCCCTACATCTGGATTGTAAAAGTACGATACTTTCTTGTTAGAACTCATTTTAATTAGTGACTTAGTCTGAAAGAAAATTCTTAACTATAGTTGAAGTAAATGTCGATATGGAATAAACATTGAGTTACCAAGGCAAGACTCTTACGAATTGTCATGAATTGATAAGCAGCAAAGCAAGTAAAGGCGTATTCTGATAGTAATGATTACCTCTTTTAATTTAAAATAAAAATCATTGCCAGTCGTTAATAAAAGTAAGTTTTGGCCAACTCGTAAGTGTTAGTACGGCTGTAAGGCTTGAACGAAGGTCCGTGACTCGGTAGATTTCCAGTGATTCATGGCAACTGATTTTCCAGGTTGAAAAACATGATTATTCACTGATAAACAGTTTGTTTTTGCACTTCGTCAACTAGGATACATTTCGAAAATGAGGTTATGGATTCGAGTCGGCTTAGGGGCTTAGGGAAGATCGGACGATGGACGAATACGATGCTCCTTCCTATATAATATTCGTATTCGTATCATTGCGACGTTGCCAAATAAATCCCGCGCATGTTCTACGGCGTTCGGCGCCTTTTTCAAGTGCCTAATACTGCTAATATATATGTGGAAACAATAATAAAATGAAAATGCGAATAAAGCGGCTCACCAAATCACCAGCACATCTGCACATTCGAATTCAAATACATATTTATATTTTATACATGGGTGTGTGTGTCTGTGTGTGTGTGTGTGTGTGTGTGTTGAAAATATAGCGTGTACTGACTATTCGATTCTATAGAGTGCATTTTCAAAATTTCTAAAGAAAATCAAATGAATTTAATATACATATTCGATAATTTATTGTTTATCTGTGAAATTGAATACGCCTACTGAGAGTTCGTCGGCGGCGGGGGAAACGATGATCGTTCGTCTCCCGCGTAACGCTGATTCTCCTTTAGACGCAGATTTAAAGGCGTTTTGGCGTTAAAAACTCGTTTGCGTGTATGAGTTCGGATTGAAAAAGCGTCTACGTCAGCGTTTCTCTCTTCCAAGAGAAAAGAGAGAGGCAAGTTGTGGCTGGCTGGCTGGCAGGCTGGCTGGCTGGCAGCATCTCTGAGGAATTTGCCGGGACGCGATATACAGGATGCGAGTGTAGTATTTTGAGCGGGGTAGGGGAAAAAAGTCGTTGGAACTGCAGCTGCTGTTGCATCGTAGCAGTTAGCAGTGAAGTTCACCGAGTTGACAAAGGATTCGCTTAGCAGAGCCCGTCAAGTGCAACACACAATTTTCTCATTTCGATCTGCAGAACGAACCTTTTTATTATTTCGCTAAATCGAGGTCAGTATATAAACGTATAATAAACGTATAATAACGTTCGATTTCAATAGCTATAACATATACATCTTCTATATCCTCTTCTTTCTTGGGTCCAAGTCGTCGCGAACTTCATTCATTTATTGACTGATTGTAAATAAAACCATTTTATAGCTTCGATATTATTATACCAGCATTACTTTCTCTCTCTCTCTCTCTCTCTCTCTCTCTCTCTCTCTCTCTCTCTCTCTCAGTAGAAGTTTCTATACACATTATGTACATTACAGGATTTTCCATGATATTTCTAGAATTGGGGTTAACTCTCTCGTGACGAGAGAGCAGAATATATATAAGTGTGTGTATATGTGTATATATATTATATTGTCATTGTGTAATATTGTCTCTCCTAGCTTCGTGTTATTTCGTTTTAGGACTGCTTCTTTAGTGGTGTTTATTACATTCACTGTATTTTAATCACCATCGAATAAATGCTATTGATCCAATAGCAACTAGGACTAACATTTCTAATCACTCTCCTCAATCCCGATCTTTACATTAACTTTATATTCACTCGCAGTATCTAAATAAATGAATGTATAAATAAATAAATAAAATGATAATTTTGATGTTTCCCGGGTGAATTAAGAAAAAGTAAGCCTAAAGAGTGAGAGGATGCCTCCAGATTCAAGAAGCGTGTCATTTGTCTTTCACCGTGACAATATTAATGCAAGAAGCATTCCTGATGATGGTAAAGCATCAAAAAACTTCAGGCGAAGACTGCAGGATAAATTTGACAGAGAGCAAGTGAACAGATCTAAAGATAAGGAAATATCGGAAAGATCATGGCACAACCTCAGTCTTGGACAGGTTTCTACAGATTCCAAGAGGGCCTTACGAAATGGAGCAGAAAAAATCTCTAAAACCATTTCATCCGTCAGAACGACATTCGGCTCTATTTCACAGGTATGCATAATTCTTATTAATCACTGAATTCACTGGATACTAAAGATGTTTCACGAGAAATCATTATTCTCTTTATTTGCAACTATTCTGATTAATATCCTGACATCACAGAGACAGAAGCAAGATAAATTGCTGAAAAGTTCTTTAGTTAGTTAGTTCTCAAATCTACTATTCCAAATCTCTTCACATTCACTAATGCCCTTCAATTCATCTTCTAATTATAGAAATTCAAAAGCTCAACACGGCGACGCCAACGTCTCGAAGAGCAACAGTCGCCCATAAGCAGTGCCTGCAAGACTCAAACACCGCAATCGAGATCACGCAATTTACTCGGACGTACACCGACTAAGCTCTACAGTCCTTTTGGTATTGAGTCACCAAGGACTGCTTGGGATAAGGAAAACGACTACACGCCGTCAAGTACTGCCTCAAAAGAAATGTACGAGCACAAGCGTCATCGTCTCTTTCGTTTCTCCAAAGTTAACGGATTCTGTGCCTTGAGATAGGCAGACTAACGCGTACTCTTTTTTTAATTTACTATGATGTAATTATTTGTAGAAATTACGTATTCTTCGTACACTTCTTACCTAAGACGGAAGGCTTTTTTATGTCGATTCTTCAAATTTTGTAATTATGAAACTTGAAAAATCATTTTCTTCGTTCACTCGAAGAAGCGTATCTAACTATCTAACTATATAGCGCGTCAGACTCTTTATAATGAAGTATTGAATTTTGATAATCTATTATTATTCGTCGTTCAGGCAACGAAGCTCATTAGAATTAAGCGGCTCATTTCTTATTTATTATTTTCCTTCTTTTGTGTCGTCCACCAGATTAAGATCTTGTATAAGACTGTTTTCTTTTTGTTTTTTATAGAATATTTATTAGATAAGTATATATATATGTATACGGTCTTTTTGAGTTACTCCTTTCCCCTGTATAATTTCTGTCATACCGTAGTTAGACATCGTCCACTTCACGTAAGAGACATAACCCACTAAACGTTTTCATAAACTATGCATAGTATTTCATTGCGCTTTTCGTACATCGAATAAGTCATGAGCTAATCAAAATCGTATCGATACAACGTATTCTAAATATTATGCAAGGCCGTACTACATATCAATGGTTTAATACATAGTAGTTGAATAAAAAATGTAAGTATACGTTATATATATAAAGAATTCCGAAGAATCGGACGATTCAACCTTTTTACCAGTGCGCGAATTTTCTTCAAACTTGCCTTTTCTACTTTTGTACTTTTATAGTAGATAGTATGTTTATTTAATAAATACACACACACACACACACACACACACACACACACACGCGCGCGCGCGCGCGCTACGTGTATATATATATATTTGTGTGTGTGTATATATATATATATACGTACACGAGTACTCTGAACAAAGTACCGTTTTATCTTCATTCGAAAATCGTCTACGATCTTAAATAAACGAATATTTACTGGGATTGAAGTAGAATATTTTGGCTTGCAAAAAAAAACATTGAAAAATATTGAACACTTTCAGTAAAAGCTTACTTACTGTACTGTACTGTGTACATGAATGAAAGATGGCTTGAATATAGGAAATAATGAATTGAAAATCGCAAAGTGCATTTATTTAAATGTAATACGTAATAATTGAATAAAGTATTATTTGAAATCTTATTGATAGATAATAAATAGTATCTGGGGTAATGGAAAGAAAGGATTTGTTGGACTGCATGTACAGTTATATTATTATTGAACGATTGAACGGCACTTAGCGTAATGTCAGAAGAAAAAATGGAAACAAAAGAGAAACACTTAGCGTTATCGTCGTTTGTTTACTAACGAACTTTTCATTAGTAGGAAAAGCCTGAAACTCTAGTCTCTAGTCTCTGAGTGAAGATTCTTGACTGAAGACAAGTTTTTAGTTCGGCGATAGTTTAAGAAAAAGTTGGTTTTTACAGCCCAGGTGATTGGCATTTTATAAAAGCGAACTGATTGTAAGAGCGATGTTTTTGGTTTGGAGTTCTGCCTCTAGGTATGTCTGTACAGCTTGATTATTTAGATATTCGACATTGATTGACTGCAAGGTCAAAAGTCCACATCAATGTCCACATAAATGTAGTTTTCAGCTGTTGTTCAGAACATATGCATAAAATATAGATAAATAGATAGACTAGAAGTAATGAATTTTCTCATACGAAAAGAGCGGTTATGTTGACTGTTGGTCAATCGTTTTAATAAAAGATCTTTTATTAAACGATAGAAATGACTAAGGAAAGCTCCATTTCTTTTTCAAACTCTCAAAGCTTTCGCTTGACACAGTTTTTAACGAATTTCAAAAAACATAAACTCTATTTTCATTCTCCAATGGTCTCCAATGGTTAGGTATAGATCTAGTCGTTCCGAACACTTTTGTTCTGCGTCGCTTCGTCGCTTAATAATTTCAAAACTTTCCTTTTACTATTCGATCGTGCCAGTGCACGATCGCGTACCACGTGTCAGTACGTCGTTGCATAATCTAGAAGCTTTTAAATATGTTAAATACGATAAATGCTTATTAACATTGGTTAATGTTTATTATTCTCCATGGCAAGTATCATATTCACGAGCATTGATAATAGAAAATTTCTATGAAATTGTTTGAAAATAGCGCCAAACGCCAAAACCGAGATGCCGATGCGCGCGCATGTTAGCTCAGGGCAGGTCAGTAATTTCCAGTCCCGCCTGTGGCCTGTCCTGCTTCCCGCATTCCCACAGCTTTAGTATATATTCTATACAGCTATAGAGTGCACAGAAGCGAGAAGGGGTGGGAGACTGAAAAAAGTATACGGTATATAGCTATATCGAATATCCCACGAATTGGAGCTTGTACGAACTCAGCAATATAGCGCGTAGCGGGGGAACTGGGTAACAGCCTAACAGGGTAAGTAACCGCGCACACAACCTCGACGCATTCCGTCATTAGCGCTCGTCGTGGCCAGGTATACTTATAGTTAACCGCTCCGTGTTTCGCTCCTTCGGATGTGCAAAAACAACGCACTCCGTTGCAGTGTATATATACCTAAATATATATATAGTATATCGTATCTTTTCGGACATTCTCTGTTTCTGCGGGTGTGTGTGTCTGTGTGTGTCTGTGTGTGTCTGTGTGTGCTTATGTGTACGATTGTGTTACACAATTTGTGTATATCCGAAATCCGTTTTCCATTCCATAATTTCCATATCAAATCAAATCGAGCGCGAGTTTAAATCGTTAAATGTCGTGTGCTAAAACTATCCAGTCGTCGAATAATAAATAAATAAATAAGGAAAAATAATGGAAAATTAGTGTATGAGCTACAGAAGACCGGGCAGCGCAGTGCGCGCTCTTTTTTCTTCCACGATCCACGAGTCCACGACCCACGACGACGAGCGCTTGCGTAGAGCGTAGTTGCGTCTGTCTTGCCACTCTTGCCTCTTGCGTGCCAGGACTGCCAGGCCAGTCTGGCCAGCGTGCTGCGTCGTGTATGCGTGTATGTGCACATACCGTGCAACGTGTGAGTGAGGAGGGAGAGAGGGAGGGAGGGAGAGAGAGAGAGAGAGAGAGAGAGAGAGAAGAAAAAAACCAACGCGCCGTCGTGGCTTTCCCTGGCTTCCATCTTCCATGTGTATATGTGTGTACATTATTGCGAATATACTTATACACATACCTCAGCTATATGTATTTACGTAGACACGTATTATAAAAAATGCGAAAAAGTTATAGCAAAATAAAAAAAAAAAGTAAGTTAGAGAGAGATAGCGCTGGTACGAAGAAAGCAAAGCCTCTTGTCGCGCGTCGGTATTAGCAGAGCAGTAGCGCTGACTAATCGCTGCATCTACGAGTATGCGCCAGGTGCAGCTAGTGTAGCTACGTAGATTTTCTCTCTCTCTCTCTCTCTCTTGGTTGACTTACTTACATAACAACGCGCGCAGCTTTTGGGTCTATGCTAAATGCTATGTGAATGTGAATGTATGTGCAGACACACACACGCGCACGCATACGGCGTACCCTGTACCCAGCCACTGCAGCACTGAGCTGAGTCTCTATAGCTCGTGTTCTGTCTCTCTCTCTCTCTTGGCTGTTGCGTTTCTCTCCCGTGGCCAGATCTGAGGCTGAGGCTGCTGCTGCTGCTGGTTTCCGCAGTGTAGTGACGTGCGGGCTCTCTCTCTCTTTCTCTCTCTCTCTCTCTCTCTCTCTCTCTCTGTGTGCAAGATACTGAGAGAGAGGGAATGTATTCGCGCGTTTTGTAAAACTTTGTAGCTCTCTTTAAGTCAGTGTCGACTGATCGTACATACACGGATGAGGTATATATTTGTAGTTTTTCTGTTTTAATCTTGTTTTCCTTCTTTTTACCCTCATTCTGATGCTAGTCGTCTTGCGAGTACTTGTGCGTGCGTTTGTTGTCTGCGAGACTTGTGGTGTAGGCTTGCTGCTCAACTGTTGTCGATAGGATAAGACTTTTTCTTTTTGTTTTTATTGTTTTGAATATGTTTTTCTCATTTTGGAAATTCTTCGAGATTCCTTCGATGCTTCGGAATTGATGAGTATTGTTGGACAATTTTGGAAGAATATTATTTAACGAGCAAAATGCATTTGAATAGCTTGTAGAATTCAATTGTTATGATTGATTTTTCTGTATATTTAGAGTAATAACTGAGTTGACTACGATAAATCCATTTATCAGTTTCAACATAAATATAATGCAATAATTTCAGTTAAGCAGTAGCTATAGGTGAAAAATATTTTCACAATTTCAGATAGTATTTGTAATTTGAGAGATTAACGTAATTAAAGTATCCACTGATTTGTAAGGAAGTGTTTATAGATTAGTCGATTATCTAGATAGCTTTGAAGAGTTTAGGCATGTTAATTAAAAATGGAAAGAAATGTTAGAAAATGAATATGTGTAATATGAAAGTAAAGTAGTATGGAGTACAGGCGGCTAGAAAATTGGAGCTTGTAAGATTCAGCCAACTAATGGCGTTTTAATGCACAAGTAGTAAGAAAGTACAAGGATGAGGTTAAAAATAATAATTGAAAGAAAAAACTTAGTAAAGAGAGCAAGCCTTAGATTCTCATTAAACATCCTAAAATTAGCAAGATCCATTTGCGCGCGCACAAGAGAGAGAGAGAGAGAGAGAGAGAGAGAGAGAGAGAGAGTAACTCAGGCCGTCCGGCGTAAGGCGCAAGTGTAAAAGCAGCCTTTCAATGCCCCTCCCTTCTCTCTTTCTACACTGTTTTCGCTTCTTTTATTCAGAACGGCCGCGCATCGCGTGCACAGACATTCACAGACAGAGGCAATCTCGGAGAATCTCTCCCTCGGATAACTCGGATTCGCGCTCGCGTAGGTATACATACACTCGCACACACATTACAAAATATCAGTGTACAAGCATCTGTACCAGTGAGTTTTTTCTCACAAAAATATATTGCTCTCGTTTGTCTGAACCTCGTCTGTTGTAGTCTATAATGTAATACTTGCTCTCGATATCTCTTTTTGAACGAGTGTCTCTCTCGATGCGTCGTCTATAGCGACCTTCCAAGTCTTTAGGCTCCATTATTTTTATTTACTCTGGCAGACGTATTTTCTTTTCATTCATCAACATCCTTTGGGGTTCTTTGACTCTTCTCGATGCGCCTCTTTCGTAAGCTACTCCTGAAAATACACGTCCATGTGTGTGTGATTTTTTTGACGTGTAGAGTGGCGCTTGTAATAGTAGTGTTGTGTCAGTGTACCACTGATTCTGACTTCTGGTTTCTGGTTTCTGGTTTCTGGTTTCTGGCTTCTGGCTTTGGGCTTCTAGCTTATTTCCTCCCGTTAATTGTTCATAACCTAGTTTCTAATTCTGCTGCTTTTTGTTTATCAAGTCAGGTATTGATATTATATCGTTCTTTGCTTTCCTTACATGAGTTTCATCTGTGTTTTCTCCTCGTCGCAACTGTATTTGCAATGCCAATAGAACAAAAATTGAATATTCAGCATGTCGTACTCCTGCCTTATCTCGGCTCTTATGCCAATGAGTCTGAATTTACCGAAGCACTCTTTTATATAGATTATATAGATTTAATAAGTCTAACTTTGTGAGCGATCGAAGTATCAGAGACAAGACTGTTCAAATGGTCAATATTCAAAATGTTATTGTATGAATTCTATTAGCTTCTACTCTGAAGTTTCGACCGATTGCACACAGTTAAGGGAATTTATTTAATTCCATTAAGCCATTCAGTTGGTACAATTTTGATCGATATATTATGGTTTATTTTTAATGTCCTTAAGTTTAATCAGTAAATTAATTATTTATCTATAAGAAGTTGTACCAACAATTTATTTTTTATTATTAATTGCAAAATATTTTGCCTAGCTTGATCCTCACGCACTTTTGTTTGTTTGTTTCTGATAAACAGGTCTGACAACGCGTATTTTATTATTGCATTTATTTTCTATTTTATTTTTTTTTAATATTTCGTTTGATAAACAAAAAAAACTAGAAAGAAAGCTGCCTGGATAATCATGGCCACGTCCGTAGTAATGCATTTGTTTATATTTTTTGTATTTGCCGACCATACGGATGGTTATTGTCAATGGGAACAGTGGAAGCTCGCACGTTCACCAGACACCAAGGGTGAATACATCAGGGAACGCTGCTACGACGCCGAGTTTCCAAGAAAGCGAAGAAAAAAGTATCCAGCAAGATAGCAAAATGAATGATCAACAACAGCAGCAGCAGCAGCAACAACAGCAACAACAACAGCAGCAGCAACAACATCTACAGCAGGGCAAAAATGATGACCGAACAAATTTGATAATAAACTATTTACCACAGAGTATGACTGAAAAGGAACTGTACAGTATGTTTGTGACAATTGGTCCAGTTGAGTCGTGCCGAGTAATGAAGGACTACAAGGTAATATTTTTTCCAATGCTAAGTTTTGTATATAATTTCTTTGTAGTAACAACCTATTAGTCCATATATTAATCAATCAATTGATTAATGATTAACATTTTATTCTCATTGTACAATATTGTAAACTCTTTATTACCAATATTATCTTTACTTTTTTATAGACTGGCTATAGTTATGGATTTGGCTTTGTTAACTACACGAAAGCCGAAGATGCATTAACAGCTATCAACACATTAAATGGTCTTCAAGTACAAAATAAGCGATTAAAAGTTTCTTTTGCTCGACCCTCTGGAGAAGAGATCAAAGAAACAAATTTATACGTCACAAATTTACCAAGGTTAGTAATATTTAGTCTAAAAAGTATGGTTTTTTTTCAATCCCAAGAGTTGACCAGCTTTTCATAAATATTAATTCAATGTATAACTTTCAGAAACATCACAGAAAAACAGGTGGAGGAAATATTCAATAAATTTGGTCAGATCGTTCAGAAAAACATACTAAAAGACAAACTTACCGGATTGCCACGAGGAGTAGCCTTTGTAAGGTAATATCACACTGGGAGATTCCTAAATTTAACAATTTAAATCAGTTGCTCATCTCACTCAAAGCATACAACGCTAATTTTGCTCACTTGTCTCGTTAGAATAACGAGCAAATTCCTAGTTGCTCATTAAAATTTCAAATAACCACTTCATCTTTCACAACCAGCATACAGTTGGAACCTATTCAATCTGTGACCGGCAGGTGTGAGGTACAAGAATTAAAGAAAATATTATGCAACTTCAATGCTGCACTATTTCGCTTAAATTTACTCGCTGCCAGAGTGTATTTCAGGCGACACAATTTTCGTACCGTTTTAAATATCAAATTTATAGTTTACCCTATGGGTTTTGTGTATCACTTAGTAGCTTCAGAATGATTTCGACCTAATTTTATAAATAACAACACTCTCCTTACATTTAATATTCATATATAAATACTATGACTAGTTGCAGAAAAGTATATTTTCAAAAATTCACACAACTAATACAAGATATTTTTAATTACCAATATAAATAGTAATTTTTAATTGATTCAACGTACTCGATAATGATCGATATTCTCTTTGATAGGTATGATAAACGAGAAGAGGCTCAGGAAGCAATAAACCAACTTCATGGTACGATACCGGAAGGAGGTTCGGAGCCTCTCAGTGTCAAAATTGCCGAGGAACACGGCAAACAAAAGGCTGCTTATTATGCTGGATGGCAGGCGGGTTATAATCAGAGTCGTGGTAAGGAGCAACAAACTTTCCTCTATCGGTTGACTTAATTTTTCCCACAACTTATTTATTTATATTTGGAGTTCAATAATGACTGGTACAGACGTGGATTAGAATGTGATTGGTTTCTCTCTTTATATGTGTGTGTGTGTGTGTGTGTGTGTGTATACATATAAATATACACGTACATATATATAAATTGCACATTCTGCTTTACGTTTTACTTGTCAAAAAAAAACCGCACGAAAAACTTCATTTTCATCGACGAAGGAATTTTCATTCCATATTAATAGTTTACAAATTTTATTAGATTTTAGTAGTTTTTCTAATCAATCATTTAATAGTTTCAATTCCTCTGGCTAAATTAAATAAAATATATATATATTATTATAGACAAATATAGCTGGAAGGTCATAGTTTCAGAGTGACCAAAATTTGTCTGGGCTCTTCCAGAATTCTGCGTTTCAACAGTAGCAAGCATATTTCTAATAATAAGACAAAAGTGAATTTTGGACGTTCTCAAAACGAGGCCTCTCCTGAAAACCGATCTAGTCGATAAAGAATTTCCTATTCTTATATTTCTGATTCATAATCTAAAATTCTTTCTTGCTTTTGCTTTGCTAAACAAAATAAATGATAATACACTGTGTGTCTAACGTGTTAGCGTTTCTCGAAAAGAAAATTAACATAGCAATGCTCGAGGATGAACTCGGAGATCTCAGGTTGTCAGAGCCAATGAAGCATCCTGCCAATAAGCAGCATAGGAAAAGTAGTGAGTTCTTGCTTCTTTGAATAGTCAAAAAAATACTGTTCAATACGTTACCTGTACGCGTAATCAAGCCATAAAGATAATTCATATTTTTTCACGACAGATCACTTTGCCGGTTCTTCGTCAAAGTCGCCATTCCACGACATCTGGCACTGAGATTATTGCATTAGCCCTACATATAGCAAGGGTTTTATTTTTCATTTTTGAACGATTTTTTTGTAACTTTTTTTTATAAAAAAAAATCTTCAAAATAACGCGGTGCTATTGTAAAATGTATTAACTTCGCATTTTTTTCGCGACGAGCTCGCTATGCAGGAATTAATGTAAATTAATTTTTCTTTTCATTGTTTAGCTAGGTAGAACTTTTTTGTGTTTCCTCCCCCAGTCAATCTATTATGTAGTGTTCTAACTTATTGTATATATAGATATGATCTATTTAATGAAATCCATACAGGCGAGCTCAGTGGGCTTAGATTTATGCGTCGATATATACCAGTGGAAAGAGAGTTATGCCTAAAGTTTATTGTTTCTATCCGCGTTCAACCGGCACTGGTCATTTTATTCTTCGCAGCGCGTCTACAGAAGTTTTTTTTTGTAATAAGCTACGATTGAGGAAAAGAAAGACTTCACAGAGTTCAAGGAATATTTCTCACGAAACAAGTTATCTGCACGAAACAATTGTTTAAAATTGTTTCAAAATATTATTTTTTATTTTTCGTTCTAATAGTTGTTGTTGAAATTTTTTTTCATTTTTTTTTCGTCAACTGCAACAATTTTCGTTGAGCAGATCGACTAATATTTATTGGATTCAAGAAGAATTTTGTTCAACGTAGCGAGAATTTTTTTTCGATCGACTGTAACTCACTTGTACGTGTATATTTTTATGTATTATTTTTTTTCTTTGTAAAACATTCTGCAGCGGAAAATACAACTCTACTTCCTTGTTTCTAATACACTTTACTTTCCTTTTGTCTCCTCTGATACTTTTCTTTTATTCAATTTCATTTTCGATTTTTTCCTTTCATTTAACATGCTTTTTGTCGTTACATTCTCCTAGTTGTTTTTTGTTTTTATTTTACAAGTGATATTTCTTGCATCTGTCACAGGTAATTATTCATTGATTTTTTAAAAGTCATCCCTCTATCGCGACAAAGGATGAATAGACCAATATATTGTTATTCTAGAAATGCCAATATTTATATTAACCAGAACTAGGATGCGTATTTTTCATGCGTATAATTTATTGAAATTATAGGATAAAGTAATAAAAAAAAATTGCCCAGTGATTGAACTGAGTTGGCATAGCTTAAACGTTCAATTATTGGCATAAGATGCGCATCAATTATGATTTTCTCCTTGGTTTATTTAAATCACATTGGCTGTGCCTGCATAGAGAGATACGCGCTTCGCTGGTTAACGCATGGCTGTTACGTTATGTTCCGCAGATTTTTTTCACTTTTTTACTCTTGTTCAATTTTACGTTGGTTGTTGTAAACCAAGCATAGAGCATACATAACATACAAGCAGTTTAGAGAACTCGAATGCAATCAAAATAACAAATAATTGAATGTAGAAGTGAAGTTAAATATTGTTTCATGAGCTTTTATCAACAACCAGCGATAAGAACTTTCAGACTTGTTTGCATCTTTTTTCAAACTTTTTGCCGATTGAGGTAGTCCGAACGACGTTGTTCGAAGTGAGGAATATTAAACGCTACTTACTCGAGGATACTGAGAAATCGTAGAATAATACTTAAACCAATAAATCTAGCTGAACACTTCTCAGCAAGTAGTAGCGTGTCTCTTTCAACGACAGACTGTCAACTGGATGAGACTGGCTAGATTTTTCTTGAAATCGAATTTTAATCGTCAGGACTACCTTAATATCTTTCTCTCTTAGTGTTTGACTTGAAAAATAAACAAGAATAAAAAGAAAAAAAAGAAAAAAAAAGAAAAAAAAAAAGAAAAAAAAAGAAAAAAGAAAAGAAAAACCCGTGTTTAACCGTCTCTTTCTCTTTCTGACTCTGTTAATGCCTACCAATCATCGAAGGAGAGTGTTTGTATGCGAGCAGAAAAAAGTTCCATAACTACCCGGGTTTCGCTAACCAATAAGCAAATACGTGTTAGAGGACAGTGAGTAACGGAGCGAGTTTCAGTTGACATCCTAAATGCCGGAATTCTCGTTAAATGCCGGATGGATCGTTACATATGCGAAAGGGTTGTGACCATTTAATAAGATGTTGTAACGCGTCGAGGACAACAGTAAATCCATGCATAGGTTTCTACTGAAAATTATTTATTTCTTCACATTAACTTCATCGAATGTCCAATAAGCCTGATTTGAATGTCGAAAATGATATGAGTATTCTGTGCAAAAGGCACAATAATATAGCTGCGCAAGTGGTAAACAATGAGTAATGTCCCTTCAAAAGGTCCACTTAAACGAGCGATCAATTATCTCCGAAATCGTTGTACCATTTTTGTAGCATTTGGACATTTTGAATACATTTGGAAGGAGAAGTATTGTTTATACAACCATTCGCTTTCTACGATACGAGTGAATCAAAATTTTTGTCTCTTAAAAAAATATGATTATTAAAGGAAATATGCTATTTTAGTCGAGACTATTATTGGCAACGAGCATTTTCTAGGAAAGGATTAAAATGTTAAAGAATTCAAAGTTTATCTTGGCATACAAGCAGGTTGGTCGAAGGTTGGTCGAAGGTTGGTCGAAGGTTGGTCGCAGGTTGGTCGCAGGTTGGCCCACTTAATTTATCATTTGATTATTGAATTTCTCAAGAATCAGATGATGCGACCATTTCTTGATGAAAAACATTACTTTATTGAGTTAACGAGACGTTTAACCATTTTGTCAATACATATATAGATAAAAACTTGTAAAAATTTTCTCAAACATGCTTGAGGTTCTATTTTTTCTTTCTCTTCGCCTGAGAAACTTATGTAAGTAAATACAGTTTTCAGCCCTATAATCTTAATCGTCGCTCTGATCGCGATACGTAGATATGACAATCTCAGTCGAAAACAATTCATCCCTCATGTTGGACTTGAAAAAGATACCGAAGTCAAGTACTGAAGAATTTAATTGCATTGAAGTCTTGAGATTTTAAAATGCATTATTTATATTTCAACTGTTCGAATGATTCGAATATCTAGTAGTTGTATTATTCACCGTTATACTCTCGCAATCTTAGCTGTAAAGATTTGTAATTCTCATTAATTCAACAGAATTTATTGTCTCGCCATCGTTTTAATACTCTGCCCGGTTTTAGTTTATAAAAGATATACTTGTATTGATGTAAAGTCACTTTGAATATGCCAGTCTGTAGAAATTCGCTTTCCATGGCCGTTAAATGGCGTATGTGAGAATAAAGTTTGCCACATTGAAGAAATTGTATTTATTAAAATGATGCTTTTTTCAAAGAAGAACGTGTTTGATCGAATTGAAAAATAATATTTTAGTTTGAGGAAATATTTATTTGAAATGAAAATTACAGAATAAGTTTCATGCGGATAACGACACTAGTCGTCAACTCATTTAAACAAATACGTGTATTTTTTCATAGTCGTTAAATTATTTATTCGACGCAGGTAAATTAAAATATTCCTTAACATAAGAGACATTTCGTTGTTCTAATAAATAACAATTTGTTTTCATTAAGGTAAATAGTAAATAGTTTCGTAAAATCTTTTCAAGTACATTAAATTAAATTAAAAAAATACAATTATTGCCGAATAATTGTATGTCAATATTAATTGTTATTAAAAACATCATGGGTATAGAATATGAAAAAATGTCGATCTCTGATTAAGCAACGACTCGAATTTATTAAGCAATATGTATCAATATATTCACATGGCTAAGATGCTGATGTAGCTTAATTGCAAGCAATATCGAATAGTTCTTAAAAAGGACAGCGATATAATAGGGATTGTTAAATAATGCATCAATTATCATTGTCTAGAAAATAAACGATCAATCTAAAATAACGGATTTTATAAATAATACTTATACTATAGAGAGTTCATTATTTCAAAATAAAGTAATATATTTGAAATTTCAAATAAATTATATTATATATTCCTATATATAATTATGAATGAAGTATGAAAGTCGTACTTGATATTTTAATATATAGAAAAGAAATTGCAATGATCTTGTCTCGCGTACGTTGTCTCGCGTAAATCTTTGGAGCATTATTAAACATATTTTATGCCTTTTTCTGACTAAATGGCTTTTATCAGTCAGTATTTATAAATTCTAGTTTATAAATAATAGCACCACAGTAATCATTGAAAATGTTCATTGAAAATGTTCATTGTAATTGTTCATTGTATATAATTTCATATAATGAACATATTGAAAAACTGAAAAGTTATAATGCAATCTCAAACAGTAGCTACTAAAAGAATTTTACAAGCTATTGAGTATCGTGAAAATGAATTTGGTTTAATGATTAATAGCCGAGACTATCTGTATGGCAAAGGTATTTGAATATTGAAATTCAAATTAGCGAAGAAAATAAGGCTTTATTATACTTTATTAAAATAATCACTTTTTTGTACAATCAACAATTGCTCTCTAAATTTGAAATAAAGCGAACAAAGTGAATTCACTGGTAATTTGACATCGATAATTATATAATTCCTATAAGACCATGTGGATTACCGGCGGAATTTCAGATTTAGAGAGTATAAAAAGATTGAAATTGGCCGTAATCGGTGGAGAGAGAGAAAAAAGAAAATCGCGTTTCCACGTATCCAGGACGAGTTACAGGTGGCGGAGGCGGAGTCGTTGGTCGCGGTCGTGGCGGTGGCGGCGGTGGCGGTGGATACGGAGGAGTACCACCTCCTGGTGGACCACTCGGCATGGGCTTAGGCGGAGTCGCCGCTGGTGGACCCATGCTCGCCGGTAGAGGAGGTTTCGGTGGTCCTCGAGGAGGTGGAGCTGGTGCGGGTCATCATGGATTCGGCGGAGGACCCGGTGCGGTGCGCATGGAAAAATTGCATCCTCACCGTTTCAATCCGTTGGGAGCGGCGGCGGGAGCTGCCGCGGGAGCAAATGCACCTGGTGGATATGCACAACCGCATTTCTGGTGACCGGCTGGCGGACTGCAGCAGCGGCAGCGGACTTTCGCCGCTGTACCGCTTTGAGATGACAATTTAGAGATGTGAGTATTCTTGCAACCTCCTCCACATTCCTCTATACTCCTCAATACTCCATCTCTTTTATTCGTTCATTATTTCATTCTTTACAGAAATTCCGAGAACGTGCGAACGAGGTCCGGTGCAAGCGGCGCCTTGGAGAGAAGTTACAGTGGTGTCATCGCGCATTATCCTTCCACTCTCACTCAACCGCGCGCTAAGACACTTTCGACACTTTCGACACTTTCGACACTCTCGACACTCTCGACACTTTCGACACTTCCGACACTTCCGACACTTCCGACACTTCCGACACTTCCGACACCTACGACACTTTCGACATTTTCCTCTTGACTGCATCCTGCGTCCGTCCGTCGAACCTAAGGGGTTCTTATCTTATCGCACAGAGTAACGGAATCTGTGGGAGAACGATGCGTATCTAGGATAATATTCAAGATATCAGCGACGATACCACTAATTTCATTTTTAATTAATTCCTTCATTTTTTCTTTTATCTTTCATAGACAATTTGTCTGCGCATAGTTAGTGTGCAGTTGTTTCTCTTTGCACTTTTCCCATTCCCCATTCCCCATTCCCCATTCCCCATTCCCCATTCCCCATTCCTCTTTAGTCGAGTGAGCTTTGAATGATCGAGGCGCGTGATTTTCCTAATTTTTCAAGGAAAACAAGAAAACAAAAACAGAATAAGCGATTGTGTTCCCGCATGTGAGGCATGACCACATTTTGGCAATTTTTACTTTCTACATTGATACGGTTTTTCTGCATGATTGATATCTCATGTTGAATTTGTCTTGCACGGCTTTAATAGGCCGAGTGTTGAAATGGCGTTTTTTATTGCAACGTCAAACGATTATGCGATTATGTGATTATATCCAACAGTTAGTTGGACGATCGAAAATTTGTAATTCTAATCTATAAGAAATTCACTTGTCACGAGAAAAATATCGTTAGCGTTGTTTAGATGATAAATCTTTTTTTAATTTCTAACTATATCGACTTGCGATTTAAATTAGGTAAATAAAAGCGCATACTGAGAGAAAATTATTATACATGTTAAAAGGCAGTACCATATTTTTTTGTTATTTTAATACTACGTTGCAATATTATAGATGTAATCACACTGTTTCAGAACTATTAAATATAATGCTTAGATTTTTTGTCGATTGACTTGGCGAATTAGTACACGAAGCTTACTGTGTAGTACACACACCGAGTAATTTTGTCTCAGTGTGTCTTAGAGTAGATGCACTCACAGTTTTCCAATAGTGGTCAAGAAGCATTGAAAAAGAATAAGAAAGATACGAAAACATTGTAGTTGAAATAACATTCGAAATTGATCATATTAAAGTAGCGTGATAATTTTGTTTCATTGGTTTGAGAAACTTTGAGAATTCCTAAGTCGAAGCGAGAACGCGCTCCGCTCCTTTTTAAATATCGCGTCGTTATTTAGGAAACGTAAGACTGACTTTTTATATAAGAGTTGATGGTAAGTGACATTTGTATGCGTGCACTACTGCCTCGATTATTCGGAAATAAGCATCGCGTTATTACTTCAAATGATTTTTGTATATGTAGATCCAGTCGCTGCGACTTTATATTATAAATGAATGAATTAGCGAAAATTTAAAAGATGAATAAAAGTAATTCAGCGAGTGTCCGGTGAGAGGAACTTGCTTAGGTAGAAAGTGAATGAAAAAAAAGTAATGATAATCGAAAATTACAATATTGTTATAGAGGCGCAACACAAAGCGGCAAAGCGGCAAAGCGGCAAAGCGGCAAAGCGGCAAAGCGGCAAAGCTGTCGAATGTCCTCGCGAAAAAGAAGTCCTCAGCATTGTAATGTGTTATGTTGTTGTATTTAGCCGTAATGAAAAATCAATGCTATTTCACAGTAAGTGTAGTGTATATTATATAGTTGAAAATGCGTTTAAATTTTTGTTTGCAATAGAATTACCGTCCGACTGTTATTGCTGATGCATAAAGCACGATAGCAAATCTTTTAAAATTAATTCATTAAGCTCGTAATTTCACTAATTGAGTTTCTCGGTACATTATATGTCGAATATATTTTGAAAATATACTGCAAAATATAGTCGTGTGGCATGTTGTACTGTAAATACGTGTGCGTTTCGTATTATTACACTATACAATGCTGTAATAAACTTGGACTTTTTCGTCGGGGCTTTGACAAATAGTCTCAAATAAGGAAGAAGTGCCCATTCCTCGTTTTACTTTTGGAGAGTCATGTAAACGCTTTAATGTCTGCATATCGGGCGCAGCGTCGTGCAGAGTGTACTTTGTTTCGTATACCTTTTGGAATGAAGAAATGGCATAGTATGCCACTTCATCCAAATAAAATATGAGGTTTAGCTACACGTTGGACATCTCTAATTATTTGGATAAAGATCTTTAGTCGTTTGTTATCGCAAAATAGTCTGATTATTGCTATCTTTTTTTTCTCAATTTCATTTCGATTCCGAAGTATTGCTTTTTAAAGAGTCAGTTTTTATGATCCGCTAAATTGAACTAGATGTATGCTTGATTTATTTGAAACCTTGTGAAGTTTTAGAAACTCTACGATAAGAGTCATCCAGTCCTATTTAATTTTATATAAGTTATTTATTTTACAAGTTCTGTGTTGTATTTGTAGATTAATTAATTATGATTGTCTATAGTGTGAGCGTTTAAGTGCCCTTTTGACATGAAAAGACTAATTTTGATTATTAAAAATGTATAAATTAATAGCTTTTTTAAATATAACGACTAGATAATAATAGTTTTAAATTCAAAATATCCGTTGGTAATTGGTATGAGAAATCAAGCAGTAATGTTTAATATTTAAATAATGTTTTAATTAACCGTCTACAATATGACTGCATGTTATTGAAATACATTATTATTGTATATTACGCATACACAGGTGCACACTCTTCGTACATAGGAATGTGCAGCTTTGTATTGATTTAATCTTGAAATAATCAAGTAAATGTATATTTTTAGGATAAAAGTTTGCTTGACTTGAAATCGAAATATTAGTTGAATAATAAAATAAAATAGCATCTATGTGGATTTGAAAGGAATGAAAAAAAAAAGAACTTTAAACTGTCATAGCTGTAGAGATTTTCCGTCATTGCATAGTGTAAGTAAAATTAAAAGATATATGTACATGATATTGATGAAACTTAAATTGAAAGCATAGACAATCATTTTTTCAAATTATGCGAAGTGCTTTTTAAGTAAAGAACAGAAAAACGACTAGTCGATAATGAGTAGTTGATTTTAACACAGCAATGTACTGTGAATAAAATAGTTTTACTATAACGCTGATTAAAGTATAAAGAGTGGATTTTGTAAAAAATAAATTTATTGCTGGTTATCTTTCTCTACTCAATTTAAGATGTCCAACTGTAATATAGTAATAGGAATTTTAATAAGTACCGTTAAATCTCAAATTTTCTCATCACGCTTTATCGTAGAAAATATTATTATACAAGATTCATACATTATTACACAAGGTAGCCGAATCATACGTTCCTAGTTAAACATTACTTCTTTCGAGATCCGTAGAACATGTTATATAGATCTTTATTGTAATTTTTGACCGTTTTGACGATGCAATTTTTACTATTCGATCTTCTATGAGCTTTATTGTATTTCTAGCGCGAGTTAAAACATTGACTGGGTTACCATTGCAAGAGAATCTACATCGTTATTGTAAATACCAAATAACGTAAGGCTCCCGATGTCGTTCGTCTTCATTATAATTTTCGAACAGATTTTTTTTTACTCTAGGACACTAATATTTCGATATCCTCATAAGTTTTTCTCTCCTTTACTGATGAAATATGCGGTGAATCGCAGAAACCCTGCGGAATCCGATTCTGATTTGGCAAAGTTGCTGCTGTAACTGTTATATTTTGTACATAAAATGATAATTATTCTAATAATAATAATAACAATAATAATAATAATAACAATAACAATAATAATAATAATAATAATAATAATAATAATAATAATAATAATAATAATGTCGAAGAATCGAAAAAAGAACATTACTTTTTTACCGACACGAGTACGAGAGACTACATTGCAAATTCTATTGATAAAAAAATTATTCCGTTAATTGCTTATAAAATCTCTATTCGTTTCTAAAGATGTAATGAATGTTTGAATGCAGATGTTATAAATTAAATAACTAAAATAAAGAAGACATTACTATTGTTACGTAAATTACATTGATTGGAAAAATGTGTAGATTAAAAATTTATGAAAAAAAAGAAACATTTTATAAAGCATAAGAATGTAAAACTAATTATGGGTAAATTTTATAAAGTTCAATTTCAAACTGAATAATTTGCATTTTCTTTATTTTTATATTAATATAGAAAAAAACGCATTAATTCACACGATCGTATTATGGATTGACATTTTCGTTCGAAACAAATGAGTAATTCGATACAACGACGACGTATATTGAGAAAATGATTTTGGACAATTATCGAAAGCTCGATGGTGATGGTCCGTTGATTTATTTCGATCACGGCGAAGCCCTTCAGGGGGCAGCTTGCGATCAAAATTCAATAAGCAAAGTGCCCTGTGACGAACCGTGCCGTAATCGTATATGTACATATTTATATAAATGAATTCGCATTTTGCACCTGCTACCGTATTGGAGAGAAGAAGGCGGAACGCAAAAAGCTTCCATTCGTTAATTCGTCTGAAAAGTTAAAAAACAACATTGTTTCGGTCAAATAAATGTGTTCACAAGTGACGTACATAACTATAGAGGCGCAATCAAATGACTGTATAATAATATTGTTAATAGTTGAACGATATTTATTTCAACAAATCGTGTACATAAGAGTCATTGGTTGAACTGTGCATAGATGAAGAAATACAGAAGATGCAGTCTCAAATTTTTAATGTAATACAAGAAGACAAAATTCATATATATATATATATATACATATAAAATAAATAAAAATTAGGATTTGTTGATTTTCAATGGTTATTCATGATTATTATTTTTGAATCGACAAATGTACTAGATAATAGAAAAAAAAACAACATATATAAATATAATGTATAAAATAAATAAAAATTAGGACTTGGAGATTTCGAGTATTTTTTGAAATATTATCTTAATAGGAATGAAATTCCGAGATATTAACGAGTAAAATCTGTGAGTTAAAAAGAAAGAGAGGTCGGTTTTCCGTTTTGTCCACCCACAGGATGTTGACCCGCAGAGCGAAGGAAACAGGAAAGGCGCTGGGCGTACACGAAGAGCATTGCGGCAACTCATGTGGGCAGGAATTCTGATATATTTTCAAAAATTATTTCAAACGGGCAAAATTCATCCAGCTTTCGCATTTCATTTGTATTTGACAAAGTCTTTAGCGGATGAAGCTAGCCAATAAACTAGAATTTAATAATTCTGCAATCAAATTTAAATTAACGACATTTTATAAATACAAATGATGATAAGACGTTTCATCAGAATTTTAACGTACTTACGGGTATGTGAAATTGCTCGAAAAAAGAGCATCGATAGTATGTCATCGGTAATATGTCATCGATGTACTTTCTACGCAATGTTTCTTACATAGACACATGTAAAAGTATTTATTAAAAAGCAGTTCTTTGAAGCAAGTTTTTCATGGAAGTATGGGAAAGAGGGAAAAGGGAATATATAATATAATAGACATAGAAAAGACAGCGAAGCAATGAATTTGAAATGTTCAGTAATATTTGAGAATTTATATTTTTCATGCACACTCTTTTCTTCGCACGCTCTTTTCTCGATTATTCCATACGTACATTAGACCAGGAGAATTGAATATCGTTATGGATGTTGCTTGAAAATGTTTTTTTTTTGTGAATTATGGTGCAAAATGTTATTTAGATTGATAATTTCATTATGCGCCGGGTCAAAACCCTGTGCTAACTTCAGGAAAAATCGAGAACTGAAAAAAGTCGAAAAAATTAATAATTTACTTGCAATATAGACGTCCGAAAATTGTTGTAGTTTTTTACTTTAAGGCTCTAGCTCCAAGCCCATTTTAAATGTTAATTTTTCATTTAAGAGCGCGAATTTTTCTCTATTATATACAGAGAATTTATTAGTGAACAATTTTAGTAGTATTCACTTTTTCTCTAGATCGCGTATTTTGAAAACTGTCAAGGAAAATGTCGGAAAAAATGCACGATTTTTTCGACTTTTTTCAGTTCTCGATTTTTCCTGAAGTTAGCACAGGGTTTTGACCTGGCGCATAATGAAATTATCATTCTAAATAACATTTTGCACCATAATTCACAAAAAAACCAGTTTCAAGCATCATCCATAGTCAACCCATTTGAGGTCTAATTCTCCTGGCCTGCATAAAAATGAAGACACGTGTTTCCCATCCGACCGGTTAGCCGGCTTCGCTGCAACAACCCCGACTATGCCTTATTTACTCCTCCTGCACTTACCCCATATACCTTATGCATATATAAATATAGTTTTTTTCTTTAAATTCTGCGTCTCCTCTTGTCTTCGTCTCTTCTTCTCTTCTTCTTTTCGTAAGCGACGAATCTTATATAATATAAAAGTTAATCTCACTTTAAAATTTCTACGCGATTTGTATAGTGTCGGGCTGACGGGTTTGCCTCGTTTTGAATAATGGAATCGCTTGGCGACTTTATTTTTCTTCTTCGCGTTTATATAGACGTTAGTTTTCTGCACAGACACGTGCGCAGAGAGAGAGAGAGAGAGAGTAAAAAGAGTAGCTCGATATTACACAGATCGTAAAAAGGGCGTGCGTTTCCGTTAAAGTTTCGTGACGAACTCCCGCGGATTTCCAAAACGAAATGCAGCAGAGCTGCCTGTGCTCACTATGCTATCGCCACTGCGCTTTTCGCCTCTGTGTATTAACCCCTCCACGACCGTACATATATACGTACGACTATACATATACCGGTATACGTATGTGACTATTGCATAGGATAAAAGGCCTATATCTACAGTAGCAACTTCTTCTCTTCCCTCCCTTTTCTCACACGATCACTCTGTGTACATTCTATTCCTAATCAAATGCTAATTCAATCTTTATGAAAACGTCATAAGGAGATTTCTTTTTTTTGTTACCATTGACAATATACACACTTATATCTAAGGAGTAAGGTAGAGTAAAAGTGTTTAGGAGTTGAGAAAATAAAGAGAGAGGAACGAGAGAGGAACGAGAGAGGAACGAGAGAGGAATACAAATGCAAATAGAAAATGTACTTACAAGAAGGAAATATACAACAAGAAGACACACGCGTGACTGTCGATGTTCGCATGATGTGCGCGAAACCCCGCTGAGTTGTTTCTTCAAATTGTTTTCAAAATTAAAAAAAGAAAAAATCTATTATGAATATTGAAATTCGCTCTTGTTTCTGAAGCAAGAGTAGCTGCTCGGCCAAAAATGCACATACCATCGGACCCCAATATCTCAATCCCCACTTACGCTTATAAGCGTAAAGATCTATACAAACGTTGAAGGGGTCAAAGGACACTGGCTAAAAGCCGCGTGCACAATATTCAAAGCCAACTGCCAGAGAAATCTACATTTCTCCGTCCATTCGTCGTCGTGGCGATAAATATGCTAATTTTCTCTCTCTCTCTCTCTCTCTCTCTCTCTCTCTCTCTCTGTACACGCCGAATGCATGCGTTTCTATATAGATATATCTCTGTCTTTACGAATATGCTTACAGAAAAAGTATGCTAGTCAATTTCTCTTCTACACTAATTTATTAGTATGATGATATTATTTATAGTAGTAGATTCTTCATTTTATGGTATAAAAATTTTTATTGAATTAATCTACGAAATTAATGAATGACGGCTTTTTCCGCATTTTTTAACTCTACAGAATTGTTCAACGGTAAACCAGAACAAAATACAAAGATTTTTGGGTCAAATATTTGTTTACACATAATATTTTGCATAAGAATGATTTATATATTTATATGTATTTATATGTATTTATATGTATTTATATGTATTTATATGTATTTATGTGTATTTATATATATTATATACTTTGTAAGTATAATATATATTATAATCCGCACGCGTAGTCATGTTGTCATGAATCAATAACTCTTTGAGTATACTTATAGGTATAGCTTAGAGTATCACAGTGACATGAACGAGATTGCGCTTTTAACATATGTTTAATGAATATAGTACACATGAATGTTTGAAGCTTATATACACAGGGAGAGACTGTGAAAAATGGCCAAGTCCATTTTTCGACAGCTCGATCGAACGATGTAAAAATTTAGTACTCGATAGTGATGGTTTTAGTCTTGAGATACTCGTTGAGCGCCTCCTGACCAAGATCTTTTCCAAATCCGGACCTTTTGAAGCCACCGAAGGGAGCAGCGACATCAGTCTTGTTGTAGGTGTTGACGAAAACGGTCCCGGCGTCGATCTTCTCGGCGAATCTCAAAGCTCTGCCGATATCCTTGGTTAGAACCCCGGAGGCCAGTCCATATTCCGTTGCATT
The DNA here is from genome assembly GCA_018906985.1 of Apocrypta bakeri. Taxonomy (NCBI): domain Eukaryota; kingdom Metazoa; phylum Arthropoda; class Insecta; order Hymenoptera; family Pteromalidae; genus Apocrypta; species Apocrypta bakeri. Next base: position 15,936 of record JACCIA010000005.1, on the reverse strand, counting down.
AGCACGAGCGATGACTTTGTCAATATCGCCGGAGCTGAAGCTCGAGACGATCATGATAGGACCGAATGATTCCTCAGTTGCGAGGAAAGTACCGTCGCGTACGTCGGCGAAAATCGTCGGTTCAAAGTAGAAACCGGGCCTGGCTAACCTGCGACCACCGTAAACGAGACGTGCACCTTCCTTTACGCCCTTGTCCACGTATTCGAGGAGCTTGTCTAGGTGGGCTTTGTGGTTTTGGGGACCGTGGGATGTAGCCCGATTAAGAGGGTCGCCGATAGCGATTTTTTTCGTTTCCACTACTGCTCGATCGAGGAACTCATCGAGGATTCGCTCTTCTACGAAAATTCGACCTGTCAACGAAGAGATATTATTAATGTTAAGATCGGGAAGCGATCGGTAAGTGATCGGTAGAATAATCTTACCGGCAGCAATGCAGTTTTCTCCTTTATTGAAGAATACACTGCTCATAGCCAGCCTGACGGCTTGTTGCATATCCGCATCTTCGAATATGACCAATGGACTCTTACCACCAAGTTCCAGCGAGACTTTCTTAAGATTACTATCGGCACACGATCGCATGATTGTTTGACCGATCGCCGTTGATCCTGTAAAGCCGAGCTTTCTCACGAGGGGATGATTGACAATTGCGTTCCCGGTAAGAGATCCAGTTCCGGGAACGATATTTATCACTCCTAAAAAAAATGGCTAATATTTGTTTCACGATAACGACTTTATCGACTAATTCATTCAAGAAAATCAATAAACTTTTTCGTCAGCTTCGCGCTATTGATCGGTCAAACATACAGCGATGCATACAGCGATGCATACAGCGATGCATCGGTTGTAGTGGACGAAAAAGCCTTGAATAATGTAGAACGATGAGATAAGATGATTATCTTTAGAAATTTCTACGTACTAATAATAAACCTCGTGCTATGTGTTATTTCGATATATAAATAAATAAACATAAAAATAAAAATTCCAATGAAACGCTCGTTACTTCTGATCCATAAAATTGCGTTTTTTCTCTTTACAACAAACCTGATGGAATGCCAGCCTTGGCAGCCAACTCGGCGAATTTCAGTGCCGTCAAGGGTGACGTCTGAGCAGGTTTCATAACAACTGTATTTCCAGCTGCCAAACAAGCAGCCATTTTCCACGAGAGCATCATAAGTGGATAGTTCCAAGGTGTGACGAGTCCGCAAACGCCGATTGGTTCTTTACGCGTCATCGTCAGATTGCGATTGGGTCTGGCGTGAGAAATCGGTACGGTCGAACCTTGGATTTTATCGCACCAACCGGCGAAGTAACGCCACGTCTCGATCGACATACCGATATGAGTTTTAAGGGCTAGGGTGTAAACCGCACCGGAATCTAAACTCTCCAGGGTTGCTAATTCTTCTTTATGCTGTTCCATTAGATCCGCCAGTCTGCAGATTATTACAATAGGATTTATTGCATATGTCGATGTTTCTGTTACAATTTTCTCGTATTTATCATTTTAAAGAATAAATCGTTGCGCTAAAAGTTCTAAAGCAATAATAAATAAAGCAAACATACACATGTAACGATTGATTTTCAATTGAAAATAATATATACAATAGATTTACAAAGTTTCGTTGTAGATAGTAAGTCATAGTCATAGGACTTACTTGAAGAGCAGAGCACCACGTTCTCTCGCGCTAATCTTGCTCCATTCTCCCTGCTCAAAAGCTTTCTTGGCGGCCTTGACCGCTTCATCGACATCCTCGACCGATCCACACTCCACCGAGCAAATAACGCTCTCGTCGTTCGGATTAATCGTTTCGATCGGTTTCCCGCGGCCGTTTACGAATTTCCCGTCGATGAACAATTGTTTTGGAAAACTGAGCTCGATATTATTGGCCTTGAGCATAACAGCCTCGTAGATGAGATTTTCACTGGCATTAGCGCCTCGTTTAGCCAAAATAGCCAAATTGGCCAATTCGAGGAAGACCGGTGCCATGAACACGTCCGTGTTCTGCAGATGAATATCCAAGCTGTCTTTCATTTCCTCGACGAGACGGACCACATCCATGCTTCCGGCACCTGTTAATCAAGCGATAGACAAATATAAGCTTTGCAATTGAAAGAGCAAAGAAAGTAGCGAGGAAAGTAGCGAGGAAAGTAGCGAGGAAAGTAGCGAGGAAAGTAGCCTCCGGTCGGTGTTGGATTTTCTGCAAAATGCCTCTCGCGTTTGAAAATATGGACTCGTAGACTGAATACGCATACACATAGGCAACTAGGTCACAAGCGGTGAAGACCGGTAATTGCATCAGTAAACTTTTAACGACGCGAACGCAAAAAAGGTACGCACACGTTCAGATAAACTCTATAGTTGTCGCATCGACTATTTATCGTCGCTGTCAAACAGTCACCGTTTCAAAATCGTGGTATATCGAAAAAATTACAAGTTCGATGTACTCCTAGCTTGGGGGCGTTAGCGATTCCGCATACGTCTACAAACGTACACACTCGTATATTTTTTTTTCATTTTTCATTCACATTTCATTCGCTAAATCTGTAGATATAGCGAAGATAATTGGCGCAGACGTCTTCCACGTGTGTAGATGTAGAGTAAACCAGTCTCGTCGAGTTGTATATCACGGAGAAAACAGCGAGATAAACAAGAAAGCCCGCTATCTGTCTTGAGAACGTTGAAAACTACAGCCGGTTGTGTGTAACACGCTGTCACGATAAACACGACGATTCTGTAATGTTGTCTATATACATAAGAATGCGAAGCGGAGAATGTAATGTGCGAGTGTTGAAACGCGGAGGGGCTCGACTCTTTCTTTCGAAGAGACGAGTCAGTCTCGCGTCGAGCTTCCGAGGGCTTACATATCCAAAATACACACACATACACGCAAACGCGCACACACATGTACATAAATATATCTAGGCGGTATCGAGCGAGTTCGACGATCATCGATGAAGGTGATTTCGTTGCATTAAGATGAGGATGGTTGACAAACTGGGGGCATTGGTACACTTGCTCTTCGAAGGCGGTGAGTAGACTATTAATTTCATTAATCTTTTCTTCCCGTTTGTAATGCGTAGCGAATCGATTACGCAATGCGTTTATCTGTATATGCGTAGAGCAGCGATTATGCCGTTCTCTTTTCTTTTATCGACGCTTTCATAATTCTGAAAAGCTGAATTTCGTTTTACTGAATAAATTAATCTGTTATTTAGAAGAATCAAGTAGAAATACATATGCGTGTTTGAGAATTAAATGAATATACGTAGATTTCAGCGTTTCTCATCGTTTCCACGCGTGTTTTTCGTTATATAGACACGATGAATATTAATGAACTACTGAATATTCAAAAGAATGTTTTTTTTTTCGATAAACCGTTCTTCTTGTCAGTGGCGTATTTGCCAAAAGATACCTAAAGTCTAATATAGAAATGATTGTCTGATTTTGTGCAGATGAGAATCTGTTGAAAGAAGCCGAAGCGGAGTGTGAAGATTGGTTTCTCTCGAGCGATACAACGTTCAATGAAGGTAAATCTCGTAATATTATGTTGCTTTGTTTTATCTTAATCGACATTGATTGACGATAAATATATCGAGTTTCCTCAATGTAAACGATAACACCCCCAGTACAACGCTCCGATCAAAGTTCATTTTCCACGCGCAAATAATAATATAACTAACATTCTATCAATGAAAAAAAGTGATTCTAGAAACCGAGCTTCCAGTGATCGACCTTCCCAGTCTCGAAGATTATTTACCGATCAATCGATATTCTCCAACGAATTTTCTCGATCACGAGAATCACGAGAATCGGGGTCCACCACCAACCGATTCTCTACTTCCGCGAAGAAGAAGACGTCGCGCAAAGGCCGGTTTGACTTTGAAAAAGAAATTCCACGCGGCTAAGCAAGCTCGTAATCGAGGAGAAGCTTACAGTACGTTCTCCGGACGATTGGTACCGGCTCGAGCTCAGCGGCCTCCTTGTAGCTCAACCTGTCGACTCCAGTGTTGCAAGCGATTCTCTGCCCAGGAACGCGAGAGTTTATTTGAAAACTTTTGGAATATAGCCGATCACAAGGGTCAATGGGAATTTATTGCGAGAAATATCGATATTCTGCCGAAAGGCAAATGTACCAGCGAAAAGGGCGATGAATCGAGGAGATCGGCAAGTAGAAAGTATTATTTTGGCCAGGCCGATGACAGGAAACAGGTCTGCAAGACATTTTTCTTGAATACTTTGGCGATTTCGAATGCTTGGGTAGGGACTGTCTGCAAGAAATTGATGGATCATGGCTGTGTTAGCGAGGATGGTAGAGGTAGGATCGGTAATCGGAAAAAGATGCTCGCCAGTATGATGCACCTCTGATATGTACGTGTAACATAGATATTCGAGAATACGAACATTAGCTTTCTGCCTGAATGTTTACTCAATAATTATTAGTTTCCTACTATCTCCATTGACAACGATTTCACCACGAGCAAGCGTTGATCATACATTGTAAAACGAAAACAATCTGTAAATATTGATAAAAATTTGTTTTCTCATAAGCTAGTAGAAAAATATGTTAATATAGTACATAGACGATTACTTCGAATAAATTAAACTGTTTTTCTTTCTACTGTCAATGCTAATAATAGAATAATTGTTATTAATAAGCTTTGCTCAACGTTACTTTGTTTAAACTTTAGTTTGGCACTGTACCTACCTACCGACCTACCTACCTACCTTACCTACCTTCGTGAATTTTTTAATATTTTTTTCATTTACGTTTTCTAAGTTACAGTATCGCAAAGTTGGCGTTTTTACGAACTTCGGCGATCTAGCAGTCTTCCTAATATTTATGATAAAATATGTCTTCACCTCGTATTAATACAGTATATGCGCGATTGGCACTTCACCATTTCATAACAATAACGCCAAACTCATTCGTTGAAAGTTATTTAGGTGTTCTGGATTAGTATTGAAACGTTTCGATCGTGGGTATTAAAATGAAAAAATTGACGAAAATGTCTTTGATGAATTCTGAAAAGTGTCTATTAAGGTTTAAACTAGGGAAGGTGATTGTATTAGATAAAATTAGATGCTATGTAACGAAACGTGATACGTTTGGTTCATCGTCGACCTGGAATAACTTATAAGAGTCTCTTTAGTGCACCTAGTGCAGTTTCAACATTGCTAGATAATTTTATTTCTAGCTAGAAATAGAGATTGATTTCCAAGTGCTAATCTTTACGGGCACTTATGTATTCATTTACATGCATACCTTCGCATCTACATGCATTTTTTCATCTTAATATCATCATCTTACCTTCTCAAAACTGAATATCGAAGACTTTTACCAAGTTAAGCGATCTTTTAAGCAATCGTTATCAGATGTTATAGATATCTGTAGGTTCAACAGTACTTTATTCGTAATATTTAAGTTATTTTACAAGTAAAGTGCCTTATGTGTTTGCAGCGAGAAAGCATCCGTGAAAAATTACAATTTTTTGACAATTATAGCTCAAGCTGCCGAAATTGCTAAAAATACTAACTTTGAAACAATGCAATTCAAAACGTATTCATTAAGGTTATAGATAAACTAAAGGTTAAAATTGTTTAAAAAAAACTTTTTCTTCGGTCAATCCGTCAGAGAATGACTCGTGTATAAGTTATTGTGGATTTTTCCGACACTGCGTTTACAAGTTTTTCTATATAATAATGAAAACAAATAATGAAACCTAGGAAGGAAGCATTACGCGACCTAAAATAAATATCTCTTCGTTTATTAATTTTGCCTTCTATTTTAACAATCTGGTTCATTCTGCTCATGCTCATTAAATCGTTTCATTGAGATAAATACGTAAAGCGTGCTGTACTGATAAATATTTTAATCGACCAACTGTACATGAGATTTGTCCATGAAATTCGTAACCCCTATCAGATATAATCTTAAGCGATTTAATTTTAAACTCAAAGTCGAAAAGACAAAGAAAGAAACATTGTTATCTCTATTTAGTAAAAAATGTACGCAGACACTAAACCTTACCACTGGCGAAAAAGTCGGTTTCATCATCAACGTCCCGGCGAAGTATGCTCTGCCAGATTTTGCGGATGGTCTCGACTGCTTGTCGCTCCTCCTCCGTAAATTCAAGGCTGGCCACGTTAGTTTGAGCCTGGCCGTATTTACTGGCACTTATCGTACGAGTACCGATTTTCAAAACTTCCACATTAAGCCAGTTTCCGTCTTCCGCTTGTATCAGTAAGCCTGACTCGTGAACTATTCCTCGGCATCCGTCGACGTCCACTGCTGTTCCCGAAGACGGTTCGTTACCTGCAAATCATCAAACATGATTTAATATATTGATAATTATACTTCTGTAAATGAGGCATGCTCAGATTTTCGATTTTCCGCGCCCTCGTAATATTCATACGCGAATATAAATAGTACGCGATAATCGATTATTTCGATTCCACGGGCTGAACAATTCAACTTTAAGAGAAACAATATTTTTATTCACCTTTATGTATTTTCCGAGTATTAAGAACTAAAAGCATAGATTTTTTTTAAACTCGAATTTTAATAAACAATTCATCATTAACATAAAAATTAACATTTCTCTTTGATAGATAAAATGTAGAGTCCAGACAAATTCATTTTATTTTCTATTTATTTCTGAAAAAAGCCATCCTATTCTACATCCTAGAAACTCACCTACGATACAACGGCTAAGAACATTTGAATAATTTGCAACTATCGGAAAGGAAGCGGTGTAACTGCGTGATAATCCACGCATATACGCGGAGTAAACCAGTTCAACAACAACTAAAATAAGAACACCTAATGACGTTGAGTAACACTTTCAAAGTCGTTGTTTGGAATTAATATTCAAAGTAAGTCATCTTCATTAGTGTCGAGAGGAAAAGTCTCGCGGAATACAATAAAAAATTCATCAAATGCTGTAAATGCTGAAAATGCCAATTTTATCATTATGTAATCCGAAAACCTCTTATATCTTCCTAAATTTGTTGACATTATTTCATTAATATTATTTCCGATGAATTAAATCAAAATATGGATTTTCAACTTTTTCTTACCGTTGCTCATTGCTTTTGGTATTAGAGAAAATGCATTGAATCAACGCAAACCGAGTTTTAGTCGATCAATTGCCAATTACTTGAAAAGAGTTTGAAAAAATTGATAATATAATGGAGTAAAATGGCTTTGACGTCATCATATCTACTATTGTAAGAAATATTTACAGCAATATATGTTAAATCCTAGGCAATTATACTTTCGAAGATATAAGCGATATTTCGAATAATAAATATACCTTTTGTAGATAATGATTAATTTCATTAACTTTACGCATTCTCCAGTAGGCGGCGTCTTATTAATCAGAGCATGCCGATGGCAATTTAATGTATGTGATGATATATTTGTCATAGAAAATATTGTATTAAAATTTAATAGTATTGCATGTAAATAAGTAGTGGTATTGCGTATTGTGTTATTTCTACTTGGAGGATGTGTTGAGTGTGTGTGTGTGTGTGGACACGTGTACAGAAAAACGAAATTACTCTTCCACAAAGTACTTCCGTAAAGCCTCGTCTCTTCCCCATCGATAATTGTCCAAGCTCCAGGTGTCGAATCCAAAGCCCTGATGAAATTGTGCGCCTTTTTCGCTGTTTTACCCTTCCAGTCGAGCTTTTGCAGCTCTTTTTTATTAAGCATCGCATCGTAAGTCGCACCTTCCTCCGTCTGGCTCAAAGACGGGGCTGAACCTATTGCTACGAGATTGACCGACTCGGCCATTGCCTTGATACCCTCCGGATACATGAATCCGTTGTACAAGCTATCCAGGGTATCGTTGGGTTTGACGGGACAGGTACGTTGCAGAAGGATTGGTCCGGTGTCCAAACCATCGTCTGCCCAGAATACCGAAAACCCGGCTACCTCGTCACCTTCGATCAGAGTCCTGGAACATGCTGAACGTTAACGTACGCGGTTGAATGAAAAAAAAAAAAAAAAAAAAAAAAAAAAAAAAAAAAAAAAAAAACACACACACACACACACAAGATGTGTCTAACTTCAACGTGTGATTAGCATGTGTGCGAGTTTCAAATGTCGTTTTCTTTTTTATGAAAAATATGCAATTCAAAATAAGAAGAATGCCAAAGGAATTTCTGTTGGATTTATTCGGTCACGCTTTCTACGCCTTTTACCTAGAGCTATCTCTATAGGTCTAAAAATGGACTATACGCTATTCCAAAAGAAAATGTAATCTTTCATTGGGATCCAATGAACGAGCCATTTTCGTACAGCCTCGAAAGTCTACACGTGTTGCCCAGCACTAGCTCTAGCTGGGCAATCTCATATCTCATTGTCTCATGTGCAAATCGAACGCATAGCATTGTTTGTTCATAGCCAAATTCGATATGTTTAACGGGGAAAAAAGTACGTTACAATAAGAATGAAAAGGACATTTTAAACTAGCGCATTTGATGCTATGAGTATTATGATCAAATAAGAATGAAGAAATTAGTAAATTCCATTATTAGTCTTCGGTGACTTTTGAGATTATTACGATGTATATTTACAGCTTTAACCGTATTTTATTTGTCAAATTTAACTAATCTTATAAAATATGTTACGTTTGCAAATTTTTTTTTTTAAACTTCGTAAAAATGTCAACTTTGACATCCCGTAACTTACGAAGCCCTCGTAAAGAAATATTTCAAACGGATCATAAAGTTACGTAACAGTATCAAAGAACAGTTTAAACATCTTTAAACGAAAAAAATTTGACTGGTCAGTCTATCAGAGAATAATGTAACAGAAATCACATTTATTAGAAGACTTGTATAATAGGTTTGACAAAATGAGTTCAGATTTATCGGATAGTTCTCGTAATTAGTATTGAATAAAAAATTATTTTTATAAGTTTTTTCATTCGTGTTATTTACTTCATCCCAATATTTCAACGTGTATGTCAGAATTGCGTTACACGGATATGGTAGGTGAGGTTCAGGTTTGGTGAGGTAATCGTGCGTGCAGGTAAATGACTGAAACGGAGCGATTGCGTTATTGGTATTGATTATGGAAAGTATGCAGTTGTTTAAGTTCTGTTTATGATTACGAAACACGTTATAATTACTGTTTCTATAACGGCTTTTGAACTCGTTTTACGTTAATTTTAATTTTAGAATAAACAGAAAGTTATTAATTGATATTTTTCAATGAAATTTTTCAACTCGCAATACGAAAATATATTACAATAAAAAAATAAACAGTTGATGAAGCAATTAATATAAATATTCACTGTCGACTTTCATATATGTATTGCCGATGTTTTCCTCAATATTATTTATTAGTAGAGAACATTTCTTACCTGTATATGCATATACACATATATGTATACTAATGGACAGTGTGAATTTATAAAAGAATATCTAAAGGCTGAACTCACCAACTAATGGCACTGGCTCCTCGATGCCTCGGCAGTATCGACGGATGATAGCAGATGCTTCGATGCTTCGGGTGATTTATCACCTCCATAGGTATAAATTGAGTACAAAAAGGCAAGACATTGAGATCAACCTCGATACTTTTGTAGACCTCGAGGACTTCCGGTAGAGGTATACCTTTACTCCGCCAAGCCTTGATTTTGAAGACCGGAGTGCCATCGGCTCTTGCCGTTATTGCTGTTATAAAAATAAATCATTTCATGTACAAATTCGTGATATTTATGCAAAAAATGCGTTCATTACCGAGGGGATCTTCGCGATGGAGTTTGTCCGGTATTGTGAATACTCCAGTGATCTCGTGGCCTTCCCTTTTCAATGATTTATAAACTTCAGCAGCGAAGTTGCTCTGACCGATAATAGCGACCTTTAGCTTCCTCATTCCCGTGACTGAAAGAAACAATGCAATTCGAATCTTTGACTTTGATTTCCCCAGCTATAGGATAACGTCGTAGATACCGACGTTATCTGTGCTGAAAAGATATGTGAGTATATTGAATATCGGATGATGTGAAATTCAAATTTTCTCAATAATCAACATTTTCGTTTGGGCAGCTTGATGAGTGTAGAATTTGAAACCGATTATATATATATATATATATATATATATATATATATATATATATATATATAAGGTCCAAAAATATCGAGGAGAAAGTGTATTGTTTGTCATTGATTAAAATAAGTGGAACCGATCGCTATCGCTATTGTTAGAAAATGTATACCAGAAAAAAGTGAACGAATGCGACCGATCGTTCAATACATGACCAATTTTCGTAATGTACTATTTCAATCAGGAGTATTAATCGGAATCAAACAGCCTTTCGCTCGTTAATTGAAAATGAAAGTTTGAAAGAGGCACCTTTTTCAAAAAATTGATGTACGCGACTCCGTGAAAGCACAACCGACAATACTTATAATAGTCTCGGCACTTTCCGAGCTCCGTACGATAACCCGCGCGACGACGTACTGAAGGAGAAATTCGCGTTTGATGTTTGAAAGGAGTTTGAGCGAGTCGCGGCGTGCATCGGGGGGTCGAGGAAATTCGAAAGCAGCAGCAGCAGCAGCAGCAGCAGCAGCAGCAGCAAAGTCGATGTGAGAGAAGACTATTCGCGTTGTGTATACACAAAGCTAAGTTGGATACGAGTTATGATCGACGAGAAGAGAAAGAGAGAAGAAACCAGCTCGTCGAGTTTACTGACACTGATGACGGCATGAAATACTATATATATATATATATATATATATATATATAGTATTTCATGCCGGACCTGCTTATATAATGCTGCGCGAATTATCGCACTTGTGTTCTCAACGTGTGCGTGTGTGCGAATATATTTACATATAGTATGGGAGACCCAAAGAGTGAAAGATAGATTGTGTACATGCGCTGGTAGCGTGTGGGCCAATCGATTAGCTACCGATTTCTGAGTTGCGAACGGAAGACGCAGAGACACACGTTGATTGTGCTATTGGGTTTATTGAAACAGAAATCAGAAATCCATTTATCATCTTTTTCCTCTTTTTATAGGAGTTATATTTTTTTTATTGACCATCGATGAAATATACTGGAAAGCGATTGCATTATGTGTTTTGTGATATTGAAAAATATATTTTAATACGACACAGACCGATTAGAATTTTCCTTTCTTATATAAATATCATTATAATAAAAAATGATTATAATGAGTTATATTGATTGTTCTCTTGGATTGATGGATTAATATAAATTTCATCGAGACACTAAATTATGGAAAAAAGATTTTTTTCCTTTTTGTCTTTAAAGATAACGACAATTAGACTTGGTTGTTTTGAAAAGGAACGAGACAATATCACAGCTGTAATTGTTCTACTAATTTATGTGAAATCTTGAGAAATTGATGAACAATTATAGACATTTGACGATAAGGTGGCAGGTGATAAGCATAAAAGTACTTTGATTTGTGACTTGAAAACCTTCTATGTTTGTATTGTGTACGTATCGTATGTCAATGATACACATTTAGCTATCAGAACGATTGTTCGTTTCCAGCAATTCATTGCTACGATTCAAGTATTATTGTGAATCTCAATGAAAAATCGCTTCGATTATACACTCGTTGATTCAGTGCTAATTTCAAATACGTCACTGATTTTTCCTATCGGTCAAATCGATTTTAATATACATATTATACATCATATGGATATGTACCTCGTTGCATTACGAGCACTCTCAGACTACTTGCATTGTCGTTTCTTTTTCATTGTCGACAATTTAAAAATTACCTCTTTAATTTCTAAAAGTTCTACATTATATTATATGTCGTATCGTTGAAAGCTGCCGAACCAGAATTAACAATTTACTTGAATTTGAAAACTATACTTTAGATTAGTATTCATTCATTTTTTAGGTTTGTATTTGGTGCGAAAATTACTTGTTAAAAGTCAACAAGTTTCATATTAAAAACTACATTTAATATGTATTTTATATATTTATACTTATATTTACTGCTAATAATCATATAATATCTGCACGAAAAATATTCATCTAATATTTATAAACAATATATGTGTTTTAAACTAATTAACGATATTACTTCATTAAAATATACCATTGTATCTTTGGTATTTATCAATAAATTCACTATTAGAATAAAAAATGAACGTCAGCAATAACTCGCGTCTGCAAAAGAGAACGCGATAAAACGCATAAAAATGAGTAAGGGAGATTTTTTTCGATACGACATTCCACCGATTAATAACTGAAGAAAATGTGTGAAAAGGAATAAACGAGAATTTTGTTTAATTGGAAAATACGCGAGTGCTGCTTTCACAGGTAAGTAAGTATACCTCGTTTACCTCTGATGCTTTGATATTAAGAATCTTCAGGAAATCAAGTGGATTTTCTAAACATTTTCTTTCACCCTATGGAACAATTAATGTATTCCATTGATTTATCTATTGTTACAATAATAAACTATAAGAGTAATAACTTAAATTATTATTAGCTTTCGAATAGCTTACAAGATACATTTATATATTGCTACGTTTTAACTATCAAGTTATCAACTTTAATAACGCGTCATACTCGCGTCCCATAATAAAAATGATAAGCATAAAACTGCTTTGATTTGCGAAAACTTTTCTCTACGTGGAAAATAACTACAGAAAATCGCAATATTCAGTTACATCACTTTTTTTATATTTATACATTAAACAAATTAGTGCAGTCTTACGGCGAAACGTTGAAAATACGGTATTTTGTTGCCAACCATTCTGTATATAATATACTCACATAATTATTCATATTTCCTCAATTATACAGTTGGATAAAAATGATAATTGCTTTTATAAACGGTGTTTATTTTTCCATTTTCCCTCCGTAGTAGACCTATTTGATTGTTTACAGCTGGATCCACCTACACGTGCCGGAAGAACCATTATCCGTTATCACGTTGCAAACGCGTGCAACGGCTCTTTCATGTCCATCATGCGAGTTCTGCAGCTTTTTTAAGGTTCATTGTCTGAGAACGATCTTCTTTATCTACGAACTCCGAGTTGTTTTGCAAATCATTTTATCATGTGAATAAATATTTTCTTTATCTTTTGCGATTCTGTAACTAACATCACCGTAACTTTCGACTCATTTACTAAGAATTTCTTAACGCTTTTACACAGAAGTTACAATGTCAAAAGTCTATTATAGTATAATATAATTTTAAAAGCGGATAATTTTTCGGGAAAGTATTTCTTACTAAAACATGTAGATCCTTTATTTTTGAGTTGCTACATTTTAAAGATTGGCGTGCTTTGAACGTTATATATAATATACGTAAAGATATAATAATGATGCATACAAAACTTCTGGTTAATAAATAAAAACTTCTAATCGCTCGAAATGAGAGAGAACCTATAAAGATCCGAAAATCTCAGTCCATATTTTCGTTTTAAAAAAGCGTTTACCGTATAGTCTCTTCCTTTTTCAAAAATTATATTGCTATTTCATTACACAGGATAGATCGAGTTGCGCCAGATTGATAGTGTACGATATATATGCTTTATAGGTATTTATGATTATAATTATTGTAATTAATTTATTGTAATAAATTACAAGTTATACTTACAATAGTCGGACTTATAGCACTATATTTAAAATTCGTGCAGAAAATGATTAGTAAAATCTCGTGTTTTCTTATTATCTATTTTATTATAATTGCGTTATAGACGTAATTATAATAAAATAACCCTATAACCCTATAACCCTCTCAGTGGATCAGGCCAGGAATGATCGGAACAGGAACAGCACAATATAATGAATTATAACACTATAACCCTATAACCCTATGACCCTATAACCCTATAACCCTATAACCCTCTCAGTGGATCAGGCCAGGAATGATCGGAACAGGAACAGCACAATATAATGAATTATAACACTATAACCCTATAACCCTATGTGTCACGTCCTAGACAGGATTGACAAAATTGTATAGATAATTTTCTCGTTTTTTAGCCACAATCTTTCGATCGTATAGCTAGGGAAATGATATGATTATGAGGAATTTTGTGTTTCATGTAACAGAGAACTACATACATTCATATAGAATTCAATGCAGTTTCTATTTATGGTAAACAACAAAAGCGGAAAGGTTGTTATTGAGGAATGTATAAATTTCATAGATTGGCATAGAATTTCTATTGACTCTTCCAATCGGATCAACAGTCCAGGGGACAGAGTATAGAATTCTTTATGGTTCTCACTGTCCTTTATTTGGAAAAATAGGAAAATGAGTTAATGGTTAGAAATAGGAAAAAAACAAAAGAATTATATTTAATTCCTTAAATTATATACTCTTTGATTTATTTTTACTTATTAGTGGTTGATTAGAATTTCATTAAATAGTATATGCTATGTTTACTCACTTTTGAAGTTGTAATGGTTGACACTTTTATTACTTATTAGAACTCTGGCTTTAGTTCAGTTTGAATATAATTTTTTAAATTTGATTTTAATCTAACTTTAACTTTTATTAAAATTGTTTATTGAATTGCTTATTGAATTGTCTTTTAACCTTTCTCCGACTCCTCCTCTCTCGACTCTCCCGACTCTGACTCCTCTTAACCGAACCGAACGGCACTATTTATACGCTGTTCACAAGTGACAACGTAAACAAAAAATTATAAAAATTGCAAGGTAAGGTTTATGAAAGCAAGGTTGCATCTCTCCGAACCATCAGCATTTAAAAAGACATTAATAGGATTTGGAATTTGAAATTGCAAGCAAATGCTTACATCGCGGAGGTCTTTAGTCAGTTTAAAAAAAATGTCAACGTTACAATTTCTTGAGCGTCTTGTAAAAATAAATACAATTGCTTAATAATAATTTTTACATTCTTAATTATTATTAATAATTCTTTATCACTTATAGAAATATGTAAGTGAATTGTATTATTAATAATTTACATTTGGTTGTAATTAATTCTAATTTGTTGATTGATTGATTTGTGATACTTATTAAAACTATCTGATTATGATTGTGGAATTCTTTCTTATAATACTAATTCGTAAATTTATCCTATGGTCTAATGTTGGCTGAAGATGATTTGTTAATTGGTGTTGTTCTTCATAGTTATCTCTTGGTATTGTTGCTGCTGATGTTGTCGATATGTGGTTAACGAAAATAACCGTACCTAACGTATTCTAACGCAACCCAACTTGGGTTATGGGGTTATGGGGTTAATTGTGTCAAATTCGACAATCTGGTAATTGGGTACTTGTTTATTGGGTTATTGGGTTTTTGGGTTTGGGGTTACCTGTGGTTAATCGAAAATAACCGTACCTAACGTATTCTAACGCAACCCAACTTGGGTTATGGGTTATTGGGTTTTGGGGGTTTTGGGTCTAAGCAACAATTGGGTATTGGGGTTATGGGTTATTGTGTTAAATTGGACAATGTTTGGGGTTAATTAACGAAAATAACCGTGCAACCCAACTTGGGTATATGTCATTGGGGTTAATTGGTGTCAAATTCGACATTGGGTTATTCGACAATCTGGGTTACTGGGTTTTGGGTTATTGGGTTTTGGGTTACGTGGTTAACGAAAATAACCGTACCTAACGTATTCTAACGCAACCCAACTTGGGTTATGGGGTTAATGGGGTTACGTGGTTAACGTGTTATACTCGACAATTGGGGTTAATTGTGTCAAATTCGACAATCTGGGTTATTGGGTTATTGGGTTATTGGGTTATTGGGTTATTGGGTTATTGGGTTATTGGGTTATTGGGTTATTGGGTTATTGGGTTATTGGGTTATTGGGTTATTGGGTTATTGGGTTATTGGGTTATTGGGTTATTGGGTTATTGGGTTATTGGGTTATTGGGTTATTGGGTTATTGGGTTATTGGGGTATTGGGTTATTGGGTTATTGGGTTATTGGGTTATTGGGTTATTGG